>JANHMN010000020.1:45889534-45945230 GCA_030674055.1 Rhabdomys pumilio | reverse complement strand
CTCTCTCTCTCTCTCTCTCTCTCTCTCTCTCTCTCCCCACCCCCTGAGAGCTTTTTACAAGCTAGGCAAACACTTGACCAAGCCCTTTGATGGTTCTTGACTTGTCCCAAGGCCTCTGATTCATTAAGTTGATGTAGACTTTGACTGAGTTAGGGTCATGTACTTGTAGAGTGAATTTTGTTTTGGGGAGTTTATGTGTGTATAACTTGCCCTTATTCTTTATACCTTGAAAGTGGGTCACTGGAGCTGGGATTGGGGCCTGGTTGGTTGAGTTTATCTAGCATGCTTCAGACACTGGCTTTGAACCCTACCATTGAACAGTCTCTGATGGTACACACTTGCAATCCTAGCATTTTCAAGGTTGAGGTGAGGAGATCAGAAATTCAAAAGTTGTCTGGTTAGGTGTGGTGGTGCACACCTTTTGAATTAGAGACCATCCTGATCTGCTTAGTGAGTTTCAGGTCAGCCAGGGGGCTGCATAGGTAGATCCTGTATAATAAATAAACAAACAAACAAACAAACAAATAAAGCCAAGCATGGTAGCACTTGCCTTTAATCCAGGCACTTGGGAGGAGGCAGAAACAGGCAGATCTCTGTGAGTTTGAGGCCAGTCTTGTCTACAGAGTGAGTTCCAGGACAGCAAGGGCTACACAGAGAAACCCTGTCTGGAAAAAACAGAACCAAAAAAAAAAAAAGCAAAGCAAAAAGTCAGCTAGGGATGTGAGTAGCTGAGCGTTTGCCCAGCAGGCTTGGGGCCCTGGGCTCCGTCCCCAACACTGCTTTATACCAGATGTGGTAGTCCACATCTTAATCCTACCACTTGGGAGGTAGAGTCAGGCGGGGCAGCAGTTAAAGGGCAGCCTGGGCTACGTAAGAGGCCCTGTCTAAACAGCAATAAAAGAGCCCAGAAAGCTCAAAGCCAGTGTGTTGAGAGAACATGGTTGGGGATGCTGTAGGTTTTTTTTTTTTTCCTGTTAGTGTGATAAATTACAGAAACACCTTAAAGGGACTCTAAGTTCAGTCTCCAGCATGTGGGGGAGGTTTTGGTTACAGTAGCTTGAAGTAGCTGCTCACAGGCATTCTGTCTCAGAAGCAACATCCAGGGTCTGAGAGCTGTTCCCTAAGATGGGCATCTCAGTGTTCTCCAATTATAACCCCCTAGCATCCCCTGCCCAGGGTGTGAGAATGTCAGCTGGCTCTTCCCACACAACATAATCAAGATAGTCCCCACAGGCCTGGCCAGCAGCCCTTGTCAAGTGACAGTCATCACTACTACTGCCATGTCTCTTAGTCTTTGCTCTAGCTGTCTTTGTGGTGACTTATTGCTCTGAATAATGCAGGCTTTCCTTCTCCTGAGGAGTTAGCAGCTGATACCTTGGTCCAAAGGGCACTGGGACAACAGTCTTAGTTAAAAGCAGGAGAGACCTGGGACTTACATTGTTCTGTCAAGTGTCACATATCAGGGTTGCTCTTGGAGCAAGCTGAATCCAGAGCGTGCTGTTAAAAAACAAGAACTTGAAGAGTTTTTGTTTCCGGATAACTCCACCAGAGAAAACATGGACGCTCTTAAAGCTGAATAAAAGTCCGTATTGCCAGCTGTCGGCTGCATGGGGAACTTGCCCAAATCCTGTACCCAGGGGCCTTACTGTTCTTTGTTTCTTATGCACAAAGCCACACCCCAATCAATGACTTTGGATAGCAAGAACAGTTAGTACGAAGTGAAACTATAGAAGCCTAAAAGCAAGGTTGGTTCATTGCAGGACATTCCTGGATCCTGGGCCTAGGACTGGGTCTTTGTTCCCATTAAGGCCGCTGTTGGAGCCTATGTGCTGGGTTTAAGGTCAAATTGTGCCTCCAACATGATGTCAGTTGTGTTAAGGTCTGGGGCCTGTTATATATTTTTTTTTCTTCTCGTAGCCCACTCTATCTATCTATCTATCTATCTATCTATCTATCTATCTATCACAGTATTTATCTATCAAGATATCTAATTTGTGTGAGTACTTTGTCTTCACACACACACACACACACACACACACACACACACACACACCAGAAGAGAAAATTAGATCCCATTACAGATAGTTGTGAGCCACCATGTGGTTCCTGGGAATTGAACTAAGGACCTCTGGAAGATCAGTCAGTGCTATTAGCCACTGAGCCATCTCTCCAGCCTCAGTATCTGCTCTTCAAAGGACTGATCTTTTGGCCAGCAAGATGTCTCAGCTGGGTAAAGTGTTTCTTGGTTTCAGACTTTAAATTCTTCTTTGTAACAACTGATACTTGATTTCCATAGAAGTGCCACTAAGTTCACTAATGACATTTTTATAAGATTCATAGCTTAGATAATAGCATTTAATTGATTTTAGTACTTGTACATTGGAGTATCAAGGAGGCAAAGGGGGTGTTATGGCCACAGCAGGTTCCAGAGGAGTTATATATTAAAAGGGACTGGGGTGAGGAGGACTAGGAAAGATGGCTCAGGGGTAAAGTGACCTGAGTTTGACCCCCAACACTCACCTCAAAAAACTGGTGGGGTCTGGAGAAATTTCTCTGTGCTTGATAGTAGCTGTTGTTCTTCCAAAGGACCTGGGTTCAATTTCTAGCACCCACATGACAGCCCACAACTGTCCATACCCTCTTCTGACCTCCATGGGCACCAGGCACACACAAAGTACAGAAAAATACATTTGAGCAAAACACTCATACATATGAAATTAAAAAACAGAAACCTTAAAGTGAAATGAAACAGCACTGGCCACAGGGGTGGGTATCTGTCACTCCCCCCAACCCCCCATACTTCCCCCTGCTGCAGTGTCCAGTTCATGTATACCCTGGGACTTGCTACCAGATCGTCTAGCTGAATCTGCCTGCTCCAAGTGCACTGAGAGACTCTGTCTCAAAAGTAAGGTGAAGGGTGGTAGGGAAAAAAAAGCCTCTGGCATCAACTTCTGGCCTCTACACATGCACACATGGATGAATACACTCACACATACATGTATACAGGCTTACCACACATATGAAAGAGATAGATAGGGCTGCAGAGGTGACTCTGGAAGAGTTCAGTTCCTGAGTTCAATTCCCAGCAGCCACATGGTGGCTCACAACCATCTGTAATGGGATCTGATGCCCTCTTCTGGTGTGTCTGAAGACAGCGAGAGTGTACTCATATTAAATAAATAAATAAATAAATAAATAAATAAATAAATAAGATATCCACATACTCACATGTATATCAAAAGCAAAATGTCAATAGTTTGTTAGTAGTAAGTAGTCCTTTGGTGACTGTGGTTTGTTGGTAGGATACTTACCTAACATGCCATGGGTTCAATCTCCAGTATCACAAAAAGAAAAAAAAAATACACCAAAGTTGGGGGTAATATGCTGAGTAGGTAGTATGCAGTGTGTCTGCCTCCAGTGCACCAAGCCCTAAGTTTTATCCTCAGCCTGTCATAAAATAAGCATCACGCTTGTACAAAGCACTTGGGAGGTAGAGGCAGGAGATCAGGAGTTCAAGGTCATGTTTGGCTATGTAGCAAGTTCAAGGCTGGCCTGGGCTACCCGAGACTATCTCACCCTTCCAAACAGATAAACACACAGTTCTCTGTATTATGGTAATGTCTATGTAAACTTGAAATGACATTAAATTTATTAGAGTTGATCCATTAAGAAAAATAGGCCTGGGGGCATGTAGCAAATTTGTGGCTGAATCTGGAGTTCATCTTATGAAATTATCCAGCTTGGCTTAAATCTGTCAGAAGTGTCCGGCATTCTGGCTTCTCTGGACCACACTGAAGGAAGAATGCTCTTGAGCTACGTAGTATGCAAACCATTGCTATAAGCTGATAATCAAAACCAACCTCCAAAAAAGCCCGTGCATAGTTTTTGTAGCCTCTTCCATCACTGTCTTCACCCTGGAACCCTCTTCAGTGGCCAAGGAGGCAGCCATCCTGCAGCCTATCCAGCCTGGCTTAGATGATGCCTGGTGTGGTTGTGGGGACTGAGACATCCAGGTACCAACTCCGATGGATCAGGCTGAATTTGTTAGAGTCAGCAAGCAATTGTGCGTTAAACTAGGTGAAGCAAGCTCATTTGTAGCTTAGGGAAGGGCCATTAAGCCCCGGGGAGATTTGTGTGTTTATCTCTCCCCTGTTATTTGCTTGATATTACATAACCAGCAAGTGAGTTTCATTGGCAAATGGGTGATAGGGTTAGCATGTCTCTTTGTCTTCCCCAATTCTGACTGGAAGATTGGAAAGAGTTGCCATTTATAAGTACACCAAAATTCACTCTCTCTCTCTCCCTTCCCCCTTCTCTTTGTGCATATCATGCACACACATGTGGTGATAGTTGGTTCTCTCCTTCCATCATGTGGGCCACGGGGATTGAACTCAAGTCATCGGACTTGGCAGCAGGCGCCTTTACACGCTAAGTCACCTTGCCGTCTCTAAAAGCACGCTTAAATCTACGGTTTTGTGATCTAGCTCTGCCATCTAGAATTTAGAATGGCTTGTTGAGTACAGAGGGACAATGGAATGGGGCTTTGGAGCGTTCCACCGCAGATGGGCCAGCTTCTAAGCGGAGCCTGTGGACCCCGGGTGGCCTGCTCTGATGGGACCACAGGATGAAGACCTTGGGGCTTTAGGTAAGTTTAGGTTCTTGTTAAACTGGCAAGTGCTCCAAGCTGGACTCCAGTTTGATTGCTTCTTGGAGTTCAAGGTTCACTTCTTATGAGGAATTTTCTCTTTGTGTGTACATGTGTACACATCTGGAGGATAAAAGATTAACTCTGAGTGTCTCTTAACTTGTTTTTGAAGATGGGGTGGGGGAGCCTCAGTACTGGTCTGGAACTCACCAATTAGACTAGGCTGGCTGGCGTGTGTGCCCCAGGCTCCTCCTGTCTCCACCTCCCTATCACTGGAATGATAGATGTTTATTTACTCCCACACTTGGCTTTTTTGTATGGTGTGATGGCTAGCTTTAAGAACCTAAAATCACCTAGGAAAATAGTCTTAATGAGGAATTATCTATGTTGGATTGGCCTGTGAACTGGGGATTGTTTTAGCTAATTGACTAAATTGACTAATTTGACTGATGTGGGAAGACCCTGCCCACTTTGGGCAGTACCATTCCCTTGACATGGTGTCCTGGATTGCATAAAGGCGGAGAAACTGAGCTGTACACAGACAAGAGAGCATGCATGCACTTATTTTCCCTGTGCTCTTGATTGTGGATTAAAAGTGCCCAGCACTCACAAGCTGTGATTCTCCGCAGGGATGGGTTGTAACCTGGACTTGTGAGCTGAAATAAACTCTCCCTCTAGTGGCTTTTTGCCAGGGTATTTTGCCATAGCAACAGTAAACAATTAGAACCTGTGGATTCTGAGAATCAAACTCAAGTCCTCATTCTTGAGGGGCATGCACTTTACTGACTAGGGCATCTCCCTACCTTGCTCTTTCTAGTAAGAATCAGAGTCGTCGTGGTCGTGTATGCTTTGATCTGTCAGCCGTTCCTTTGTCATGGGCCTGGGCAGCGGCCTTTGAATTCTTCAGGCTGGGCAGAGGCCAGCACTCAGGGTTTTTTCCCCATGACTGCTCAGAAAGGACCAGGTGTACCCTTCCTTCTACAGCCCCGAGGTCACAGCCTCAACTCCAAGACACTCAGCTCTTAGTTTTCATGCTGGCCTGGAAGTCTTGTAGTAAAAAAAATACAAAGAACAGATTAAAGACAACTCAGGCAGAAGGCATCCAAGTCTGCCCAGCGATGGGTTTCTCCTCGCCCGTCTGTGGCTTGCTGCCCTGACCCTGTCCATAGGAGCTTATTTGGGTGAAGGAAGCACAGTACCCTGTTCTCTTCAGGCAGCAGAGATGGAAGCATGCAGGGCCCACAGTGTGGTATACTCTATCTTACTGTGTTGCATATGTGTGGGGCTAAGATAACCCACTACCTGAGGTTACCTGGAAGATCCAGGTAAGCAGGTCAGTGTTTGTAAGGTTTGAAGGCAGTGCCTAGGACAAGTGAGAAAATAGAGGCTGGAGAGATGGCTCAGTGGTTAAGAGCACTTGCTACTCCTCCAGAGGACCGGGGTTCTGTTCCCAGCAACCACATGGCAGCTCATCGCCTGAAACTCAAGGTTTGGGGGTGGTTCTGGTGCCCCCTTCTGGTCTCCAGGAGCATTGCACACATATACTGTGCATACACACACAGGCAGCCCAGACACAGAAAATAAAAATAAATCTTAATAAAAGAGAAAGAAAATAAAGTCTAGGTGAGGTGGTACATGCTTTTAGCCTTAGTGTTTGGGAGGCAGAGACAGGTAGGATATAGAGAGTTCAAAGATCAGCCTGGCATACATAGTGAGTTCTAGGGCTGCCAGAGCTACACAGTGAGATTTCTTTTGAGAAGAAACAAAGAAAATGTCTCAGTATGAATTCTGTGCATTTCCACCAATGTGGGGAGTGGGGGGACTCAGAGTGGTTTATTTTATTTTATTTTATTTTATTTTATTTTATTTTATTTTATTTTATTTTTGACAGTCTCATTTGGCCCAGGCTTGCTTTCAACTTGCCATGTAGCCAAGGTGGATCTTGAACCTCTGATCCTCCTGCCTCTACTTCCTTGATGGCTGGTATTGAAACCCATGACTTCAAGCATGCTTGGCCAGCATTCTGCCAAGAGGGCTCCATCCCTGCTCTTCTTGTTCTGTATCTTGTGGCTTAAGCCTGTTTGCCTTTGTGGCTGTAACTTCATGGAGCCCGTTGTTTGGTCTCTGGAGCCACAGCTTAATTCTTTAGGGTATGCCACAGCAAAATCTTAACCACGACTTAAAATAAATCTCTTCAGAGACAACTCCCGTGTTTGCTCACATTCACGTGAACATTCTAGTCACTCATCAGGTTCCTCAGCACTTGGCATTATTAGGTGGGTTTTGTTTTTGTTAATTTTAGCTATTGTCAATAGTGTTGGATACCACTCAGGATGACCTGACTCCTGGTCCTCTTGCCCCAGCTGCCCAGTGCTGAGATTACAGGTGTGTGCGTCATGGCCAGTTAGTGTGGTGTTGAGGATCGAACCCGGGACTTCATGCATGCTAGGCAAGTGCTCTACCGACTGAGCTGCATCCCTAAACTAGATTTTAATCAGGTTGTTCCTCTTTAATATTTTATTACACTTCATTTTTGTGTGCCTGCAAACATGTAGATGGCAGAGGACAGCCTTTGGGAAATCGGTTCTCTCATTTTATAAGAGTACCCAGGATCAAATGCTGTCAGAGATGGTGGCTCTTGCCATTGCCTACTGGGCCACCTGGCCAGCCCTGTGTGGTCTGTTTTCTTACCTTTTAGTCCTGTGAGCATTATTTATTTATTTGAATGTTTATTTTTATTTATGTGACTCTGTATATATGTGAGTACATATGTACGTGTGTGTATGTATATATGTGTCTGTGTGTGTATATATGCACGTGTGTCTGTATGTATGTGTGCCTGTGTCTGAGTGTGTATGTATGTGTGTCTGTGTGTGTATATATGCATGAGTCTGTATATGTGTGTCTGTGTGTGTATGTGTGTGCCTATCTGTGTGTGTGAGTATGTGTCTGTGCCTGAATATATATATGTGTATGTATGTGTCTGTGTGCAGGTGTGTAATTGTGTGTATCTATGTGTGTATGTATGTGAGTGTATCTGTGTGAGTGTCTGTGCCCGAGTGTATATATGTGTGTATATGTATGTGTGTGTATCTGTCTGTGCATGTGTGTGTGTGTCTGTGTGAGTGTGTACATGTGTGTATATATGTGTGTGTCTATGTATATATATATGTGTGTATATATATATATGTATCTATAATATGTGCATATGTATGTGTCTATGTGTGTATATGTGCATGTGTATGTGTGTGTATGTGTGTTATGCATTTGTGCTCTTACATGCTCAGGCCAGGGGAGAATGTTGGAGTCTCTCTGCCTTATTCTCTTGAGATAGGGTCTCTCACTGGCCTGGGATCTTTGTTTCATCTAGACTGTCTGGCCAGTGAGTCCCACCCATCTCTGTCTGCTTCCCTCCAGCACTGGGTTTACAGGTACATGTGGGCATGCCCACCTATTTACTTGGGTCCTGAGGATTTAGACAGTGATCTTACGCACTGAGCCCTGTCCCTAGCCTGGCTTCATGCTTGTGATGAACTGGCCCATCTCTCAGCAGCTAATTGCATCTTGGTATGTAGAGCAGTTTCTAGTTCTCCTTCATTGTCTTTTTGGTGCTTTTGAGACCCGTAGTGATGACCTCATCTTGTCCCTCCTCTCTCTTTGAAAGCAGAGTTTGTGCTTTAGATCACAGGCTAACCTCGAGATCACTATGTAGTACTGATTGGCCTCAAACCTTCAGCCATCCTCCTGTCTCAGCCTCCTGAGTTCTGGGGCCACATGTGTGTGCTCCCCCTGCAGGCCAGACCTTTAAACAGTTTTAAACAGAGGTTGCTGAGAGATGCACTGGGCTTAGGGCGGTGTCTGTCTGGGGGTGTGTGGGAGGTGATGCTCTTGGATTGCTGGACTTAGGGCAGTGTCTGTCTGGGGGTGTGTGGGAGGTGATGCTCTTGGATTTCGTGACAAGAGAACATTTCTACCCAGAGACCTTCAGTGATCGTAGAGCAGTCATGGAACAGTCAGAACGGAGGTGCATTCTGCTTCAGAGCATCAAGTTACCGGGAGCAGTTCTGGGTGGCAAATATTTCCTTCCACCCGGGAGTGCTTTAGGATAGGTCCTTGCAGGGAGTGTGTGTGTGTGGGGGGGGGTGAGATGGCTCAGTGAGTGGAAAAGCACTTGCTGAACAAGCAGGAGGAACTGAGTTCAAATCCCCAGAGTCTGAGTAAAGTGGGACATGGTTGCATGCATCTTAATCACAGCTGAGAGGGTAGGCAGATCCTCAGACCAGCCAACCTGGCAATATGCAGCATTTAACAACAGAAGGGAAAGCTCACCTCAGACAAGGTGGAAGATGAGGACCAGCATCTAAGCTGCTTCTCTGACCTCTGTATGCACGCTGTTACCTACACACCTCTGCACATATGCAAACACACGCCCATCACACACATTACACAAAGGACCGTACTTTACCATTGGCAGGTGGTTCTGGGCCTCACTGGCTGATGTCCTTGGAGAAGTTGGTGATGGGTTTTTGGTGACAGTTTCTAGGGACAGGAAGGGTCAGAGGCCGTCTGAGCTGGTGAAAGGGACAGGGGCAAATCTTTACTCTTCCTGGGAAACGGATGCTTACATTCTCATTGTGTGTGAGCGTGTGCAGAGGTCAGAGGACAACTTGGAATGGTTGACTCTTTTCTTCCACCTTGTGGTTCCTGGGGACTGAACTCAGGTTCTTAGGCCTGGTGGCAAGGACCTTTACCCGCGAAGCCATCTTGCCAGCTCTGAAATAGATGTTTCAAGCAGGAAAACCCTTCTTTGTAAAAATTTGCTTGTAACCTTACAGGTTCCATTCATCTTTGCTTTCTCATTTAGGTCAAATGCCTCTGAGTGAGGAATTTGGCCAATCAGAAAGTACTTAAATGGACTCCCCTGTTACATCTCATTTCTAGAGCCCAATAATAATCCTAGTTGATACAAATATTCCTTTTATTTTGTGTGAGAATTGAATGCTGCATTCTGGTTTGTTCAGTTTTACCTTGGATTACTGAATACTGAACCTTGTGGGGGTATCTCTGACGCTCTGAATGATAAGCTGGTGTCAGCCTCATTTTGAGGAATTGCCCTGGCACTGGGGCTGCAGAGATGGGATGGTCATTGTATGTGTGTGTGTTTATGTATATGCAGGTGTGTGTTTACATGTGTATATGTATGCATATATATTCGTGTGGATACATGTGGGTATATATGTGTATATGTGTGTGCATGTGTGGGTATATATGCATATCTTTGTGTATGTATGTATATATATGTGCATGTGTGTGTTTATATTTGCGTGTATATATGCATACATGTGTGTGTATATATGCATATATGTATGCGTATATATGTGTATGTATGTACATATGTATGTGTGTTTATATATGTATGTATGTATATATGTGTGTGTATATGTGTGTGCATGTGTGGGTATGTATGTGTGTGTATATATGCATGTGTGTGTGTGTGTGTGTGTGTGTGTGTGTGTGTGTGTGTGTGTATGTGTGTGGTAATGGGGTGATAAGCCTTTACTTTATACTGAGCAGTATACCCCAGCCCAGTCCAGTGCTTTGAGTGGAGGCTGACTAATGGCCTATGTTGTCAACCTCACACAATCTAAAATCATCTGGAAAGAGTTTCGCTGAGGAATTGTCTTGATCAAGTTGGCCAGTGGGCATGTCTCTAGGGGACTGTCCTGATTATTTAATGGCTGTGGGAAGACCCAGCTCACTCTGGGTGGTGCCATTCCCTAGGCAGCAGCTCCTGAACTGTCTGAGTGGAGAAAGAAAGCTGAGTGCAGACACGGATGCTTTTCATTTATTGCTCTCTGCTCTTGACTGTGGGTGTAAAGTGGTGGGTTCCCCCAAGTTCCCGCTGCTGTGACTTTCCTGCCTTGATGAACTGACCTGAAATAGGCCGTTGACTTTAGTTGACTTTATCAGGATATTTCATCACAGCAACAGGAAACAAAGCTAAGTTACTAACCCATGTTCCGGAAGGGCTCTCTGAGAGTCCCCATCTGCAGGATCCTGGGTCTTAAGCTCCTTGCTTCTCAGAGTTTTTCAGAATGTAAATCCATCAGCACCTGGGGAAGTGCTGAGTGTGTCTCTCCGGGTTTCCCGGTTTTGGAAAGAGTTTTCCAGTGAATCCACAGCGTCTCAACTGGACAGTTCAATGGTACTTAAATGTTCAATGGTAACTTTGAATCTGCATCTGAGAGAGCTGCGTTTCAAGGAGTAGAATGACCACATGTCACACTCCAAGAATAATCTTGGCATTTTTCCTATATCCTTTTTCCAAAATAAATCAAAGTAATGTCTCAGAAAAGGAAGGGGAAACTAACAATTCTCTCCGTAGGACGTGACGCCGGGGCCTACAAGCCTCAGACAAACTCACCCCGCCCTTCATCTCTTCATCTACAGGTGAAAAATGTCCCCAGAGAGATGAAGTTTAGGTTATTTCCAGAGTCTATGTAGATTAGAGTAAGAAATCAGATCTGGCTTCTCAGATGGTACTGGAGAAGCTCCAGGAAGTTGATGTAAAAATGACTTGTTTTTTTTTTTTAGCCTCATGGTTTTGTTAAATATGGGACTATATTTCCTGGCTTTCTATTTTCTGGCTGGTGCCCCAAGGCTCACCTGATGTTCTGGCTTACTTATTATCTGTATTGAGTGATGGAGAAGGCTTCAAAATACGCCAAGAGCTTGCTTGCCTGGAACTCGGTGTTCTGGAAGGTATTAAAAGATGGCTTTGGGGATAACAGTCTCACGCTAGTTTCTTTAGTCACGTGGCTTTGAGAACGGAGTAGGAGTTTCAGTGGCACAAGTTGCTTTCTACTTTAATATGATTTATAACGGCAGGGTCTCTATCTCAAGCTGGTCTTAAACTCAGTATACAGGCAAGGATAAACCTGAACGTATCTTCTGGCTTCTGACTCCTGAGCACTGATGCCCATGGGGACCGGGGAGAGCACCAGATCCCCTGGATTGAGGCTGTTACAGGGGGTTGCCAGCCACTTGATACAGAGTAAGTTCTGTTCTGGGGTCGCGACCCACAGGTTGAGAACTGCTGTTCTAAATATTTCCACTCTGCCATTGCAGCTTAAAGGCAGCCTCAGACAACATACAAGCAGGAATGCTTGGTTGCTGTTCTGGGAAAACCTGATCTACAGGGGCTACGGTGATAGCTCAGTGGGTGAAGTGCCTGATACACAAACATGAAGACCTGAACCGAGGCCTTCAGCACCGACATGGAAAAGCCAGGCCTAGTGGCCTGTGCCTGGAGCTCTAGCATTAGGGCTAGGGAAGCTGAGACAGGCAGATCCCTGGAGGTCACTAACTAGGCCATCTAGCTAATCAATAACCTGAGCTTCGGGAGATCCATGTATCAAAAATAAAATAATAAAATAAAATAAAATAAAATAAAATTGAGAAAACCACTAATGTTCACTAGTGATTTTCACATGCACCCACATGTACATATGTATACACACAAACATACTCATACTACACACACACACACACACACACACACACACACACACATACACACACACGTGGGCTGGGGAGATGGCTGGCCTTGCATGCATGAAGAGTTTTTTTTTTAAATATAGCTTTAAATATATATTTTATTGTTAATTATGTGCACGTGTGTGTGTCTGCACAGATGTGACTGCAGGTGCCCGAGAGATCCAGATCTCTCTCTCTCTCTTTGATCTCTTGGAATTAGAGTTACACACAGTTGCTAGCAGTTCAGTGTGAGCTGGGGACTGAATTGATGTCCTCTGCAAGAGCTGTGTGTGCTCTTAATTGCTGAACCATCTCTTCAGCCTCCAGGACCCGAATGCCATCTCCAGAACCTGTATTAAAAAACATCCCAGAGGTGGAGGCAGGGGGATCCCTGGAGTCTGCCAGCCAGCCAGTCTGACCTACTTGATAAACTCCAGGCTAATGGGAGACCTTTGCCTCAAAACAAAACAAAACAAAACACCTCCATGTGGACGGCATCTTTGGACCACCCAAGGATGTATTTACACACAGAAAACACAGTGTACCCACTTGTCAGTTGTCAGAGAATCTGGATGTAGGGAGATCTAAGACATACAAGCCATGCTCATCAGGGAAGATACTTCTAGGCACCGATTTGTGAAGTACACTATCTTTTTCTGAGTCTTTTTTCCTCTTTCAACGGGGAAGACTTTACTTGTTACTCTGGCTCTGCAAGATAGCAGTATCCAGAGGAATAATGACCAATAGAAATCAGGCTGGGTCTATAGCAGTTCACAACCCAGGACCAATCTATCTATGGTCAGTGTCCAAGGAACAGCTTTGGTGTACGCTGACTTTGCAGACACCTTGGTTTCTTGGTAGCCTGAATTTCAGCTCCCTCCCCTCCTCCCCCTGCAAACAGCAACAAAGGCTAAAACCTGCATGTGTTAATCTTTGTCTTCATCTTCAGCTGGTACACACACAGTAAGCCAAGAAGTGAATGACTACTCCCCAGAGAATAACCACTCACGAGAGTGAGCACTCACCAACCTCAAGCCCCCGCAATGTGACACTACAGTGATGCTTACCCACCAGGGATTTCAAAGGAGTGTGCCCCAGACTGGCTAGTCTCTTTCCTCACAACAGCGCTGCTGATACTGAGAACATTCCAGGGTTACTTTTAAGGAATTTCTTTCAGAATAAGTTATAAGCCGGGATAGCAAAGCCATCTCTGTCTGCTTCACAGTCTTGCCTTGATTTTGACTAAAAATGGCATCAGACAGGAGAGAGCTCTGCCCTGCCTCGCTGCCACCATGTGTTGTGTTGATTCTTAGCTTTTCTAGATCTCATAGTCGGTTAGAGGGGGGATAAATGCCTCCCACTTGAGCAGGAGGTGGTGGGTGATGGCAGCGGGCCTCTTAGGTGTTTCTTCACAGGAACAAAAATACTTATTGTATGTTTAATTGCAATAAGAAAGAAAAAAAAAGATAACCCCAAACCTAGTGCTGTAGCACTAGGCTGCCCCTTGGTCAGTATGACAGGCAGCATGGCTTTTGAATGAGATCTCACACAAAGACCTCCAAGATGACCGGATTTGTACTCCTGAGAGCAAGGGCCACATCTGTCAAAGGCTGTCATTTAAAAAAAAAGTAGGGTATATTAATTAAACATGATATTGCATTTCATTAGACCATTTTCCTACCAGTATATATTTTGATCATATTCACCCAACTGTGATCTCTGTCTTCTCTCTTGTCCTTCTCTCTCTCTCTCTCTCTCTCTCTCTCTCTCTCTCTCTCCCTCTCTCTTGGTCTATTGAGTTTCACTAGGTTTGCTTATAGAAGCATGAGTGAAGGGTTATTTACAGGAGCATGGGTGCCTTATGAGTGGCTGTATTTTGGATGAAAATCTCTCTCTTTCCTCCAGCAAGCATGAATTACCTGGATCTCCCCTAGGAGGGTGGGAGCCTTGTGAGTCCCTCTCCCCAAAGGCTGTTATTTTTCACATGGCCAATTGCCTCTGCTTTCTGGATTCTGCAAGGCTGGCTTGGGTTTGCTTTTCTGAAAAACTTGTTGTCAGGCGCCCACTCGTTGACCATAGCTTGCTTTTTCTATTCACCATTTTCTCTTCTGTCTCCTCCATCCTGTGGGAGCAGGAGATGGGTGTGACAGTCCTTCACAATGCATGCTGGTCAGGACTGTAAGCAGCTTGGGGTTTTATTTCTATTTTATGTGTATGGGTGTTTCTGTCTGCATTGTATGTGTGTACATGTGCGTGTACATTGTGTGCAATTTCAGAGAAGGCCAGAAAAGGGCGATCGATTCTCTGAGACTGGAGTTAGAGACAGGTGCCGAGAACTGAACACAGGTCCTCTGAGCAATAAGTTCTCTCCAGTACCGAAGTTGGGGAATTTTACAGTATTTCTGAGGAAGAACCAGGCCAGGATGGTGTGTGTAGAAATAACACAGCCTGACTCCAACTAATTCCCAGTCATAGCATGACTCTTAATCCACTTCTGCCTTAGTGCCCATGACACTGGACACAGAACATTGAAATATCTAACCTCTCAAATGGTAGCTATTATTTTCCTCTATTTTTGCAACCTTGATTGTGTCTGTGTGAGAGAATCTAGCTGCAAGAGAGTCAGTGAAAAGTAGTTTCTTGCTCTCTAGTCTTTGTAGATCAGGAAGGATGGCAGAAAGCTACTGATGGTCCAGAATGAGCTACGCTACAGTGTTTGTTAGTAAGGGCATGTGCACAGTCACAGCGGCTAACCCCCTGTAGATAGTCTCTCCTTGTCAAGAAAGTAGAAGTTAGGGCAATCATGTAGAATTAAATATCTATTGTGGCATTGGGACTATTCTGTAGCAGGGGCTGCTGGGGAAAACTTAGTTGTAGGAGTCAGTACAAATGTCAATGCCATTATCAGGGAGTGGCTTACTTGGGTCGGAGTGACTGCCAAGCCATGCTTATGCCCATGACCTGGTTCTGACCTTAGAGAGAAGATGTTTGGCACTTTTGTTGCTGCTATTGTTGTTGAAACAGGATCTCAAATTGTAGCCCAGGCTAGAGTCTCATATTGAAGCCCAGGCTAACCTTGAACTCGAGCCAATCCCCCTGCAACGTGGAATCATGGTGTATGCCCTCATACCCAGCCCAGTCAGCCCCTGTCTTTTTATGTTATTTCTGATGGCTTAATGACTTTATGCTGTTTAATTATGCTGCTCACTGCTCCATTCAGTGACAGAAGAAGCCATTCCACCTGACAGGCTGTGTCAGATACCTGGGACGTTAACACAAGTGTACATAAATAGGACTCGAACGGAGACCTACTTAGAAATCCTGCAGAAGTCATACTTTAACCAAAGAACTGACAGCTCAGATTTTCTTTTCAGCTTCTGCTGGGATGCACCATAAGCTAGTTCACAGAGAGCACCTGAGGTCAAAATAGTTTATAAAGTATATTTTAATTAAAAAAATGTGTATTGGTGTTTTGCCTGTGTATATGTCTCTACACCATGTACATGCAGTACTTGAAGAGGCCAAAAGGGGTCCTCAGAACCCCCTAGAACTAGAGTTACAGACAGTTGTGTGTGAGCTGCCATGTTGGCACTGTGAATCGAACCTGGGTCCTCTGGAAGAGCAGCCAGTGCTCTTAACTGCTGGGCTGTTCTCCAATCCTAGTTTTAAGTTTTAAATTGTAGTGTGTGTTTGTGTACTGTGTGTGTGTGTGTGTGTGTGTGTGTGTGTGTGTGTGTGTGTGTGATTTTGAGTATAGTGACCAAAGAGGCCAATAGAAAGTGTTTGGATCCCCTTGGAACTAGATCTGGAAGTGTGAGCCTCCCAACATGGGTGCTGGAAACTGAACATTGTAAAGACAATATGGCGTCTTAACTGCGAAGTCATTTCACCAGCCCCAAGGAGTTCTCATTTTAATGTGGCAAGAGTTAAGTAGTGTCTTGTTAGCCAGAGGTATTTTCTGCTGAAAATGTCAAATGTTTACTTTTCTTTAAGTCTTTAATCTGCCCGGACTTCTGTGTGTGTGGTTTGAGGTTGGGACCTGACTTCTTTTTATAATTTCTGTATGTTTCCATGACAATGGGGAGGAATGTCTATTTGCAGTGTCTCTCACTGTTCGGGATACATAGAAGGTTTCCTGTCAAGGTCATGATACTTTATTATTCCTATTAATGATTATTATTGCTACTATTAAGTCTTCCATTTAGTCCATTGATTAATCTCTTCATGGCGTGTTCACCGAGTGCATTAGGAAACTGACGTTGATCAGGAAGTCAAGCTGGAGGGGCCAGGTGTGGTGGCCTGTAACCTCTGTAGCCCAGCGCTTGGGAAGCTGAGGCAGGAGGATCAGATCAAGGCCAGTCTGACTTAAAGGAGACCCTGTCACCAACCAACCAACCAACCAACCAATAGAGAAATTAATGTAGAAATTGCTCCTCTCTCCCATTTAGCATGGTTATATAACTTGATCTTTAAGTTTAATTATAGCTAGTTAATTGGCTTGAGTGTTTATTTACCTCAGAACTTGACTGGTGAGTCAGGAGTTTCTCTGGTCTCTCTCAATACTTCACCTTGAGTAATTAGATACTTTTATTATCAAGTTAATTTTGTTACTTACCATTTTACTTAAAATTTACATTTATTTGCGAATTTTGCGTGTGCCCTTACATGCAACATGCCACAGTGCATGTGTGGTGGTCAGAAGATAAGTTAGATTTCCTCCTACTGTGTGGGGTGCTGGGGATTGAACTCAGGTCCTCGGACTTGCCCCTTTAGCCACTGAGTCATCCCACTGGCCCATGGTTTACTTATTTGCTCCCATACCTCTGTAGATCTAAGTTCTTCATTCATCCGTGGCCCAGAAGTTTTCCTGGAGTCTCTTCCATATCGAATGTCCCAGAACAGGTTGCATGCCTACAAAGAGAGCTTGCTTGGTGGGGGTGGGGGGTGGGTATGGGGGATAAGATAGAGGTGGTGGGTTGTTATTCTAATTTCTTAGCCCTGGTTTAGTGCAAAGGAGAGGCAGAGGGTGAAACTTCCTGGAAAATTCAAATCTGCTCGGGGACATCCCCAGGGCAAGCCTAGCGCACGTGGTGAAACCTAAGTGGTAAAACACAAAACTTTATAAAGTGGACATAAAAGGAGCTATAAAATGAGAAGAAAGTTATCATTTATATGGTCCAGGATGACTGCCCCTTTATGGCTCCAGTGAGGTCATGGAGATTCACTCAGGCTAATGAGCTCTGGGGCTGAAGGTAGTGTAGCCACAGGCTGCTACTCTTAATAATGTACCAGAAACCCTGTGTGTACCTGGGAAGCCAGCCTGTGGTGTGGCCTGTGAAATCGCTCCACACTCAGGGCTCTTCTGAGGTGCTACTGGGCGATGAGCTGAGTCCCCCTTCTCTAAAAGCATGCTCTTCTGTGGTCTCTGTAGCGGGTGGTGCACTACCCAGACACCTCTATGCAGCCCAGTTAACCGAGCCCGTAACTCTTACAGTGCCAGTGGCTAACATCTTCCTTTCCTGGATTGAAGCCTTCAGACTGGAGATGACTAGCTGTCAAACCCGTCCTTCATCCTAGGGTGGCCTTGTGCCTAACGATCAGCCTTACTGACTTGTGTTAATGGTTGGGAATTGTGTTTCCTAGGAGTCTTTCTCGCCTTACTAGGGTCTTTACAAGGCTGGTTTTATAGGTGTTGGTCCTGAAGAGTGCACCTGACTTCCCAGCATGCTCGGCTTTTAGCATTTCCTGAGTGCTTTCGGAAGAATTGATGGGGGCTGGGAGATGATTTCCCACATGGGGGCATATCTAACCTTAGAGCAGCTTTCTGAGCTGGCACTGGGCAGACCTAGCTTCTGGTTTTGTGAGGAAGTCAGAGCTCATGTTTTGACTCTCTTGGTGAAGCCAGCCACTGCTGGGTTAGCTGGAATAGTTGGTGCATTGGCCTTGGTATCTTCCTTGTGCATGGACAGCCTGCATCCATGGTGGACGAAAAGAGACAAGCACATGTCTCACTCAGCCTCTGCAGACTTCTCTTCCTGTCAGCCCTCTCTCCCATGGGTGGCAGCCCCTCCCTCCTCCCTTTTTCTTCTTGGCTGTGTGCTTCTGACATTCACCAACTAAGTATTCCACGTGGCATTCGGACCATGATCCTCCTCTCTCGGCCCCACATCCAGTCACTCAGCGAGAAGGGACTGACTGCTCCTCGTTTTACCCTTTCCGCTTTACCCTTGATTCCTCTCCTCTGCCAGGAAATCTTCTGAGGAGTCTGGTGCAGCTTACAGGCAGGCACTGGCACCTGGAAACTGCCCAGCCACTTTCAGTGCTGTTTCTATATACACACACTCTCTCTGCATGTGTGTGGGGGCTGGGTCTTACTGCCAGTGTAGTAGTAGAAAGACCATGAAGAAAATGGAAGACATTAAAATTTTTAGCTCTCTCTCTCTCTCTCTCTCTCTCTCTCTCTCTCTCTTTCTCTCTTTCTCTCTCTTTCTTTCAAAGATTTATTTATTTATATGAGTCCACTGTAGCTGTCTTCACACACGCCAGAAGAGGGCATCAGATCCCATTACAGATGGTTGTGAGCCACCATGTAGTTGCTGGGAATTGAACTCAGAACCTCTGGAAGAGCAGTCAGTGCTCTTAACCGCTGAGCCATCTCTCCAGTCCACATTAAAAATTCTTAATCGAGAGCTTAATTAATTGTGTGTGGGTGTGTGCGCATGTAGCATGTATCATTGTGAGTGCGTGCATGCCACAGTGCGAATGTGGCGGTTGGAGACAAGCTTGTGTGTCAGTACTGTCCTTTATCTCAGTTTAAGGGTCTTAAACTGACCTGTGGACTTCTGGGGATTGTCCTGTCTCTGTCCACATCTTTCTCAGGGAACCCTGGGCTTACAGATGCATGTGCCATTGTACTCCACTTTTACATAGGCTCTGGGGATCCAAACTAGTGTCTGCACACTTGTGTGACAAGTATCGGGCCCACTGAGCATCTTCCCAGCTCCCAACTGAGGGGCTTTGAATCTGTCATCATCATAAATAACATTCTGAATTCATATTCTCTCTGTCTCTCTCTGTCTCTATCTCTGTCTGTCTCTGTCTGTCTCTGTCTCTCTGTCTCTCTGTCTCTCTCTCCTCTCTCTGTCTCTCTCTGTCTCTCTCTGTCTCTCTCTCTCTGTCTCTCTCTCTCTCTCTCTCTCTAGACATGGTGTAGCCCGTGCTCGTCTCTAACTCACAATCCTGCTGCCGTGTCCCCCTTGCTGCAGGGTTACAGGCATGCACCCCCGTGCCTGGTGTTAATTGAATTCATGACGAGGACAGTGAAGAAAGAGAGGCCTGTAGTCGTCAGCACTGATGATTGATGTGGAAGCTGTCAGGCTGACCTGGTGAGCCAGCACGTTAGGAAACACAGCCGGCGTACTTTTTTCCTCATCCCTGTTGGGGTCTCACTGGTCAGCCATCAGCACTGCAGGAAGCCCCTCTGCTCCATTCTGTTCTCTGCTTCCTGATAGTTCAGGGATTCAATCCACTCATAGTTTGGCTCTGGTTCACTTTCTCTCCTGGGGCGAGCTGGTGCTGCTGCGAGGACGGCAGGGTGTGGGGATAGCCTCTGTCAACGCTGCCCCTCCCAAAGTGACCGGAAGGAAAAGCAATGAGGTCAGCAGGGATCTCAGAAGCTGACCCCTCACCGGACTCCTCTCAGGGGACTGAGGGTGTCTAGATTTGATGCTTTTGAACTCTCTGTACATTTCCAGATTATTGCTGGGCTCCATGCTGCTTCTGCTGGAATTTACACAGCTCAGGGAGGTTTTCTGGGCTAACCCTCAGCTCTGTTAAAATCATCTGGAAAGACTGCCTGCGTTTATACCTGGTGCACAGCCTTCTCTTTGCTCACCATGCCTTCCTCTGGATTTGTTGATTCACCCAAGATGATTTCTGTTTCCCTTTATCTAGGCTTTGGGTTAAGAACGAGCCAACACTTTTTATTTGCAGAGGAATCTGGGCATTTATAGTCTTTTCTGTGTGTGTAGTTACTGAAGTATTAAATATAAAATATCCCTTTCTTTGAAATTTATTTCTACCAGTTTTGATATTAAAAGGGTCCACATTTCACATCCTTCATGTTTAGCCTGAGAACAGATTTTTTTAATTAAATTAAAAAAATATTTGTATATGTGTATGTGTGTTTGTGCACATACACATGTATGTTCATATGTGGAGTCAGAGGGTAACCTGTGTCCCCTCCTCCTACCTTGTGGATTCTGGATATCAGGTTATCAGATTTAGTGACAAGTGTCTTTACTCATTAAGCCATCTTGATTTTGGTTTTTTTTTTTTCGAGACAGGGTTTCTCTGTGTAGCCCTGGCTGTCCTGGAACTCACTCTGTAGACCAGGCTGGCCTCGAACTCAGAAATCTGCCTGTCTCTGCCTCCCAAGTGTTGGGATTAAAGGCGTGCGCCACCATCGCCCTTGTTTTTTTCTTTTTTTTAAAAAGAATTAAAAACATTTTTATTTTATATACATGCATGTTTTGCTTACATGTATTTAAGTATACATATATGTGTGCCTGGTGCCAATGGATATCAGAAGAAGGGCACTGAATCCCCTGAAATTGGGTTTATGGACTGTTGTGAGCTGCCATGTGGGTGCTGGGAACTGAACCCAGGTCCTCTGCAAGAGCAGAGAGCAGCCAGTAGTCTTAACTGGTAAACTTTGTCTTCAGCTCCTGATTTTTTTTTGAGATAGGATGCCATGTAGCCCAGAATAGCCTTAAACTTACTCTGTAGCCGCAGATGACCTTGTCAGATCTCCCTGTATCCACCTTTGTACACGTGGGACCCAGAAGCTCCTTTACCTGCTGAGCCATCTTGGCAACCCTAGTTACTGATGTCTGGATACCTGACAAAGACAACGTCAGGTAGGAAGGGCTTATTTGGCCTCCTAGTTTGAGAGTGTAGTCCATCATGGTGAGAAAGGCTTGGAGCCAGAGTATGAAGCAGTCTGGAAGCAGAGAAACATAAATGCTGGTGCTCAGCGCTCTCTCTCTCTCTCTCTCTCTCTCTCTCTCTCTCTCTCTCTCTTTCTCTCTCTCTTTCTCTCTCTCTCTTTTTCATTTGGGGACTCCAGAATGTCGAGTAGTGCTACCCACAAATAAGTCTTCCCACCTCAGTTAACTTGATCTAGAAAATACCTCATAGAGGTGGCCAGGGATTGGTTGCCATAGTGATTCTAAATCCTACCAAGTTGACAATCAAGACTATGACGACTGCTTTGTGTTTGAAGGAAGCAGAAGGATGAGAAGGTATTTTGAGACTCAGTTCTTTTCAGTGTCTTGAGTAAGTGATATCACAAGCCACGCCTGGTGTGTGTGTGTGTCTGTGTGCCTGTGTGTGACTATGTCACCCCGTCTGGCCTTGAACTAGTAACCTTCCTGCCCCAGGTCTCCTGAGTGCTGGGATGACAGGCGTGTGTGCTGTCAAACTCAGCTCAAGTCTGGGTCTTTAAAGTCAGCAGTGAATAAAGCATTCTCATGTAGAGTGTGAGATTCCACAGGGGAGTTTGAACACATTTCCCTTTAATGGCTGAGATGAAGTGTTGCATTTTTCATGAAAGTTTTATATCTTTGACCTATTTAATCTTTTTCCCTCTTCAGGAAATAAAATGTGGTATTCCTTTCCCAAACAGGAGCATTGGGTATTTTGGAAAGGAGATTGCCATGTGTGTGGGGAAGCACACGGTGTTTGGAAATGTGAAAGACATCACTTACTGTCTCCCCTTCTTACTAATGAAATGGATGTTTTAGTGGCATCACTTTGATCAATGACTTTCTTCTGGGAGCTTTGATTATTTTCACGATTTGATTCTCCTGTTTTATTTTTTAAATAGAACCCTTCTTGGAAGTAATGCTTGACTCTTTTAGGACATTTAATTAATGGCAGCCTGCCCTGGGTACCAAGGACAGTTGTTTTGTTCTGTACTACACAATATGCAGAAAGGATTGACTCAGAAATTACACAGTAAAGGGCTGGAGGGTGTGGTAGTCATTAGAGAGTGTACTACTCCTTCAGAGGCCCCATGTTCCATTCCCAGCACCCAAGTCAGGTCTCCCACAACTGCCTGGAGCTGTAGTTCTAGAAGATATGGTGGCCTCTCTGGCCTCCATGAGCGCTACACTCACACCTCAAATCCACTCTACCACATACACATAAAATTTAGATATTAAAGTGAGTAAGAAAGTACATGCTAATTCTCCACTTTTTTGTGGAATAATAAATTAGGGGCTTGGAATGTAGCTCAGATGGTACAGGTGCACCTAAAGCCCTGGGCTTGATTCTCGGCATCCCATAAACTGGGTACAGTGACAACACTCATACTTCTGGCAATTGGGAAGTGGAGGCAGGAGCATTAGGAGTTCAGGGTCATCCTTGGGGTATCAGTAGTTTGAGGCTAGCTCAGGACAAATACTCTGGGGGAAAAAAGAGAGAGTGAGAGAGAGAATTGTGTATGTGTGCATGCATATGAGAGACAGAGAGAGAGAGAGAGAGAGAGAGAGAGAGAGATGCATGAGGTTGAACCAAAGGATGAGTGACGCCATGAGCTTTGGAATAACTCTTGAATGAACTTTACGTGCTGACTGGAATCTGAAGTCCCAGAACAGCTCTATGAAGGAAAAATAGTTCTAGAGAACCCAGAACAACTTTAAAGATAGTTCTAGAACAAGGAGAGGAGGCGTGGCCCAACCTATGAAACTGTCAATGGAAAAGAGAAAGGACTTTTCTATGAGAATTATGACTGTGTATTTCATATCAAATCGTTCATGTAGACTTTCCCAGTTGTTTGAACAATTCATCATTATTGTGGTTTTTTTTTTTTTGTGTGTGTGTGTGTAGAAGACAAATGTCAATTTTGAGTGTTACTCCTCAGGTTTATAATGACTTGAAGAGGAATAGCTCCATAGACTCATATGTTTGAAAGCTTGGCCATAGGGAGTGGCATTATTAGGGGGTGTGGCCTTGTTGGAGTGGGTGTGGCCTTGTTGGAAGAAGTGTGTCACTGTGGAGGCAGGCTTTGAGGTCATATATGCTCAAGCTATGCCCAGTCATACAGTCTCCTGCTGCCTTTGGATGAAGATGTAGAACTCTCAGCTCTTCCTGCACCATATCTCCCTGGGCGCTGCCATGCTTCCTGCCATGATGATAATGGACTAAATCTCTGACACTGTAAGACAGCCCTAATTAAATGCTTTCCAAGGAGTTGCCTTGGTCATGGTATCACTTCACAGCAATAAAACCCTAACTAAGATAGGGGGTGTCCACCTTTCTTGTTGAGACCAGATCCCTCACTGACAATCGCAGCTCACTGATTCTACTTGGTTAAATGTGCTGGCCATTGAGTCCCAGGATCTCTTTGTAGCCATCTCCACAATGTTGGGGATCACAAGCTACCACCGATGTTTATCAGGTGGAAGGGTTCAAACTTGAGTCCTCATATTTGTTCAGGACCAACCTATCTCTCCAGCTCCCAGTTTGCCGGAGCCCATGGTCTGAGCCACTGCCTGAGGTCACTGCCTGAATGCAGCAATGTCCTTCATCATCCTGTTATCTTCCCATCAGGAGGCATTTTCCTTCCTTGAGTTCCCAAAGCAGCATTTCAAATGTGCTTTCAATGTGTGGCCCTCGGTGCGGCTTCACCAGGCTGTTTAAAGCAAGTCTTCCTGCAGCCAAATAAGTCTGCCTATTCTAATACTGATGGCTCGGCCCCATGGATTGGGATCCTGACTCAATCAGGAGGAGGAAGCGACCTGAGCACCAGTGCTCATCTCCTTCTGCTTCCTGGCTGTGTGTGCCATGACCAGTTTCCTCATGGTTCTGAGGCCGTGCCTTCTCCGCCATGATGGCCTGTACCAATGCCTTCCTTCATAAGTTGTCTGCCTCAAAGTTGACACTCCATAAGCCACCATGGAAATGGAAGTGTCCTGAGATGTAATGTCTCTTATGTTATCTATCATCTATCATCTGTCTGTCTCTGTCTATCTATCTATCTATCTATCTATCTATCTATCTATCTATCTATCTATGTATCTATCCATCCCTAGCTTTTGGTCAAGCTAGAAGTTTTGTATATGAATAGAACATGAATTACTATGAATTGGTTTTCCCGGGAGTTTCTTGGAATGTTTGACAGTTTCTTAACAAAAGAATTCCCAGTGTGCATTTTCTTCCTGGTAGGGAATGCTAAAGTACAGCTCACATCTGTACAGGGCTAAGTTAGACTGTAAAGGTTGGAGGGGACCTTGGCACATGTGTGTGACTACTGAAGCTGGCAGCTTGGGTCTGAACATTGTCTGTTCAGGTTTTCCTGATTAGCAGCTTGTAGACTGCTAACATTCTCTCAGAGAAGGGGGTGGTGGAGAGGGTCTTTGGGTCACCCCCTGCACATCTAGTCTCTCTTCCCAGCCAGTTAGATTCCATTCTGCCCTAATTGCATGTGACCTTGGGGTCTTGGGGAGGGGCTGGAATATATAAGCTGGCAGAGCAGAGAGGCTTCATCTATGCAGTTATGGGGAGGCCATCATCCATGCCGGGAAACACTTTCCAGTGCAGCCTTTGGAGGGGAGCACCCACACCCCTGTAAGAAATCTGTCATCTGTGCTTTGCAAGAAAGTCCAATAAACTTACTCGTTTTCTAGGATGGATGTTGGTGGAATCCTACCTGGGTTTGTCTTTGGACCTCAGTGAGGGGTGGAATAGATGTCACCCTCTCTGACTAGGAGAGAATGTGTATGAGCACATGTGTGTATGAGCGTGTGTGTGTGTGTGTGTGTGTGTGTGTGTGTGTGTGTGTGTGTGCCCACGCATGCGCATAAGCCATGACTCACATGTTCAGGTCAGAGGGCAGCTTCTGGGAGTTGGCTCTCTCCTTTTACCTTGTGGCTTCTGGTGGTTGAATTCAGATTCGGTGGCAAACGCTTTTACCCAATGAGCCATTTCACCAGCCCTGATAACAAATTATTTCTGTCTGCATCAATGTCATTTCCTGTGATAATTTTGGGTGGGTAATTTTTTTTTCCTATCTAGTTACATTTCTGGAACCCTCTGGATCCCATTAGAAAGCACTGCCAACAGCTCCCAGCCTTCCTTTGATCCCCACTTGAGTTGCCCTGGTGCTGACTTTCATGTTGAGATATATTTTATGCTGTTAGAAGAGGCCCCGTCTCTCTCTGATTTATTCTTTTCTTCCTAGAATGAATGTTGAATATTCTCAGATGCCTTTCTGGTGCCTTCAGCAAGGATGGGTGACCCATTCCTAAAAGATTGCTTTTTTCATCTCAGCTGGATGTGAAGGAGATAAAATTGAGAGAGGAATACTCTGAGTCACACATCTCTGTGATACTCCGGTCAGGCTCAGCTCTTTAACCAAAAATGCTCCCAACATCTGATAGGCACAGAGCTGCTCGGCTGGGTTTCTGTTACTGTAACAAACAAACCTGCAATGATTAACGTGTAAAGTGAAAAGGCTCTGTGCATGCATATGTGTGGGCTGTGGAGGCCACAAGTCCACTTGGGTGTCTTCCTCAGTAGCCCTCTCTGCCTTGTGTTTTGAGATAGGATTTCTCATTGGATCTGGACCTCACTGATTCATAGGAGCTGGTTGGTGACGTCTATTTATTGCCCCCCTCCAGGAACAAGATTATAGATCTATGACACAAACTGTGCTTAGGTTTTATGTAGGCACTGGAGGTGCTTGCATATGGCATACACTTATTTATTACCAATTGAACTCTCTCTTTAGATTAGGCAAAGGTTCGGTTTTTTGTTTGTTTGTTTGTTTGTTTTGTTGTTGTTTTGTTTTTGGCTTCCAATTTTAGGTGTCCTGGGTCATGCAAGATTGGTCCTAATATCTGGGGTGAAAGTTCATGGGGAAGCACAAATGCTTGCTTCATAGCTTGGAGGAAGGAGGGGTGGAGGAAGGGAGGGGAGACAGGCTATGATCTGACAGTCCTGTTTGAGGGCATATACCTAGAAACCTAAAGATATCTCAGGGGACATCCATGGACCTAAAGATTTCACCACCTCCCAGTGGGCTCTGCTGGGGATCCAGACTCTACCACATGGGTCTTTTGGGGGTGACCCTGTAGGGCCTGGTAATAGGTTCCTTTTGGAGACTGATTATTGATATTCTGTTTCCCCCATCACACCTTTGGGCAGCCTCAAGCTCAGCTTCAGATTGAGGTGCTGTGAAATGGGAGCACACGTGCATGCTGGGAGCACACGTGCATGCTGGGCATTTCCAGATCTGAGCTCGATCCTCCGGACCGTGGCCTCTGAATCAGTACTGAGCACTGGGGTGGGGCGAGGCAAGGTCTCATCCGCACGGCGGTGATTATCCGGATGAGAGCTATCAGGATAATTTGTCTGCAGATGGACTTTCAGAAGTCACCTTGATGCTCCAGTCATTCCTGAAACTCAATTAGTGGTTTTCCCTTCTGCTCTGTCTTTGCCAGGCATGGGAGGGTAAATGCTAAATGGACAGGATGTTTGAGTCCGTGCTGCCTGTTGTAAGATCAATACCTCTGAATTAAAATTTTGTAAGGACCTAAGTGCACATTTCTGCAGAATCTTAAATGACCTTTGCAAATCATAGTTATTGCCCTTAAAGTCACTTGTGGTCCAGTCACAGAAGGTGACTGGCTGTAACTCATCTGCTCTGCCCATGGGGGTTTAATGACCTGTTTTTACTCATTGTGACTCAAGTTAATTGTCCAGACTTAAAAATACTTATTCCCCTTTTTCTTTTGCTCTCTCTCTCTCTCTCTCTCTCTCTCTCTCTCTCTCTCTTTCTCTCTCTCTCTCTGTCCCTCCCTCCCTCCCTCCCTCCCTCCCTCCCTCTGTCTCTGTCTCTTTCTCTCTTTGTGTGTCTGTCTGTTTCAGTCTCTCTCTGTGTTTCCCCGTGTCTCTGTCTGTCTCTGTTTCTCTGTCTCCCTCTTTCTGTCTCTCTTTTTTCCTCTTTTTTGTCTCTATCTCTCCATCTCTCGGTCTCTCCATCTCTCTGTCTCTCTGTCTTTCTGTCTGTCTCTCTCTCTCTGAAAGCACATATGGAGGTCAGAGACAACTTGCAGGAGCCAGTTCTCTCCTTCTACCATGTAGGTCCCAGGGATCAAACTCGGTTGTCAGCTTATCAGACTTGGAGGCAGGGACCTCTCTGTGCTCTGAGACATCTCACAGCTGACTGTGTTCGTTTTCTCTCCCAGTTTGCCTCAGTCTTTCTATGCAGCCTTGACTGGTCTACAACTGGCCGTGTAGATCTGAATTCACGGTGATCCTCCTGCCTCTGCTTCTCAAGTGCTGGGATTACAGGCATGTGTTGCCAGACCTGGCAGTATGTAGCTGAGAATTCATTCCCTTGGGCAGTGGTTCTCAATCTTGCTAAAGCTGCGGCCCTTTAATATAGTTCCTCATGTTGTGTGACCCCCCCCAGCCGCAAGATTATTTGCTTTGCTACTTTATAACTGTAAATTTGCTACTGTTATGAAGCATGACTTAAATATGTGTTTTCTGATGGTCTTAGGTGACCCCAAAGGGGTTGCACCCCACAGGTTAAGAACCCTTGCTCTAGGGAGCTGTAAACATCTCCCTTCTCCCTCCTTCTAACGTCCCAGTCACAAACAAGGTCAATTCTACCAGAGCTCACCTTGGGGAACAAATGAGTTTATTTGGCCTACTTCCAAAACATACACGAGGGTGTCCTAACAGGAGCGTGGGTGACCCCAAAGCAGGTGCTGTGGAAAGTCTTCACTTGGTGGGGCTTTCCCAAGGCTGCATAGATGGAGCCCATTCAGTTAACTCCCCAGCCTCCTACAGAGACCAGAGACCATTTACAGTGAGGGCACAACTGTATGCTTATGGCCAAGAAGCGTGGCTGGAATCTCAGGTCCTTCTCATCCTCTCTTTCCCTGAGAGAATGTCAGCAGGGCACAGGCCACTCCTGAGGTCGCTTGCAGGTGAGCACAGTTGGTCTGATGAAGATGGCGTCTCCTCTGCTCGGAGGATGGCGTCCTCTGATGACCATGTTTTTTCTCACTGCTTATTTCTTATCCACAGGACAGCTTCCTTGTTTTTGGCTGTAAAACTTGGGAGTTGGGGAACTGAAAGTCATTCACACTCCATACTCTTTATTTTCTTGGTCTCTCTACCCACCATGTTAATCTGCTTTCTGTAACTGTAGGTAAGAACCCTAGACAGTCGACCTGTAAATGAGAAGGTGAGTTTTGGCTCAGCACTTGAGAGGTTTCTGGTTTTGGTCCGTTTTTCTCTTGCTTTTGGTCAGCGTATCATGTATAGTGGAGCAAAGAGACTTACTTCATTGTAAGAAGTCAGAGAGCGGAGAAGGGAATGGACTAGGTTTCCAGGGGTAGACCCTCCACTAAACTTCACTTGCCAAAGCTCTACTGACCAAATTCAAAATTCAAAATATAGAGGCGTGTTATAGATGGAGCATTCTCAGTGAATTCATTTCTACTGTGCTTCTAAATGAACTGAAGGAGACCCTGGGTGAAGTGGCTAGAGAGAGACACAGGCAGCAAGGAACATAACTGCTCACCGATGGCTCTGACAGTGACATCTGTTACAGTAACTGCTGTGAATCACCAGTGTTGTACAATGTTTCCTGGCAGTGACGACAGAGAGGAGGAGAGATCCCACCCAGGGCCAGCTTGGTGAACTAGTGAATTCCTTGGTACATGGGTGAAGGGGTTACCCACGGCAACACAGTTGATTCCAAGGCAGCAGCATCACCAAACAGCTTAGCTGGCATGGGTGACCACTCATGGAGGCTGCATCCCCTATGCTCCTTGCACCATTGGTTGGCACCTCCCCTGGACAGTCTCCTCCCTTCCGCACTAGCCATTGCTTATGTAACAGCAGGGTGGGGCCTTGTGTATCTTGTAACTTTCTAAGTGTCCTGAGTCTTATAAGTTTCCTTAGCTTCCTGATTCTATTTTAAAAGATTTATTTTTACTTATATGTGCGGTTGAAGGTATGGTATATATGCGTGTACACACTATGCATGTCTTAGAGAGATGGCTCAGCAGTTAAAAGCACTTGCTGCACCTTAAGAGGACCCATGTTGGTTCCTAAGACCCACATGACAGCTCATACCCATCTGTGGTTTCAGTTTCAGGGGTTCCAGTGCCTGTCCCTTTCTGCTTTTTGTGGGCACTAGCCACGCACAGGGTGCACAAGAACACACATGGCAAACACTCTTATACATATAATCAAAATCTTAAAAGATGTATTGGTTTTGTTTTACGTGTGTGTGTGTGTGTGTGTGTGTGTGTGTGTGTGTGTGCACCTAGATATAGGATGTATTTAATGTAACATGTGTGAAGTACCTGTAGAGTCCAGAAGAGGGCGCCAGAGTCCCTGGAACTGGAGTTAGAGTTGGTTGTGAGCCACTGCTTGGAATAGAATACAAGTCCTCAGCAAGAGCAGCGAGTGCTTCTAATTGCTCAGCTATCGCTTCTTTAATTTTATGCTGTCCTTCCTCTCTTTCCCCTCCTCCCTCCGGGATGGGGGGTGGGGGAAATGTTTCAGCTCAGAGGAAATAGCTATGCAACATCAGGACAGGCCTCTTGCCTTCCCAAGAGGCTGCAAAGGTTGTATCTGTATAGGAGAATATTAAAAATGTTGAGATGACCCTGGACAGTCAGGAAAGGAACACTGGATATACATCTCTGCTCATGAAAGGAGAGTCACACACACACACACACACACACACCACACACACGTACACGTACACACATGCACACACGTGCACACACACCAACACACACATGCACATACGCATATGCACACATGTGCACACATGCACACACATGCGTGCACACACACGGACACACACATGCACATACGCATATGCACACATGTGCACACACGCACACATGCGTGCACACACAGACACACACATGCACATACGCATATGCACACACATGTGCACACATGCACATACACATATGCACACACATGTGCACACATGCACATGCATGCACACACACTCATATTTTAGGCTTAGTTATCTGTAGAATTTCCCAAGTCAGTGTAAAAATGATAGACTCCGTTACTAAGGAAGTGTTTGCCGTTTGTTCTCATGGAAGCTGATATAAATAGGCAATGGCCGTGTTCTCTTTCAGAAGCTGATTTTATAAGATGATGTGGCTGAAAATATCCCTTACATAGCCTGGAGTCCCTCTGTCCCTGCTGGTGTGTCTGTAGACTCATGGTAGTTGAACATGTTTCAAATTCAGCTTGGATAATGGATCTGATTTCCATTGGCTTTGGGTTTGGCTTCCATATGTCAGTGGCTTGAGAAGTCTCTGGGTTTGCCACTCTTCTGACGACTGGGATCTTGTCCATGGTATTAGCATGTACCTTTCTATGTCAGCGTTTGCTGAGTGTGTGCTCTGTCAGTTGTATGATCAGGCTTGGAGCTCTTCATGAATCACATTCAATGCTGTCTGTGTGGCCTCTGTCTATCCCGATTTGCCAGCCAATTCCTGTGAGTCTCCAGTGAGCCTATGCTATTTTTAGCTGGCTTATATCACACTGAATTCTCCAGTGTGCTGGCTTTCTGGATGTGTCTGTGGCATATGTGCAGGTTTCCACAGATTGCTGTCTCTGTATTTTAGGTTTCCAGTAACTCAGGGAGTTAAGCTGAAGTGTTGAGGTTTCCCGGGGTTTCAACCTCTGCACCATTTGATTTGGGGCTGATAGTTTGCTCTGGGTACCATTCTCTGAGTTGTAGAGCAAACAGCACTGTTCCTGACCTTGACCCACAAGATGTTATGGGCGCAAAAATATCTCTAGAATTTGTGGAGACCTTGAACTCGAGGGGATTTCCCGTGGTTGCAGACAACTTGTTTTGGGTGGGCACAGGATGATTTTGAGGAAGCATGGGCTGTCACTGTTGGAAAGCGAATAAACCCTTGTCAAGCACAAACTATAAGGCAGTACAAGGGGGAAGCCACTCATCCGGGAAAAGCGTCCCTACCCTCGAAAAGAAATGCGGATGAAGTTAAATTGTGTGGTAACGGCATGTAGTGACTAGCTAGGGGCATGGCTCGGTCAGTAAAGCACTTATCTCCCAAGAGTGATGACCTCAGTTTGATCCTCAGAAACCTTGCATAAAGTCAGGGGTGGCAGCATGTGCCTGTAATCCCAGCCCTGGTTGATGGAGGGAGGTACAGATGGGAAGACATGGGAAGCATGAAGACCAGCTAGCCTGCCATCAGGAGGCACCTGAGGACTGACCCCTGAGGTTGTCCTTAGATTTCTACATCTGAGATGTGAATGCGCCTGCCTGCATCCACAGGTACACCCCACCATGCAATCACCCCTACCTCGAGTTTGTAGTGGAATGATGAGGGGAGTGATTATTCTTCTAGAATAAGTCCAACAGAAGCCTGTGGCAAGGGTACATGTTTTACCTGGACTGTCACATTGGGTAGGAGTTCACCCAGGTCTGGTTGCATCAGAGTCACCAAGGAGAAGCAGCCATGAGCGAAGTCTAAATGATTCACGCTATGGCTTGCCTTAGACCACACTTTCTGTTGCAGGGTCAATGTTGATAGCTTTCCTCACGCTCTCAAAGGGCCCTGCTTTGAACAGTAAATTTTGTGGTCATTCTGTGAAAAATTTGATATGAGATTCAGGAGTGGAAGGTGTGTTTAAGGTGCTTTAAACCCCATGTTGTCAAAAGGTGACATACGGAGCAGGAAGGGTTGCAGAGGAGGGCTGGACACAAGATTGGGACCAGTTTTGTTTAATTTTATTTTATGTGTATGAGTATTTGTTCTGCATATAAGTCTATGTACCACGTGCATGCCTGGTGCCCACAGAGGCCAGAAGAGGATGTTAGCAAAAATACACCCTGCAGGTGAAATGTAACATACCTGTTGATCACTTTTCCATTTTCCATGTGTATGCATACTTACATATGTGTGGGTGCATGTGCACATGTGTGTTCATGTATATGTAGGCTGGAGGCTGGTTCTTCATCTCTCTTCCACTGAACTCACTAAGGCAGGGTTTCTCAGTCAAACCCTGTCTTCTTTGCCTGCCTGCCTGCTCTAGGCATCCCCAATCTCTACATTCTGTGTCTGGACTTAGAGATGGGGTGCCATACTTATGTGGCATTTCTGTGGGCTCTGGTGATCCAGACCCTGGTCCTCAAACTTAAGCGAAGACACTGAACCTGAGTAATCCTCCCAGCCTGTAAAGAAGGTTGTTGGAGGATATTTGATCACACGGTGAACCCCGAGTTTGTGTTGTTTACTGGGAAAACCTGTTTCTAGTTGTGGTTTGGCTTAGCCTTATGGCAAACCTTTATTCCCTCTGGCTGGAAAACAGACATTCTCTTAGTACACACCTTGGATCCCAAACAAGGAAGGTAAAGTCAGTTTGTAGAAGGAAGCACCATGTTTGAAAGTGATGTCTAATCAACTGGCAGACGAAATGACAAATCAGAGAAACATTTGACAGGCTAGGATATGCTCAACTCTCATGAGAAGAGAGAGAAGACAGAGTTGACTTAGAGAGAGCAGTGTAGAGAGAAAGGAAAAAGACAGTTTTACTGGGAGAGTTTTAGGGAGAAGGTTGCAGAGAATGACCAAGCTAGACACAGGGGAAGACAGGATAGACCAGAGAATGAGAAAGAGCAGATTAGAACAGATTGCCAGAGTTAGTATGAGGCCAAGCAGAGCAACTCAGTCAGAGGCTAAGAGAGAAGTCAGATGGAATCAGTCGGCCAGGGTGAACCAGAATGGCTAAGTTGAACCAGCCAGTTAGAGTTCAGGAAGAATTTATTATTCAGCAATAAGTCTCAAAGCTGGAAAACATTCTAGGTCTAGAGAAGATTGTGTGGAGGCCAGAACTCTCTAGAACTAGGTCTAGGTTAGCAGAGGGAGTCAGTAAGCCTCGGAGACGACAATTATATCAGGGGACTAAAAATTTCTTTCACACAACGTTTCGTTGGCACACAAGTGCAAACCTTCATTTATGTTTTGTCAATGGCTGCCTCAGTGTCACAAGGGCAGGAGTGGACAGTTATGACAAACGCTGTATGGCCTCCGGTGCCTAAAAGTATTCAGGCTTTTTTTTGGCTTTTTTTTTTTTTTTTTTTTTTTTTGTTGTTGTTGAGACAGTGTCTTATGTAGCCTGGGGTGGTCTTGCACTCCTTCTGGTCAAGTTCTGGCTTTATATTCATGGATCACACACTAAAGTCTATCTTGGGTCTTCGAAAAGAAAACATGTTGGCCGGTCTCTGGTCCAGCAGGAGTCAGTGTCTGTCTCTGCAGACTCTTCAAGCCCTTTGCACATCTTCCCTCTGTGAAGTGGTTTAGGAGCAGCCCAATCATGTCTATCTTTGTACACATGCCTGTTTTGAATGGGTCTATGTTTGTTTGTTTGTTTGTTTTTTGAGACAGAGTTTCTCTGTGTAGCCCTGGCTGTCCTGGAACTCACTCTGTAGACCAGGCTGGCCTTGAACTCAGAAATCCGCCTGCCTCTGCCTCCCAAGTGCTGGGATTACAGGTGTGCGTCACCGCCGCCAGGCGGGTCTATGTTTTTAAGTCTTGCAGCAGAGATGTGTTGTCCAAGGCTTTTCTCAAGAGAGCTGAAGCCTGTCTGCCCACCAGGAGGGCTAGCATGACTCTCTGGAACTCTCTCAGTGCTCACAGCGAGGAGCTGCCAAGGCGCATCCTGCCTGGGTGCTGGTACTGTGACAGCAGCTTGGCCGCCATGTCTGGCAGCTTTTTTTTTTCCCTTTTCTGTCACCAAAGCCACAGTGATGATATGTCACAATTTCACTGATAGATTTTTTAAGTTACTGATTTGTTTATTATTTATTTTTTTGTGGTGTTGGGGATTGAACTCAGGGCACTATGGATGCTAGGCAAGTTCCTCCCCCGCTCCCTTTTGAAAAATTGTGGGACAGGGTTAAGTTGTTCATATTGGACACCAACTTACTGTGCAGCCCAGGATAGCTTTCCCTTTCAGTCTTTCTACATAGCCCACTGAAGAGCCTGGGTTATAAACCTGTGCTCTTACCGCCTCCTTAAAATAGCAGTATAGGCTGAGGATGTAGCTCAGTGGTAAAGCACCTTCTCAGTATTCAGATGACCCTGGGTTCAATCCCCAGTACACACACAATTTATTTACATCATCATCATCATCACTGTCATCATCATCATCCATCATCATCACATCATCATCATCCATTATCATCTAGGGTCTTGTGTGGTCCAGGCTAACCTTCAATTTGACATGCAGCTGAGAATGGCCCTGAACTTATGACCATCTTACCTCCACCTCCCAAGTCTGGGATTTCAGGTGTGCACCACCACACCCAGTTTATGTGATGCTAGGGAAACATTCTGGGGAAGCACTCTGCCAACTGAGCCATGGCCCCAGCTCTTAAAGCATTATGTTAAATGAACACTTAAAAAAAACAAAAACCTTTCTCTTGGTTCTGAATTCCACACCATGCACCCCAGTCCTACTCGTCTCCCCTTCTCTTGCACCCACCCTCCATTGTTAACTTTCACAAATTCAAGAAGAAAGAGTTCGGCTTCTGTTTTTTTTTTTTTTTTTTTTTAATGTTATTTATTTAATGTATATTGAGTATACTGTAGCTGTCTTCAGACACAACAGAAGAGGGCATCAGAGCCCATTACAGATGGTTGTGAGCCACCATGTGGTTGGTGGGAATTGAACTCAGAACCTCTGGAAGAGCAGTCAAAGAGTTAGGCTTCTGGTTGCCTCTTCCAGTCGTGGCTACTTGCTCAGCTCTCTTCAGAGCAGTAGTTTCTGTTGAATCAGCTTTGGGGTGCCTGCCACTAGTGTGAGGAGAGGCTGAACTGTTAGACAGACCTGGGGCAACAGCCAGATGCTGACCAGAGATAAAGCTCATTAGCCAGAGTTAGGGGCAAAGCTCCCCAACCTCTTCCTCGATATCTGGACAGCTGAGCTTTCTGGAGGGGACTCTTAAACAAAAGGAGATTGGTTGCCCTGGGAAACGTTCAGATAAGTGAGGAATGCTCTTTAGTCTTTTATGGTCCTTGACCTTGTCCCTGTCCCACTGGGATCCTCTTTTATCTTGCCTTCTTACCTTTGTATTTTTAAGCCCCACCCCATGAGTTTTATTACCCATGGCCCCCTCATATCCAGCCCTCTGCAGTGTTTCTGGAAATTCTTAGTAACACTTAAACATAGTTTTAATCTTGTATTGTAGAATATTCTTTGCCCAGTGCCAGCTGTTACCTACCTCTTAGAGCTGAGGGGTCTGTGATGCTGACATGAAGTCTACCATAGAGCTGAGGGGTCTGTGGAGCTGACATAAAGTCTACCATAGAGCTGAGGGGTCTGTGGTACTGACATGAAGTCTACCATAGAGCTGAGCGGTCTGTGGAGCTGACATAAAGTTTACCATAGAGCTGAGGGGTCTGTGATGCTGACATGAAGTCTACCATGGAGCCGAGGGGTCTGTGGTACTGATATGAAGTCTACCACAGAGAACAGAAGCCAAGTGGGGTACTGGGTCCCTGTCACCTTCCCTGAAAAATGACAACCCTCAATGCCTGGCTGGTTTTCCTTCTACTTAGAAAAGCAAAAACAAACACTGTGGCAAAGCCATTAGGAGCACTGACTGCTCTTCTAGAGGACCTGGGTTTGATGCCCAGCACCCACATGGTAGATCAGTGACTCCGGTCTGAGGGGATCCAACACTTTCTTGTGGCTTCTGTTGGCGCCACGCACATGTGGTGCTGTACAACTCTGATGAGCCTTAACTTACCGGGAACCCCCTGAGTGAACAACACGAAGCTGGGGATCGTTGCAAAAGCAAGAGGAATTTTATTGTTCTGGTGTGCTGGGCTCATCCTGCATCCAAAAGGAGACACAACAACCTTGGGCAGCTCGTTCCGGGGACCTTTATACAGTTTCTAGGGGTAGCATAGAGAAACAGTGACTAGGCACAATATGATTGGCAGAACAGTGTGACTTTTAAACTGATTGGTCTTTAGGGAATGAGGTGGCAGGGACTTCCCTTGTCCACGAGTAGCCAACGGTCCATCCTGTGGGATATGTCCATGTGCTCTGGGCCTCCCCCACCCGCACAGGGTTGCTCTTCTCCCCTGTCGTCTGAGGAACGTTGATTAGTCTCTCTCTTCTGGGGCCTTTCCTGAGCTGACCAGGAAAGTTAATTAGCCTCTCTGTTCCTGAGCTGACCCTTTCAGTGCACATACATATATGCAGGCAAAACACTCAATACATACATACATACATACATACATACATACATACATACATACATATTAGATATAATATGTATATATATTATATATACACTTATAATATACATACATTGAAACAATATAGAGACACAGAATCAGCAAGTGGCTAATATAGAAAATTCTCATCTCATCTCTTATTTTTTTATTATTAAGCTTATATCAGCTTGGTAATCATATATTATTAATGAAGAAATGTTGACAGCTTACTATTAACTGGACTATATAGTCGACTCTGTTTCCCTAGTTTTGAGTTCATATCCTCTTCCAGAGCCATCCAGGATCCAGTCAGTCGCCATGTTTCCTTTGGCTCTTCCCTACTGGGCTCCTTTTCCAGACTGTCCAGTAGTGAGATATTCCGGTTAGACACATTGCAGGACTGGATGGTCTCCATGTGCCCCCTCCCCCCATGTTTGGATGATTAACTTGTGGGGACTGTCTTCGTTTCTTTTCCTGTCACTGTGATAAAATACTCCGACAAAGACAGTTCAGGGAGAAAGGGTGCGTTGTAGCTCACGGTTCCAGAGCACAGTCCATTATAATGGGGAAGTCCAGGCAGCCAGATCCTCACTGCCACGTGAGGTCAAGAAGCAGAGAGGGATGAATGCAAGCTCCTTGCTTTCTCCATTTAAACGCTTTAGGACCTTCCGCCCAGGGAGCTGTCCCGCCCACCATTAAGGTAGGTCTTTTCACATGAGTTTTTGTAGTTGGCGTAACCCCCGTGCCCCATAGACAAGCTTACCTCCTGGGTGATTTCTAGATTCTGTCAAGTTGACAACATTAGCAGTCACAGAGAGACTGACAGAAGCAAGGAGCCATTTCTATTACATTATGTGAAAGGCCCATGGTTGATGACTCTTATCCAGACACGGTGATTTCTCCTCCCTCTCTCTCTCTCTCTCTCTCTCTCTCTCTCTCTCTCTCTCTCTCTCTTTCCCTCTCCCTTCCTTCCTCCCTGTGGGACATTTCCTTGATTGGTAATTGGTGCAGGAGGACCCAACCCACTGTGGGTTATACCTCCCTGGGAAAGGTGGGCCCAGGCCGTATAAGAGAAGTAATTGACCTTGGATTCAGGAAAATCAAGCCAGCAAGAAGCACCCCTGTGTGGCCCTTGCTTCCTGTTTTCTTTCCCTGGCTTCCCTTGATGATACATTGCAATCCTGTCAGCCAAATCGACCCTTTCCTCTCCTAAATTGGTTTTGCTCAGTGTTTTATCACAACAGAGAAGCAAGCTAGGGTTTCGCTTTGATCTCATTCTGCCTCAGTCCCCCAAGTGCCAGGGTGACAGGTGTGTACCACCGCACCCGGATTTCTTGCTGTTGGCAGTGGTCACTTGCCTGGAAGTATCCAGTTCAGGTTTTCCCATGGTAAAGCCACTCTTTTTACAATTGCCCCTTCTGAACTCTTTGGAGAAGAGTCATTCTGCCCAGCCTACACTTGAGTGTTCAAGCTGTGTTCCTCTCACTTGAGGGTGGAGTGGCGACATAATTTGTCATCCTTCCACTATGGTGTGTGTGCTCCAAGCTTCCCGGTTGGTACCTGAAACCAAGGAGGGTTCTGAATCCAAGCTCTGCGATACTGTGACAGTTGTTCTGGTGATTAAGATGGCTGTAAGTGACTCACAGGTGTGTAGGACATACAGGGTGGATATCCTGGACAAAGGGATGATTTACCTCTAGGGTAGCACAGAGCAGGACAGGACAGGGTGAGATTTTTTTATCACACTACACAGAACAGTGCGTAATTTAAAACCTATTTTGTCTTATTTCTGGAATTTTCCATATCAGGATTTTTAACTACGGTCAACGGCAAGTTACTAAAATTTTGAGAGGTGAAATCAGAGATAACGGGGAGGGTCTACCATATTTATGCTTTATTTTAGGTTCTAAAGGGACTTCATTTTGATGCTGAAAATCTTACTGTTTTTGTTACTTTACAAATTCTTTGCTTTTAGCCCTTCTTCCGACTCCCCTGGAATCACGATGTGTTTTGCTTGTTTTTGAGCGTGTCTGTACTTCTTAGCTAAAGTTTGTTCCAAATTCATGTCATATACTTTCTGCCCAGATCTTGGAATTGAAACGATCTCTCCCAGGAATTCTGTTTTCTGTTTTGGAGAATGGGATTAGGAACCAGAATCTGGGCATTATGGGTACTTGTTGCCACAGAGATGCCACTTCTTGTGAGACAGAAGGAAAGAAATAGGAGCTGTGTTTGTATACACACATCTATTTTTACAGATGACCATTATACATGGAGTTTAACGAGAGTTTGAGTCACTAGTTTAAGGACCTAACTTCTACTCTGACTCATGGCCTCTGGAGCCAGCCTCGGTCTTCCTCTTGTCTGTGAACCCCAACTGCAACGTCTGTTGGGGTTCTCTTCTCTCTCTATCATGTGTCTCCTCATCTGCTAAATCCCAGTGACTTCAGTAGAGTCACATGGCCCCATAGGGAGAAGACTTTATCAGATGCATGGTGAACCCTGCTGCCCTTTTGGCTTTGAGTCTTACAGGCTCTGCTTTCTTCCAAAGCAGCCCTCGCCCAGTTCCATCTGCCAAGTTGCTCAGACATTCTTAATACTGTTAAACTTTCTCGGCATAGTCCAGGTTTTCCCCCTGGGTCCTTCAACCTTTTAAACGCTTTCCTTTTTAAAATCACGGACACCACATGACTCTCATTGTATTGAGCCCTCCTTTAGCTTTTGACAAACACACGCCACCATTATAGATTATACAGAAAGGCTTCGTTACCCTAAAAGTCCTGTGTGCTTCACCCCTCCCCCCACAAACATTACTGTTAATCTTTTTGTTCTGGCTATACCTAATACTTTCCCGACTTCTATACTTTAAGTTCCTGATATCACTCCCCATCTACCCCCAAGATGAAGTCTCACTGCATAGCTTTGGCTACCTCTGGGACTCATATAGACCAGGCTGGACTCTAATGCTCTCTCCTCCTGCCTCACCCTCCTCAGTGCTGGGATTATAGATGTGTGCTGCCACCCCAGCTGAGTCTCTTCCAGGCTCCCTGGAGATACCCAGTTGTTTGGAGTTCAAAGTCTGTAGTCTCTTTTGGAAGGCACATGATGCTGTCCTTCCCCAGGATGTTGCACCCCACTTAGGAACAAAGGAGAGAGTGGCTTTTATTGTTCAGATGCATTGCAGCCGGCACCTGTGTGGGCTGCCATCGATAACACAGCCGTCTCTGTCTTTGAGTAAAAACGGCTTTTGATGCAGGCTTTCTGAGCAGCCCTGCATGGTAGATCCCACAATTTCACCTGTCCTTCCTTGCCTGCCCTGGGAACTTGTCAAGCACACATAGGGCGGTTGGCTATCAAGCCGGAGGGATCTCTACTCACCTCTGCCTCTCGAGGGATGGGATTGCAAGCGTATACTTCCACATCTGACTTCTCCTGGATGCTGGGGTCAAACCTGGGTTCCGCTGCTTGCACAGCGACCATTTTGCTGGCTGTGCGACTTTCCCTGCCCCATGTATAGCTTTATAAATGCTTATTTCATCTCCCCGGAAATTTTCCTTTTGAAATAGACTTACCTTGTAGCCCAGGCTGGCCTTGAACTTGATCCTCCTGGCTTAGCCTGAGTTCTGCAATTGTAGGAACACGCCACCTCATCTGACTGTTCTTACTATTTTTTTTCAAAGCCAAAAGGAGATTTAACATAATAGCATAAAGGTTATGGGGATTGTCAGCATGTTTTTAATAATTAAATATAGCTTTTCTGCCTAGGAAAGGACACAGTTGATTGTACCCTTTCAGTTATTACTCAGTTTATCCAAGTCCTACGTTTGACAGCTTAGTTATTTCTGAAGCCTTGAGTTCAATTTGTGGAAATGATTTCATTTACATAATAATAATTTTCATCTCAAAATGGTTCCCCTACTCACTGAGTGACATCATTTAGCTTCTAAATTTAACAAATTAAAGTTCTAAGGAAGGCTATTAGCACTATTTATAAAATTAATCAGATTCCTTTAATATTTTAACCTCCAGTCATAGATTCAAAGTCTCTATTTTGCTGAAACACCTTAAGGCTCTGAAGTTATGTTTCACGTCTCCACAGCCCTTGACACCCTGTGCTTCAGACATACTCCTTAGTATCACAGAGTCTCGAACATCTCAAAAGGTCAGCAGCAGGCTGGAGAGATGGCTCAGTGGGCAGGGGTGTTCACTACACAATCAGAGGGCTTGAGTTTGAATTCTGTGTAAAAAGTTGTGTATGCCTGTGGCAAGCAGAGACAGGAGGATGATGACTGGGCCTTGCTGGATTCCAGCCTAGTTCCAGGTTTGCTGGAGACCCTAACTCAAAGGAATAAACCAGTGTGTGATAGAGCAGGCACCACATGTTCTCTGGCTTCTGCAAATGTATGCATAGGCATATGTCCCTGCATGTGTACATGTGCATACATACACATACACACAGCACATATACACATATACACACAGAGAATCACACACAACACACACACAGAAAATCACACACAAAACACATACACACAGAGAGTCACACACAATATACACACATACAGAATCACACAACACACATACACACAGAATCACACAACACACATACACACAGAATCACACATACACACAGAATCACACACAACACATATACACACACAGAGAATCACACATACAATACACAAGACAGGAGAGGGAGAGAGAGACAGAGAGACAGGAGAGAAAGAGACCTGGAGAGCTTTCCTACCTCTTCTTATACAGGCTTTCCCATTGGCTTCCCAGATGAGTGATTCCCAATCTCTTTAGGACCAGTGCCACCTGGGGAAAGGGAACCTCAGTTGAGAAAAATACCTCTATCAGATTGGCCAGTGTGCAAGTCTGTAGGGCATTTCCTTGATTACTGATCAATGCGAGAGGTGCCAACCCTGGGCAGGTGGTCCTGGGCTATGTAAGAAAGCAAGCTGAAAAAGCGCAGAGGAGCAAGCCAGCAGGAATGTTCTGCCGTGGTCCCTGCTTCGGTCCCTGCCTCCTGGCTCCTGTCTTGGCTTCTTCTGAGGTTGGACTGTGATCTGTAAGCCAAACAAGCCGTTTTCTTCCCATGATGCTTTTGGGAACTGTCCATCACAGCAACAGAAAAGCAAGCTAGGACAGTGTGGCTGCCCTGCTTCTCTAAAGACTCTGGTCTGGGGGGTGGGGGTGGGTGGGTACTCCTGGCATGTCTGACCCTGCAGTGGTGACTTTATCCCCTGCTGTTCCCAATGTCCTGTGGCCATCCCTCCCAGGGTGACATCAATACTCTCAAGATAGGAATAGAGTAGAAATCACATGTGACTGAAGAAGACCTGGAACTTCTGATCCTCCTGCCTCCACTTCCCCAGTGCTTGGGATCGCAAGTATACACTATCAAGCATGGATTTATGAGGTGCTGGGGATTGAACCTAGGGCTTTGTGCATGCTGGGCAAGCAGTCTACCAACCGAGCTACATTTCCAGCCGAGAATAGATCCTTTGGAAGTTAAAATATCAAAACCAAATATAATTTTCCTCCCCATAGTTATAGGGTTTGAGCCTGGATCCGTGATCATGTCAGGCAACACTTTACTATAGAGCTTACACCTAGTCCCCCAAGATAGTTATTTTATGAAGTATTTATTTATAGTGTGTGTGTGTATGTGTGTGTGTGTGTGTGTGTGTGTGTGTGTGTGTAAGAGCAACAAGTATGTGGTACTGAGAGGACAACCTGGCAAGAGTTGGTTCTCTCCTTCCTCTGTGTGTGTTCTGGGGATCAAGCAAGTCATCAGGCATGGCCGCAAGCCTCCTTAGTCACTGAGCCCTCTCGCTGGCCCTGGATTGTGACTTTCTTAGGGAGCAGAGACTTGTTTTTATACAGAGTGTTACTGGACAGAATAATTCAGCAAGGGAAGGAAAAGACAAGAAGCTGGTTTTTAGGAGAGGGTCGTGGGCGGGGTTGGGGGAAGCGCAGAATGCACACAACTGGCCTTTTTGGCAGAAACACGAGGCCCGCTGATTTCAGTTTTGCTAATTGGAAAGAGCAAGGGCGACTAACAGGTGCCTGGGAAGTAATTAAGCGCTGATTTATGGAGCTTTTATGTTGGGCTAAAGGGGACTGTGAAAGTGTCCCTGTCAATGGTTTAAGAGTATGGAAGGGGGGCAAGAATTTGCATTCTTATTGCAGTGATTAGCATACTCACTGAGCGGTGGATGGCAGGACGCAATTTTTAGAGTGGACAGAGACTGTGTAACTTAATTTGAGGAGGTTTGATGTCTGGCTAAAGGTGTAAGACGGTTCATTCCTAGTCTGCGCCTGAGGACAAAGGCATCCTATCCCTTGTCATCACATCTGACCCCTCTGGCTTTAGAGGTGATGGGCTGGATCCCCAAATCACAGATCCAGGAACGTTTTTTATGGTACTGTGTTTTACACGCATGCGCACAGGCGTGCCACGCAGCAGTGTTGGGGATGGCGCCCAGGGTCGTGTGCATGATCAGCGACCACTGTCACTGAGCCATGGCCCCTTTTGTTATTTTTGAATGAAGGAGGTGTGTGAATGTGAAGAACGTGTATATAAAAGCTACTGTATTTTTCCCCTTTGAGACAGGGTTTCATGTAGCCCAGGCTGCCTCAAACTTGCTTCTGTAGTGGTTGGCCTTGACCTGAAATCCTGTCTCCGTCTCTCCAGCGCTGGGTGTACACCACCGCACCTGGTTTATGCGGTGTTGGTGAGCAAACCTCAGGCCTCGGGCATGCCAGTTAAGCACTTGATCTGTGAGTTACATCCCAGCCGGCTGACTAACTCTGAAATGTTCTAGAATGCAGGCTTTCTGGGTAGAATGAATGTCAGGTGTTAATATGCTTTGGCGTAGGGGACAGAATTGAATACATTTCAAGAATGAGTGGACAGGGACAGTGAATTACTTGTTGGCCTTGTGTGGAGATGTTCATGGGTGGGTGGGGGCGGTGTGGTGTTTTCTGGCTACTTGCCAGAAGGTTGGATGGCGGAGAATTTGTGTTTTAAACCCTCAGGGCTGGAGAGATGGCTCAGCAGTTGAGTGCTTGCTTGTTCTTGCAGACACAAGTTCTAGCACCCATGTGTGGCTGCTCACAACTGCCAGTAACTCCAGCTTTAGAGGATCTGAGGCCCTCTTCTGGCCTCTGCAGGCACCCACTACCCCAGACCCAGTAATGAAACTTGAAGAAAACGAGACTTTTCTTTTCTGTGACATTCCCTAAAGTGATTTCCATGGGCTACTAGTCCTGTGAGATACAGTGTCCCAGACAGGATTATTGCTGGGTTCTGGAAGCACCACACAAACCATGTGTCCACCAGTCTGAGTGAAGCAAGAATAGTTTATTGGATGCTATCAAGAATAGTATATTGAATAATGTATTAGTTCTGTAAGACTGAACTTCCAGATCCACATGAAGGAAAAGCCTAACTTTGGCACCAGTCTGTCCTCAGGAAAGGCTTTATTTATTTATTTATTTATTTATTTATTTTTGAAAAAAAAAAGTCTCAAAAGTTTGTAGGCAAGCAGTGAAGAGGTGCGACACTCTTGGCTAACTAAGCAAAGTATTATCAGCTAAGTTCTTAGATGACGGGTCCTGTGTGAGGTAAGGAGGATGGTGGGCCGGTGGTGAACAGGGGAATTTCAGAAGGTTGAGATAACAGGGCACGAGTGGTTCAGCCATAACTCTTTGGCTTATTAGTAGCATCCTTCAGTGTCAGTTACAGTAATAATAACAATGAACTTAATTTCACCTTGTGAGTAACACAGAGCCAGAATACAAAATGGCTACAGTTATGTTAAAAGGAGCAGGCCTCCACAATTATGATTAGTAAGTTTGGGAAACTATGTGCCTTTCTGTCGATGTGCAATAAACAAGTCATGTGACAGAGGAGCTCATGCCTGGCTGGATGTCATTTTGGCTTCTCAGACTTTGCGGGTGATGACACTTACTATAAAGGTATTTATTGTGGTTTTTATTTATTTGGTATGCGTGTGTGAGCATATGTGTAAACATCAGAGTGTGTGTGTGTGTGTGTGTGTTTGTGTGTGTGTGTGTGTTTGTGTGTGTAGGTCAGAGGACAACTTTTGGGAGGCCGCCTCCTAGCAGGCGTGGATCTGAGGATGGAAGTCAGGTAGCCAGTCTTGGTGGAAGCCATCTTTACCCCCTGAATCACCTTGGTGGCCCCAGGACGCTGCTCTTTGACTGGTGGACACTTGCGAATGTGCTTCGAAGAACATTCTAGAGAGGAGACACTTGAGCTTCGCTTAAGAGGAAAGCCAGGCTTGGTTGTGCATGCTTGTAATTTTAGCCCTTGGGAAGTGAAGGTGAGCGACCAGGAGTTCAAGGCTAACCCTGGCTACCTAAGGAGTTGGAGGCCAGCTGGATATAATGTAATTTAAAACTAAAATCTCAAACAAGCAAAACAAAACCCCTAAGCAGCCCAAATAACAACAAAAGAACAAAGGACAAGAAACAAAAAGAAATAGTGGTTACAGGCCCTGCTCGGGGCTTCGTGTTCCAAGGACAAGAGCCAAGTTTGGGTCCGTGAAAGATGGGGCTTGGGGTTGTGTTTTGCCGTTTGGCTGTTGCTATAGATGTCAGTTGTCAGGAGTGAGAATACTTCAGTGTTTCACATCCATCCGTACAGATTTACTTTATGACCTCAGCTTTATGAATCCTCAGTGTGGGCGTAGTTCCCGGGGAGTGTATATACACGCTAGTGTATATTCGGAGAGGTTGGCTGTTTTCATTTTTTTTTTTTAAATTTGGGTTCACAAAACTTGTTCTTGGGTGGTCATTCCCCTGGCCGTCTCCTTCACAGAGGCCTGTGTGGACCCCAGAAGTTACCCCAGCTACTCGGCATGAACTGAAAATGCCTTCCTTCCTAATCCATGTGGGTTGTATGGCGTTTGGAGGATTCCAGTTAGACTGTATAGTATGTCATGCATGCTATTATGTATAAGTAACAGAGAAATGCAGCATCTAAGTTTACTGATCATGGGTGTGTATATATGAGTGCAGGTATCTATATATCACAGATTTTACATGGAGGTCAGAGGAGGGACAGCTTCGGGGAGTCAGCTCTTGCCTTTCACCTTGTTGCCAGAGGCTAAGTCTCTCTGTTTCTGCTGCTGTGCTGTAGAAAGAGCTTCTCAGTGTAGAGATGTGTGAGATACTTACAGGCTTCAATAAACAAAATGTGCCAGAAGGACTTGAATTTTGATTTTGGAAGAGAGGGTTTTAGGGGGCGATTTCTTAAGTTTCCATTGTATGCTAAGACTTTAGAAAATAACTGTCGGCTTCTGCAGTGTTTAATTTCTCATACCAATTATCCATACTCCTCCCTTCCCACAGCTATCAGTATTTTACCCCAAAATTTGTTTTACATTTGTTTATTGAGTGGTTATGTGTTTATCTTAGCACTCGTACGGGGGTCAGAGGACATCTTTTGGAAATTCATAAATTCATTCTCTCCTTTTACTGAGTGAATCCCAGGGGATCACCTCGGTCAGCTCGGTAGTAAGGAGGTCAGCTCGGTAGTAAGGACCGTTATCCACCAATCCGTTTTTTTTTTTTTTTTTTTTTTTTTTAAAACCCAAAATTTCCCTTTCTTTTTCCCCCCCATCTCCTTTCTTATTTTTCTTAAAGAATTATTTATTTTATGAATTGAGCACACTGTTTTCAGACAGTGTGTTTATTTATCTTATTGAGTAGCTGTCTCAGACACACCAGAAGAGGGCATCAGATCCCGTTACAGATGGATGTGAGCCACCATGTGCTTGCTGGGAATTGAACTCAGGACCTCTGGAAGAGCAGCCATCTCTTCAGCCCTGATCCTTTCTTATTTGTAAACACAGGTTCTCGAATAGCTTGTGACTCACTATGTAGTTGAGGATGGCTTTGAACTTCTGACCCTCTTGTCCCACAAGGGATGTGCTGAGATAAGAAAGCTGTGGTGGGAACGTTGGAAATAGCGTGCTGCCTCTCGTCCTCTCTGTTTCCTGGAAGCTCTGGGAGGCACTGGAAGGCCTTACAGCCTCCATGTGGGAAACGTGAGGGAGGCTCAGGTGCCTCCCCCGTGTGCTGTATTAAACGTTAACACTATCTGGTCTTCACCTTTTCCAGTGGAATTTTATTGGAGCACTGCCATAGCTTTCTGTTTACTTTCTGAGGCAGCTGCTTCTGGTTTTACAATATCAGCTGATGTCACTACAGCTGCTGTCTGGCCCACAGTGTCTGAAAATACTTTCCGGCCTTGTTCAGAAAAATGGGCAAATCCCTAATGCTACGACCTGCACTGTGGGCTCTGGGCATCCCCGGCTCCATGTTTATAAACCCCTGTACTGGGCATCCTGGACTTCATGTTTAAGGCTCTACCTCAGCAGCTGAAGTGTGGCAGCCATATTGGAGAATGTGTGGCTGCCATACTTTCTAAGGGCCCCTGCCTTGGCCTCCTGCAAGACTGAAATTGTAGTGATGAAAAGGATCAAAGCAACAGGCATCATGTGACCTTGAACCTGAAGTTCTCTGCTTAGGAGCTCTCCTTCCGGAAGCTTCCGGAAGCTTCCACAGAATCTGAATAAATCAGGGGCCTCTGATTCAGGCCGAGGTTGCTTAGAAGAGAAATGTGGGTCTGCCATTTGGCTTTGCTAGTCTTGGGAGATGTAGGGATTTGACTGAAGGGAGTGGCAGTTCTTTCTGATTTTACAGAGGAATAGGAGTGGGCGTTTAGTACTTGCTGGGGATCTGAACCCAGGTCCTTGTGCTTGGACAGCAAGCGCTGTATCCACCGAGCCTTCTCTTGGCCACTGTCTGTCACCACTGCCATTATTCCTTTACGTGTAAAGGTGTTAGGCGGCTGGTTTTAAAGCTGCCCTGAGAGGGAGGGCAGTTCAAGTACAGATGGACGGGATGTTGCTGAAGGCCAAGTGGTGTTTGTTGGCAGCGGGCTGTGGAGAGTGGCCCTGGGAAGAGAAGCCAGCTTGAGGGTTTATGTAAATCACCATGTACTCATTTGATCCAAGAGAGGGGACTGAAATGGTCAGGGAGCCAGAGTAGCTCAGCAGAATCAGTAAATCACTTGTAGAGCTGTTCATTTAATTTTTTTTTCTTTTGCTAATGAAATAATTTGCTGAGAGGGGACAATTTAGCAAGAAGTCCCCCTTCCCTCTCTTTTAACCTTGAGCTACTAGCAGCAGCTTTCATTAGCCGTTGAACTGTGGAGTTAATGGCATCTTTCATGTTCCATTCTGCTGGTTCTCTTTTCCAGGACCAGGCTTCAGGTACCTCAGAAACAGCCTCATGAAACAAAAGGCAGGAAGGTACAGAAGCCAGGTGGAGTTGGTCTTCTTTATTTTGATGGAGAAGGTTAAGATCCAGAGAAGAAATGACTGATGGCTTTAATAGTGTCACAGGATGGAGATTGTTCTAGAAGCCTTGCCTGAGAGACCCCAGAAAGCACAGCTGGTGGACTGGGGCTTGAAAGTTATTTACTTTGTTCATTGATCTACGAATGGGTTTGTGGTAGTTATATGTAGGTAGGTAAATGCACCATGTGCATGCAGTGCCAGCAGAGGCCAGAAGAGGGTGCTGGAGCTCCTGGAAGATGGCTGTGAGCCACCATGTGGGTGCTGGGATCTAGATCTTAGTCTTTGCAAGAGCAGCCAATGTTATTCTGAGCCATCTTTCCAGCCTCCTTTCCCCAAGCTATAAATACATGTATGTATATGTGTAGGGGTCAGAGAATGACCTTCAGTGACCCTCATTTGCTGCTCACCTTTGTTTTGAGTCAAGGTCTCTCACTTTGACCTGTAACTTGTCATTTGGCTAGGCTGGCATGCCAGAGATCCCCAGGGACCCTCCTGTCTCCATTGACCTCCCCTTGGTGTGGGGATGACAAGCTGGCTTTTCCTTACATGGCTTTTGGGGATCAAACTCAGGTGTCTTCGTGTGGTGAGCATTTTACTGACTGCGTTGTGTTCCTAGTTAAACATCTATATATTTTAGGACATTTCCTTTTGGCTCAATGAATTGTCTCTCCTGTGACCTCAGGTTGACACTGTTAGATGGCCTCTGACCAGGCTCCTCTGCTGTAGAAGCAGGTTCCTGGTGGCTACTAATCACCCAGTTAAGTGACAGCTAAGTGCACAGTGCTCCTTTCTGGCCCCAGGGAAGTTGCTTCTCTTCTCCCTACATCTCACTGAAAGAAGAGCTCCCACATCTGTGGGCGATCAATATCCCCCCCCCCCCACCGGTACTTAAAAATATCCTGACCAATGGAAGCAGAGTGTTAACAGCAGAGGAATTGATCTCGGAAAGTCTAAAGCCAAGGAAGCATCCGGAAGTTACAGCGAACCCAAGACAAGAATGCTTATTCCTGTCTGGTTTGTTTTAAACCTTGTCCTCTCTTGTGAAGTGGAGGGGATGGCAGTGAGCTATTTATGCAGCAGAAACACCCACACCATTGTCCCTGGCTAGGCACCTGGCCTCTAATTCATCTGGGGGAGCCACAGAGTGTAGGGGTGCAGGTGAAAAAGTGACTCTGTTACCCAAGCTTTGTGAAAACAAGGCTGTCTTCTCATCCCACCCCGTCTGTATATGTTCTGTGTCTTATGTCCATTGTCTGTCTGTTGTCTGTCTGTCTGTCTGTCTGTCTGTCTGTCTGTCTGTCTGTCTGTCATCTGTCTGTCTGTCTGGGTTTCAAGTGGTTCTGGCTGGCCTTGAACTCGTCCTGTAGCCAAGGATGACCTTGAACGTCTGATGCTCCTGCCTCTACATTGTAAATGTGAGCATCATAGGTACACTCCACCTCTCCATGTGCCGGGGACCAACCCAGAGCCTGATTTCTGCTAGGCGAGAGTGCTGCCAGATGAGCTACATCCTGTCTCCACTTCGATTGGGCATTTTGATCTCTCCCAGGCTGCTGCAGTAGGTTCTGATCGCCAGCCCCTGCTTCCATCCTCCACGGGAACGTCACTATAGAATGATACTTTGTTTCATGCCTTTGCTGAGTCCTTCCTGGACTTCTCCTGGTACCTGCTATCAAAGCCTGGCGCTTCTCAGGTTTGCCAGGTTCTGCCTTCTGCCAGCCACTGAGACCGCACCTGCCGTTCCACACTTCAGGACACACCAGCTGTCTTCTGTCCCTGTCAACCTTCTGTGCCACTGCCTTCCCCAAATTGATATTTATGGTCCAGAACATGGTGGTTTCACTTAGCTCACACTTGGCCCTTGTCCTCCTGTTTGTTGCTCATGCTAATGGGTCTCTGTGACAAGTTGGATCTTCTATATTGCACCATGTTGTCACTCTCTGCGTTTGCTCTTCTAAGGGGCTTACGTGTGGTTGGGTTGGTAGCTCAGTTCAGGAAGTACTTGTTATAAAAACAGGAGGACCTGAGTTCCATCCCCAGTACCCCACAAAGGCCAGGTGTGACTTTAGCACTGGGAGGCAAACACAGGATGATTCCTAGAGGTCCTGGGTAGGCCAGTCTAGCAGAATTGGCAATCAGTAGGTTCAGTGGTAGAGCCTTTCTCAAAAAGTAAGGCCTGTGACAATTGAGAACACCTGCTATTGACCTCTGGCCTCCACACACATCCACAGGCATGCACATGCATCTGTACACACATACACACACACACACAGAGGCATGCACACACATACACAGAGAGGCATGCACACACATACACACAGAGACATGCACACACATACACACAGAGACGTGCACGTGTATACACACAGAAGCATGCACACACATACACAGAGACACACACACAGTGGCACACGCACACACATAAAGTGCTGATTGACACTATATGTTCTCCTTGTATCTATCTTGTATCTATCTCCTTGTATCTCCTTGTACTGTAATTTCCCTTCAATGGAACACCATTTCCACCAGGGCAGGAATTTGCCTCCTTGTGTCTGTTTATGTCTCTCCTGTGGGGACTTAGGAATCAAATCCCATTCCACTGAAAGAACAACCAGTGTTTTTAACTGCTGAGCTGTCTCTTCAGCTCCTAAGTGTGTTGGTGTTTGCACGCGTATGGTCACACATGCAATGCATGTGCTCTGTGTGCGTGTGAAAAGACCAGAGGTTCACATTTACAACTCCACCTTACCTGTTAGGCAGGGTCTCTCACCCCTACCCTCATCTCACTGAGTTTGTTAATGTAGCTAACATACTCTGGGAATACTGTCTCTGTTTCCAGATTGCTGGGATGACAGGTAGGTTGTCCAGAACCTAAGAGGAATCTGAACCCTGGCCCTCAAGCTTGGGTGGCTCCTACTTTACCCACTGAGCCATCTCCTTATCTCCCGCTCTCCCTTTAAAGACTTCTATGAAACGGTGAGTGATCTGAAGGGGACAGTAATTTTGAGGAGACTTTTTTTTTGTTTACCAGTACCACAAGGGAACATGAGTTAACCTCCTCAGTCACAACACTGAACTAAGCCTAGAGGGACACGCTCACTTGATCAAGGGGACTCCCTGAGGAATCCCGGTGCACTTAGTAGGGCTGTTCAGAACATCACTGACAGATAACATGAAGAGTTGTAATTGTATGCAGCCTGCAGCCCCAGCTCTCTGGCGGGAGAGCCACAGAAGCAGGAACTCTGGCTAGAGCTGGGTCACTTACATTCTCTAAAGGAGCCATCTAGAGATGGCCCTGGGGTGACTGAGAGACATGAAGTCTGGAGTGGAAAGGGATTGGCTGTTTGGCTCTCTTGGTGAAAGCTGGCCTTTTGTTTGCCCTCTCCTGGTGAGTGTTAGCATCAGGTTATCTGTAGAGCTTTGGACAGGACAGAGGGTGCCCACCCCATGCCCTGTGCTGACTGTGTTGCTATGTTTACAGTCTGAAACACCAAGGAGGTCACTGCCTGAAGCTGTTCCAGCGAACAGGCAGGGTTAATAAGCCTGACCACAGGACGTGCTCAAAATTGTTAGACACAAATGTGTGTTTGCATAACTGCAGGGATGTGGATTTCCCTCCCTACACCTCCTGCTGGCCTTCTTCCCTTTCTCCTTCCCTCCCTCCTTCCCTTTCTTTTTTGAGATAGGGTCTCAGTCTGGCCTTGAACTCATTATGTAGTCAAAGATGACTGTAAAATTCCAATCCTCCCTCTTCTAAGTGTTGAGATTGTAGGTGGGTGCCCTCCTGTGCAAGGTACTTTTTCTCTTTTTTATTATTGAGCTCTCTCTCTCTCTCTCTCTCTCTCTCTCTCCCCCTCTCTCTCTCAATTGGGAGTCTCCTCTGGTCTCAAACTCTGTGTGTGTGTGTGTGTGTGTGTGTGTGTGTGAGAGAGAGAGAGAGAGAGAGAGAGAGAGAGAGAGAGAGAGAGAGAAAGAAAGAGGGAGGGAGAGAGAGAGAGACTTTCTGTCTGTGTGTCTGTCTGCATGTACATCTGTATAGGCCAGAGGACAAGTTAGGGTGTCATTCTCAGGAGCTGTCCATCTTGCTTTGTGTGATTTCTATAGGCTGATTGGCCAGCCAGTCCCCAAGAATCCTCTTACCTCTGTCCCCTCAACACTGAGAATACAAATGTCACCATGTGCCTGTGTGACAAATGTCACCATGTGTTATGCTGTTTTGTTTAAAACCTAAGTTCTAGGGATGGAGTGCAGATCCTGTGTATGTCCAGCAAACACTTTCCTGACTGAGCTGTCTCTCCAGCCCCTGGCCTCGAACTCTTATCCTCTTGCCTCTGTTCCTGGGTGCTGGAGAGGCAGGCATGTATCACCACGCCCCTTCCTACCTCCAATCCCATCCTTGTCTTTCTGTGAAGTTTTCCTTTGTTTGAGGTAATTGGGCTAGTCAGAGTGGCTAAGCAAGTGACAGGCTTTTGACAGGGAGTATTTTCCTGCTAGTCTCTGCCTTCCTCTCTCTGTGGACCTTAATCTCGACTGCCCTGAAGAGTCATCACTAATGTCTTGAAAGTGGCTCTCCTTATGGAATGTCACGTGCTCCCGGACACATTGATGGGCTTAATGTTCTTGTGTGTGGCTTGAGAAATAGGTGTCTTAACTTGTATCTATAGAAAACCGCCCCGGATCATGTCCCTGCATAAACAGGCTAGATACTGCAGTTGGTTAGCCTTTCCTCCGTTTATACTGCTTGGTGGTTGCTGCATTGTGCTCGCTGTGTGTCGAGGAGGAGGAGTTTGAGCATTTTGCAAACATTGCCTTAGCTTGTGCTCACAGCTCCTGAGGGGAAGATAGTTTTTTTATCACCCAGTGCCTTTGTTGCTTGTCTTTGTTTTGTGTGTGTGTGTCTGCTGTTACCTTAGAGGGCCACTCTCTCCCAGAAATGAGCCCATACCTCCCCAAAGCTTCTGGATAGAGTGGATCAGTAAGCCTGCTGTGGCCTTTCCTGTGGCTTTTAGGTGTCCCTCAGCCTTGCATCTGTGAGCCCAGAGTCTTGCCTCCAGTACCTAGACCCAGAGCCCGTCTCCAGTGCTTAGACCCAGTACTTTAAATTGTCTTCTCTCTAGTGCCTTCCTGCCTGTGATTGGCACATAGGTGGGGTTGCCTGGTGTGGAGTCCTCTAAGAACCAGGAATTCCTTGTCCTTTGGAACTGAGGGGATCTGAGGGGTTGTACCCCTCTTCAGGATGCTAGTCATGCTAACCACGATTGATCAGTCTCTTTCCTAAGGAAGTTTGGGACCTGCATTTCTGCTCTCCCACCGTAGGGTCCTGTCATGGCTGCCTGTGCTCTAAGTTTCCCCTTTAATTCAGCCATCTCTGCTTCCTTCGCAACAAACCACTTCTAGCATCTTTTAATTTTTATAACACTTGCCTCTGTTTTAAGAAGTGTTTGTTGCCGGAAACCTCAAAAGTAAGGATTCTTCTCATTGTCACATTGATGCTGTCCCTGGTGCCCGCCTCCACCCCCAGAAAACAGGGGAGGTTTCACCTTTCTTCTGAGTGCAGTGGCTAAACACAGCTGCTGCTTTAGGCGAGAAGTTGAGACTGAGCTGGGATTGACTTGTATACAGTGGCCTTTGAGTTAAGCTGGTAGCAACTCTGGCCCAGGCTGGCCTCTCTTTGGGATTATGTGTTCCCCGGAGAGTGCCTTGTGTGCCCACAATTGCCCTGGGAAGACCCAAGTGAAGTGACTCCATGTGGTCCCCACGGACAATTCTGCACACAGCTCTATGTTGTAGGGACACAGATTTCAATCTAGCACGTGGCAGTTCCTCATTTTTTTCTTTCAGATCTCCTTAATTAGATGCCAGGTGGAGGCAGCAGCCAGCTAGCCAGCCAGGTGATTTCAGTTGGAAACTGTGTACTTTTCTAGATCCTTCTGAGGTAGTCCAGTCTGATTGCCCATAGATCATGCTGGCTTCTTGGTGCATTAGTGCCTGGGACTAATTGCCTGCTTGGCCCAGCCTGTCCTGCAGGGCTCTGAGATTGCTGACTGGGTGGCTATTAGACTCCTGCTGAGTGTTTTGGTTCCCTGCCAGTCTGGGAGGTGTGGGTCACACTGGGCAAAGGAAATTGAGCAATAAAACTAATGCTAGGTGTGAGACACCCCGGAGAAGAGGCTGTGGGAGAGGCCAAGAGAGGAAAGCAGGGTGCTATTGACTAATTTTCTCCCCAGGATAACAGACCCGTACAGAAGCAACTTTAGGGTTTCTTTTGTGGGAGAGGCCAAGAGAGGAAAGCAGGGTGCTATTGGCTAATTTTCTCCCCAGGATAACAGACCCGTACAGAAGCAACTTTAGGGTTTCTTTTGGCTCACAGTTTGAGGGTGCAGTTCATCACGACAGCAAAGACATTCTAGCAGGAGCAATGGACAGCTCACCCTGCTCCTGTGAGGGAGACACTTCCATCTTTGTTAAATCTTCCTGGAAACACCTTCATAGACACACCCATAAGTATGTCTTCTAGGTGACTCAGGGTCCAGGGAAGTTGACAGTTAAGACTGACTCTCACTGTATTTCCTGGTAACCCCCTGCAGCCCTCGAAGCATTCTTCCCTCAGTTTGGGGTCTCCCCTTGGGCCCCTTTCCTTTCTTTCTCCCGTGTTGACTCTGGCATCGAGAATATTGTGGGCACCCTTGGGTCATCACAGGACCCCGCAGGATCCTCTGCCTCTGAATTCCTGTCTATATTTGAAAATTTTCTGTTGTTTCCTCTTTCCCACCTCCCTGCACTCAAAATAATTCTTTGGGGGTGGTGTGGTGTGGGTATGGAGAAACGGTTTAATTGGTTAAGCATTCTTACTGTTCTTATAGAGGACCCCAGTTCAGTTCCAAGCACCAGAACCCCCTGTAAGTTGCTCCAGGGCATCTGACGCCTCTCCTTCAGGCCCCTGCAGCTATGTGAGCACACCCACATACTGATACACACATACATACACAAAGTAAAAATAACATCTAAATAAATTGGGGATGGGTGGGGTGATCCTGAAGAGATGGGTCAGTGGTTAAGAACATTGGCTGGTCTTCCAGAGAACCAGGTTCAATTTCCAGCACCCACACGGAAACTTAATAGTCATCTGTAGTCCCCTTTCCAGGGGATCTGATGCCCACTTCTGGCCTCAGTAGGCACTGAATGCACGTGGTACACAGGCATACATGTAGGCAAAACACTCTAGTACATAAAAAAAAAAAAAGTCAAGTTGAGGCCCTGTGTTCTGGAGTGAAGTTTTCACAGGCCTTTATCTCTGAGAAAAGCCGTGTAGTGTGGGGGTGTGCTGTGGGCACATGGTGCATCTGCTGTGTTCTTATGCTTGTGTTGGTGGTGGAATTGAACCCAAGGTATCCTCTGTGCTAGGCAAGGACTTGTGCACTGAACTATACCTGTGGCCCACAGATACGCCTGCTGTTGCTTAGGACTAAAACTCTGGGAGGTTAGTCAGCCCTTCTGTGCCTAGGTACCTCCTGTTTCCAAAGCAGATATAGTGGTACCTACTTCTTCATCATAAGGTTAGGTAAGGATTGCCAGTTTTGATTTTTCTCTGTGCTCATTCCTGTTTTCTGTAGTCTGTCACTGACTGAAAGCCCCAGCTCTAGATACACGGTAACAGTAGGCGATTAATGATACTGTCATTCACTAGGTGGTTGGTGGGGAGTTCCTACCTACCACCTGCCCCAGTGTTCTGGGTTCCTGAATGAAAGAACACACACACACACACACACACACACACACACACACACACACACACA
>JANHMN010000020.1:45867681-45879324 GCA_030674055.1 Rhabdomys pumilio | reverse complement strand
GTGTGTTTCTGTGTGTGTCTGTGTGCCTGTGTTTCTGTATCTGTGTGTTTGTGTTTTCTGTGTTTCTGTGTGTGTCTGTGTATTTCTGTGTATGTATGTGTGTGTTTCTGTGTGTGTCTGTGTTTGTGTCTGTGTGTTTGTGTTTCTGTATCTGTGTGTCTGTTTCCTGTGTTTCTGTGTGTGTCTGTGTGTTTGTGTTTCTGTATCTGTGTGTCTGTGTTTCCTGTGTTTCTGTGTGTGTCTGTGTGTGTGTAGAGACAAAGACACAGCCTTCACTCCAAAGGGACTAAGAGAGAGCTTATTCTGAGCCAAGTGTGAGTCCATGATCTAAGAACACAGGCTCAGGTTGTCCTGAGTGTTGGATGCCGCCATGGAAATGGCCACATGGAATCATACAGTCATAGAACGGACGGTCACAGATCAAGGCGTAGCTGCTGGGTGGTGATGGCAGTTAGGCACTAGGTGTCGTCTACTGTCTGGCGATGTCCCCAGCTTCTGGCCTGCTGAAAACTAGTAGGTCTTCCAAGACCCTAATGCATCCCAGGATCTGTTCTGTCCTCACAGTTGATATCCTATTGTTTTCATGATTCCACTGAGTCCCAGGAAGAGCCTCGCTCTCTGGCTTTGTAGATGGGGTGCCCTAATGTCACGTTTGGTTACCGTGCTGTGCAGCAGGGCACTGTCTGGAGAGAGAAGTCACGTGCTGTGGTCTCTCTGTTCAGGTACTTTGTGCTGGACTTTGAGGCTGGCCTCCTGCAGTATTTTGTGAACGAGCAGAGCAAGCACCAGAAGCCCCGAGGAGTCCTGTCTTTGTCTGGAGCCATCGTGTCCCTGAGCGACGAAGCTCCCCACATGCTGGTTGTATACTCGGCCAACGGAGAGATGTACAAACTGAGAGGTATGTTCTTGTTCTGGAGACATCACGAGGGCCTCACAATAGCTTTACATTGTTATGCAGATCAGCTTTTCTGTTTTGTGGGAAAATACCTTTAGAGCTGAGAGATGGCTCACTGGATACAGGCTCCTGCTGCCAGCTGCCAGCCTGAGTGATTCCTTGGTCTCATGTGCTAGGAGAGAATTGAACCCCCATAAGTTGTCCTTTGACCTCCATAGGTGTGCTGTGGCATGGGTGAGTGTACACACACACACACACACACACACACCCCAAATAAGTGTGATTTAAAAACAAACAAAAATGACTCTCTTTCCAGAGGTCCTGAGTTCAATTCCCAGCACCCACATGGTGGCTCACAGTCATCTGTAATGGGATCTGATGCCCTCTTCTGGTGTGTCTGAAGATAGCTACAGTGTGTACTCACATACATAAAATAAATAAATCTTTAAAAAAAAAACCACTCTGGAATCTGAAAAACAAACCACACCACACCTTTTTGATCCCAGCACCAAGGATACAGAAGCAAGAAGTCTCTTTGAGTTGAAGGTCAGTATGGTCTACATAGAGTTTCAGGCCATCCAGGACTCCATAGTGAGATCCTATAATAACTGGTGGGACTAAGTGGTGACGCCACTACCCTCCTCAGGGTGGGGAAGTAGAACAAGCCTTGGGAATTGCTTTTCAGGGAAGAAGGAGCTGTTGAAGTAGGCTCAGCACTGAAGATTTCCAGTATTCATTCAAGACTCTGTTTCTCTGTCTCTCTCTCTCTGTGTCTCTGTATGTATATCTCTGTGTGCATCTCTCTGTATGCGTGTGTTTCTCTCTCTCTGCATGTCACTCTGTGAATCTCTCTCTGTGTGTGTGCACACACACTTGTGTATGTGTCTCTGTGCATGTATGTCTCTCTGTGTGCGTCTTTCTGTGTATGTGAGTGCATGTCTCTTTGTGTGCATCTCTGTGTGTGTATGAGAGAGAGAATGCATATCTCTCTCTGTCTCTGTCTCTCTGTGTACATGCATGTCTCCCCCCACCCCGTGTGTGTGTATATGTGTGTCTGTGTGTCTCCCTGAAATCCTTCTCTCTTAATCTTTACTCCATTGCCTCTCTTGGAGCTCTGCTCTTTGAGCAGAGCAAATCTCTAAATGCCCTAGCGCCTTTTCCCCAAAGTTTCTCTAGAACTTTCTCTCTGCAAAGGTTCTCCATGTTCTGTCAGTCCATCACTGCTGTGGTTCCAGCCGGGAGCCTGCTCTGTCAGTATCCCTTTAGGCAGTTCCTGACATTGTAGTGCCACCTGAAGACTGCCCTGTGTGAGATGACCGTGGAGGGAAGTCGTTGTACATTCTCAAGGCAGCTCCATTACTCAGAAACACTGGACCTGATTGCTGCAGGATGATTTAATTATAATTTTACCAGGATCCTGTCTTGGCTGTATTCTGTTATGGTTCTGATAAAATAATAAAATAAGCAGAAAGTGTGTATGTGTGTGTGGGGTGTGCATGTGCACTCGTGTGTATGTGCACACTTGTGTGTACACCCCCACACCCACACATACAAACACTGCCGCAGTAGTTACTTTTAGCTGTGACAAAATACTTGACAAACTCACTTAAGGAGAGAAGGTGTCGTTTTGGCTCACAGTGTAAGGGATACAGTCCATCTTGGTGAGGACGACATGGCAGCCAGAGCAGTCAGCTGTTGGTCACATGGGGTCCACAGTCAGGAAGCAGAGAGATGCATGCTTCTTCTCAGCTTTCTTCTTTTTATTTTGTAGGAGTCTGAGCCTATGGGACGGTGAGCTTACCTTAGGTTAGGTTTTCCCTTCTCATTTAGTCCTGCCTGCAAATACCTTCATTCCTTCACGCACATGCTCAGAAGTATGTTTCCATGGTGATTCTAAACCCAGTTAACTTGACAAAGATTAAGGGACACATTCATCTTCCTATATGCTGCCCCCCCCAACCTCGATTAATGTTGTTTTTTTTAAGACCCAAGCAAAGCTGGACTGTATTAGTGGCTGATAATTTTGCCTTCTTATATAACACTTTTTTTATTCTTCAAAGTGAGAGTAAAGTACCAAAGACAACCCCTCCTCACCCGCCCTGGACTGTGCCTGGTGGCGGCCGTGAAGCCACGCTGAGGGCCTGGATTCCTGACGCTGAGTTCAACTTTCACTTGTTTTATTGCCAAGCTTTACCACCCCAGAGATGGGACAAGTTAATCACTCTGAACCCTATCTCAGAAGCTATAAAACTACCCCAAAGCCTCCGAGATAGAAGCGGCAGTAGTTGCAGGCTTTGTTTTGGGTTTTCCTCTTTCAGGATTTCTGCGCCGTGCTTTCCCGATGGCTGGATTTATGTGGTCTTCAGTGCCGCTTTGCCATTTATTGCTTAATAAATTGTTGGTGCAGAAACTGTAGAGGGGGAAGCTTAACGGTGCCTCTCTCCATGTGTGTGGTTGATAGAGACACAAAACCACACTGAAGAGAATGCCAACTCATCCTATAGTTGAGATATCCCGATTGGTTGATGAGTTGTTAATATTCTATAGATTATTAAGCTCTGTTTTTTTTTTTAAATGGATTTATTTTCATTTTTAATTATGTGTATCTGCACATGGGTTTGAGCACTGAGTGCAGTACCTGTAGCGGCCAGAAGAGGGCATTGGATTCCCATGGAGCCAGAGTTACAAGCAATTAAGATATGCCTGATGGAGGTGCAAGGGACCAAGCTAGGGTCCTCTGCAAAAGCAGCCAGCTGAGTCATCTCTCCCAGCCCCTTCCAGTTTTTTGCTTTCTGTTTTTTTTTTTAAGAGAAATTTAATAGAGAATCTGAAATTATTGTTAAATTTTACATGACATAGTCATAAGTTTAGCTAAACTTTTTTTTGTTTTGTTTTGTTTTTTTTTTTTGTTTTTTGTTTTTTTCGAGACAGGGTTTCTCTGTGTAGCCCTGGCTGTCCTGGAACTCACTCTGTAGACCAGGCTGGCCTTGAACTCAGAAATCCGCCTGCCTCTGCCTCCCAAGTGCTGGGATTAAAGGCATGTGCCACCACTGCCTGGCTTAGCTAAACTTTTATCAACTTCAAAAATGTCAGCATAGTTTTCCGCATGTTATGGCCTCTCTGTGTCCTGACCCACCAGGTACTCATGGTCTGTTCTGTCCTTTCCCTGAACACGGTGGCGCTGACTCTGTCTGTCATTTGCTCGCATGTGCGTCTGTACATCACATGCCTGCCTGGTACAGGAGGAGGCCGGAAGAGCATGTTGGATCCCTCAGCACAGACGATTGTGAGGCACCATGAGGAACCCATCCTGGGTCCTCACTCAGCAAGAGCAGTCAATGCTTTAAGCACTGAGGTCTCTCTCCAGCCCTAACTCTGCACTGCTTTACTTCAAAGTTCAAGCTGAAGCTAAGTTGGCAAATGACACTTGGACTCATCTTTGTAAACAAGTCTAACTTTCTATGGGAATAAATATTTTTGCAGAGTTACTCTTTGTACCGTTAGTTTTCTATCAGGATTTTGTTGTTAATTGTCATTGATGACTTGGACGTGTATGGAATGGATATGTTCGTGATAATTTAAGAATAATTACATGTATCATTTGAGAAGCAGGTATACATAGGAGAGAATATGATTGTCTTGTGCCTTAATCTCTCTCTCCCTTTAAATTTTATGTGTGTGTGTGCACACGTTTGTGGAGGCCAGAGGTCAACTTTGGTGTCTTTCTCAATCGGTCTCCACCTTACTCTTTGTGGTAGAATCTCTCTTTGAACCCAGAGTTCACCAGTTCAACCAGGCTGGCTGTCTAGCAAGTCCCAGGTATCCTCCTGTCCCCGCCTCCCAGCACTGAGGCTATAGGAGTGTGCTACAGTGCCTGGCTTCTTACACGGGTGAGCAGGATCTGAACCCAGGCCCTCACACTTGTAGGATAAGCACCTTACCCATTGTGCCATCCTCCCTAGCGATACCCACCCCCCAACCTTTTTTAAAAGGTAAGGTCTCAGTCTGTGCTCCAGCCACATTGGCATAGGACTCCATTCCTTAAGCACTGCTGGCCTTGGATTCCACATCCTTTTACCTCAGCCTCCCGAGTGCTTAGATTGGATCGCAGGCGCGCAGCCACGCCCAGCAAGACTTCTTACTGCCGTCATTATAGCCCACATCCACAGCCTTACTGTCTCTGGGAGAAGTCGGAGGGGCTCCGAGGCAGCATTTGGTATCTTCCTCTATAGTCCTTACACAAATCTCTGAGAGTACTTCTGTTTTGGACGCTGGAAGATGCTGTACCTGGAAATTTCATTAGCACATGAGGTAGAGAAGCATTGAAAAGCAGTAAGTGTGCTGTCCCTGCTGCCTTAGTAAGTGACAAAGTAACTTTTCCAGAGGAAGTTTAAAAAAAAAAAAAGCCTAATCATTAGTTACTGTAACTGGCATTTTAGAAGACATTTTTAGGGTGTGATGTCTGAGTGTCCTTTGTGGGTTTTTTTTTTTTTGTTGTTCTGTCAGGCTTTAGAGAATGTCTTCACATTTGTGTTTACTCTCCCCTCTTCCCTCTTCCCCCTCCCCCTCCCTCTCCCCTCTCTGGGTCTCCATCCCCCATAGGTGGGCGTCCAAATCAGTGGCTGTGCTTGCGAACAATCCACAAGTCTCCCTGTCTCCCTCTTCTCTGTTTTAGCTGCTGACTCCAAGGAGAAGCAGTTGTGGGTGACTCAGCTTCGAGCGTGTGCCAAATACCACATGGAGACGAGTTCCAAGGTAGGTAAGCGGAGGAGGAGGGAGGCTCCTGAGTCACCTGGTGACTGTTTGGAGCCCAGTCACCCGTTTGTCTCAGGGATGTGGAGTGACAAGATTTTGTATTGTAATTGTGTGTTCGTGTTCACGTCCGTGCACATATGAGGGCAGGCGTGCATATGTGCACTCCAAAGCCAGAGGTCGGTGTTGAAGGTCTTGTTTTTTTAAGACACGGTCCCTCACTGAACCCGATCTCCTCAGCTGGCCAGTGAGCTCCAGGGACCTTCCTGTCTTCATCCCTCTAGTTGCTGGGGTTACAGGCTAGTGTCACTTACATGGATGCTGGGGATGTGACCTCAGATCCTCACGCCTGTGCAGCAATCACTTTACCTACAGAGCCATCTCCCCATCCCCTCAACTTACTTTGAAGGTTACCCATTGTCACAAAATGTGTCTTTGTCTTGCTGCAGTTCAAAGCCATGTCAAAGAAACTATGGTAGGAGGCAGAGGTGAGCGGATGCCCAGAGCTCCGTTCTGTAGGCTTTAGGTTTGAACTCTTGTCAGTGCAGACAGAGAGAAGCCCAAGTGGGAGGCTTCACTGTGGAGACAGAGCACCCTGAGGTACAGTTCAGGAAGACGAGACTGTGTAGGGACCAAGACTTGACATTGCTTATGTACTTACAGGGAGCTCCTGTGTTCTAAGCATATAAAATGTCCTCAGGAAATCTGGCACGGACGACTTATTTTGGTCTCAGAATCTTGGGAGAGCTTGTGTTTGATGTGAGAGGGGAGAAGGGGCATTTTCATGACTGACTTTGGAGCCAAGATAAAACACAGGCTGCCCCTGCCAGGTCCTTCATGCAGAACAATACGTGTTATATGGAACATGGTTTTCCCATTGGTTCGGACTTAGTTACGGCATCCAATTGCTGTGTTTGTCTGTGTTCCCTGTATCTGACAGAAGGAGCTGGCCACACTTCAAACTTGTATTCTTCTGTTGTAGTGCCAGGGATCAAACCCAAGGCCTTGTATTCACTAGGCAAGTGCTTTACCCCTGAGCTATACCTCTCATCCCAGGCTTCAAGCTTCCAGCCCTTCCGTAGGTTATAAACTGCTTGCCTCTTACTAATGGTGTCATGAACTGCTTTAGTAGTTTAGGCCTCTCTGTAACCCCTACCAACTTCTACTTCTGAGATAGGGACTAGGAGTCTCACCGTGTAGCCCAGGCTAGACTCGGGCTCCTGGCAGATCTTTGGCCTCAGGCTCCTGGGTGCTGGCTTGTAGGTGAGAACCACCAAAGTTGGCTTTATATCCTACTCTACCTTTAAACACAGTTGAAAATGACTTCTTCCACTGAGTTTATATTACTTTTGGAAGGAAACCCATTGCTTGCTTTGAACATTCGCCCTCACCTGCTGCCCGTCCTCCCCCGGCCTGGCCTGATGCTGGTTAAGCCGTAGGCAAGCTCCTTCTTCAAAAGTCATTTCCCCTGACTTTTCCAGGAACCAGAGAGGGAGTTTCTGGCCACTTCCTCAATATTTTATAAATGGCTGGACAGGACAGTTTGTTTTTCCCTGTATGAACCTCCTCCTCTTCCTCCTTTTCTCTTCTTATTTTCCTTCTTTTTATTGAAAGAGTCTCATTTAGCCAAGGATAACCTTGGACTTCTGAACCTGTCTCCATTGGTTAGCCCAGGCTAGGCTTGGACTCATGACAGATCTTTTGAGTTCTGGGATTGCAGGGGTCTGTCTGCCTCCATGACTGGTTTATGTGGTGCTGGGGACTGAGCTCAGGGTCTTGTGCTGGGTGAGCCCTTTACTGACTGAGCCATACCCCAGCTCTCCACTGTTTTATTTTAATGAAATAGAAGAATATAAGATAAAAAGGTCTGGTCCCAAGTCATTGCAGATCTGCTGGCTGGAGACACTGCTCTGTGTGTTCTTGTGTGTGCTCTGCTAAATTCAGGAAAGAGCTGGTGTGCACTGGTTGGTGTGTGTTTATCTGTCTGCACTTGCATCTATTTCTAGATTTCTAAGAATGGAGTCTCTCACTTTCCTTCCCTTACGAATACATTTATGAGATCTCTCCATATCTGACACATAGCTCAGCTTTAATCTTTTTAGGGTGCTGAGTGGAGCTCAGAAAATGGCTATCACTGCTTTATTAAGCTGTCTGAATTTTTTTTTCTTTCCTCCCTTCCCTTGGATTTTTGGAGACAGTCTCAGGAAGCCCAGGCTAGCCTTGGATTCCTGATTACAGGAGTTACAGTCATGTGCCACCATGCCTGGCTGTCCTCTGAATTTTCACATTGCTAAATGGGCTTCTAAAACAGGTTGCTGTATGAGTTGCAAAGAGGACTGAGTGGTTCAGAGTGCACGAGGGACTGAGTTCAGATCCCAGCCTTGATTAGAAGAAAAAGCCTTGCATGCACCTATAACCCCAGCGCCGTGGAGGGCAGAGGCAGCAGGATCTCTGGGGCTCAGATATCGAAGCCAGCCCATCTTTAGCTTCACCGAGAGACCCTGACTCAAGGGGATGAGGTTGAGAGGACAGAGCAGGACTCCAGGGTCTTCCTGTAGCCTCTGCTCATAGGGGGCCCGCTTACAGGTTCTTGTGCCTACAGGATACAAAGTTGCTCTAACATACACTTCCATTAATTTAATGTGCTGCAGTTTGCTTCCCCTCCCCTGCATCCCCTCCACTCAAGAACCTTAACAGTGGCAAGTATTTAATGTTGATGCCACAGGTCAGAATGGGCACAGTATGCCTTCAAACATGCACAGAATACATACATGTTAGTTTAAACTGAAGTCCCTGTCCATGCTCAGTCTTCTACCTCAGAGCCACACCGTTTCACATGTAAGCTGTTATTTCATAATGTTCTTCTGTCAAGTACATTTTTTTTCTTGATTTGCGATTGCTCTTTGTTTATGAAGAATATTTTAACTGTTATATTTACGGTTAGGTATTTTCTCCTACTAGGGTATATGCATATTGATTTTTTATTATTTTTTGAGACAAGTTCTCACTAAGTAACCCAGGCTGACCTTGAACTCACAGTCCTGCTCCAGCCTTGAGTTCTGGGGTTATAGGCATGCCTCTCCACTGAGCGCTGTGATTACATGCAGGCCTCTTCATGCCCAGCTGCTTTTTTGAGCTTGAGTAATTTTTTTGCTAAGTGGAACATTTAAATCTTTTATGGTCATATTTATAAAAATTTCCATGTTTGTGTCTAGGGTTTTGCATTGTGTTTAGATAGGGTTTCTCTTCTGCCAAAATTCTGAAAGCGTTTGTTTTCTTTTAGTGAGTTTATAGTTTATGGCTGTGTTTAAATTCCCAGTTTATCTGTACTTTGTTTTGGGAACAGTGGGGTGGAGAATAAACCTTGAATATTTGCATACTTAACAAAGCACTGGAATGAAGGGAGGATTCAGACTGTGAAGGAAAATTTGGTTTCTGGGTAGTTATTTTCTGGCTCCTTTCAGGAATAGGGTTAAGCCATTAATAATCGAGCAAGAGGATTAACCACGGATGCTTTCTGACTGGCAGCTAGCTGAAAAAGAAAATACAAGGAAGGTCCAAGTTCAGTGAGAGACCCTGCCTCAAAGGAACTGGTGCACAATGACAGGAAGCTGCTGAGGCTTCCCTGTGATCCCTGTGTGTGCACACAGCACACGCCCATACTTGAAAATGTGTGTGTGTGTGCAACACACGCACACACACTTAGCCACTTTCAGGTGCTCAGTGGTCACACTGGACTGCTGACTGTGTATTAGGAAGTACTGGTGTGGAACAATTCTGTGATCACAGAAAGTTCTGTTGGACAGAACTGGCTCAAGTATCTGTGGATCCTAATGGTTGCTAAGAAAGGAATTTCCCAGTGTAGTGGTTTGAATATGCTTGGCTCAGGGAGTTGCACTGTTTGGAGGTATTGCCTTTTTGGAGTAGGTGTGGCCTTGTTGGAGGAAGCGTGTCACTGTGAGTGTGGGCTTTAAGACCCATGTTCTAGCTGCCTGGAAGCCAGTCTTTTCCTAGCTGCCTTTGGAACAGATGATGGAACTCCTCCAGCCCCATGTCTGTCTGGAAGCTGCCATGCTCTCACCTTGGTGATAATGGGCTGAACCTCTGAACCTGTAAACCAGCCACAATTAAATGTTGTCCTTATAAGCGTTGCTTTGGTCATGGTGTCTGTTCATAGCAGTAACACCCTAATTAAGACACCCAGTGTCTATTTAATCTCTTGAACTATATGACACCTGTATGCATCCCTTTTAAAAAAGTGAAATGGACCTTTCCCCTCTCTCCCTCTCTCCTTCTCCCCCTTTTTTCCTCCCTCCCTCTTCCCTCCTTCTTTTCTCCCTCCTTCTTTCCCTCTTCCCTCCTTCTTCCCTCTTCCCTCCTTCCCTCCTCCTCCTTTCTTCCCCTTCCCTTTTACCCCCTTCTGTGAGGTCTGGCCCTCTCTAGGGCTGTGGCTTTAAGACCTTAGCTGCCTTCCCTCTGTAGTTAACCTTGGCCATGTGACAGGAAGAGAGCCTTCCTCACCTATGGTGTGAGCTCCCTTCTTGTGGCAGGGCACCTCACGCACTGGAGTTGTGTATGGGGCACACATCCGCAGGAGTGGGGATGGCTTCCTGGTGTGCAGTTCCCAGCTTCCTTAAGTGGTCCTTAGCTTCCTAAGATGAGGTCTTCATGCGCCTGTGTTTCTACCTGACTTCTCCCTTTCCTGGCCTGGCCTGTGGCTGTGAGTTCTAGGCCAGCAAGCCCCAGCAGCATACTGTCCCCAATGCTGCCTTGTTTGTCCATACTCTGTTCGCACAGCAAGGTGTCCTCCCTGAACACCTTTGTGCTGTTCCCTATGATGCCTCCTGACCCCAGAGCCATTGCGGCTTATTCTCTGTGCCCCCACACTGGTCAGGTCTCAACTGGGTTACAGCCTTCTTTACTGTGTGTGCTAAGAGAAGTTGTACCTGATGCTGTTGTGACCCCTGGTGGGCGTGCCCACTCTGAATGTGAGCTTTGCCTCTCCCCTCCCCTCACCATCATTAAGGCAGTGTGCTATTTAGTGCGAGTAGCTGCGGTGTTAATCATGCTATCAATGGACTTGCATTCTGCAAAAACAGAGCTTAAAGTTCCCCATTTCCCTAAATATTAAGAGTGGTTAGTATTACACCAAGTACGAGGATTCCTTTCATTTGTAGAAAACACTCAGGTATAACATTAAAGCAAAATAATCCCAATGTTTTTCTTCTTCTTCTTCTTCTTCTTCTTCTTCTTCTTCTTATTATTATTATTATTATTATTATTATTATTATTATTATTATTTGAAAACTCCTCACCTAGAATTACAGGCCTGGGCTGCCACACCTGGTTTATGCCGTACCGGGGACTGAGCAGAAGGCATCCTAGGCTAATATTCACTCACTCACTAAGCTGTGTCCCTAGCCCTGCTTTCATGTGTTGACTATTATGAATAACACAGCTATCAACTTCTATATGTGTTGTTTGCAACCCCAACCAAGACCCTTGGGGCCGGGGTAAGAGGCGCAGAGTCAACGATACACTGACTCCAGGAGTTAGGAGGGTGGCAAAAGCAGACTCGTTTACTGCAGGATTGGGTGTGCCTGGGGTGTGCCTTTATACCCATCACCCACGCCCTATTGGTCTACCACATCTCGACCTTCAGGCAAGCTTTAGGGTTAACAGACACAGAAGCTACTGTTGTGCATGCGTGAGCCATTATGGGCCGCTGGTCAAGGTTTGCTGACTCACTCTTCCTAAATATACATATGTGTGTGTGTGCTTGTATTTTTTTTATTCTTTAGGATAGATACCCTAAGCACACCATTTTCTAAAGCAAGAGTACCACCCTGTAGTGGTGGTCCTTGTTGTGGCTGTTCTTCTCTTCCTCCTCTTCTTCTTCCTCCTCTTCCTCCTCCTCCTCCCCTTCCTCCTTCTCCTCTTCTTCCTCCTCCTTCCCTTTCTCCTTCTCCTCCCTTCCTCCTCCCCTTCCTCTTCTT
>JANHMN010000020.1:45857000-45867671 GCA_030674055.1 Rhabdomys pumilio | reverse complement strand
GTGAGGCTGGGAATGAAAGGGGACGGAGGGCGAGAAGAGATGAAGCCAAGACAAAGTTCTCTGATCAAGGCTCAAAGCTTTAATGTTCAGCTCTCAATTTAAAGGGGAAGGCCTAACCCACAACCCCTCCAGGTTTCAGCCAGAGATGGGTGGGATAATCCATAATCCTAGGTCATAGCAGGAGATGTCTCAAGGCAAGCCCAGGGGCAGTTCTGCTTCTGTGTTCTGTGCAGCCAAGGTGGGTAACTCCACCGAGATCCTATCACTTGGTCTGTTGTGGTAAGCAAGGTTTCTCAGGCCGCTCAAGGCTGGGGGAAGAGCACACCTCTTCTTCCTCCCCTTCTTCTTCCTCCTCTTTTCCTTCCTCCTCCTCCTCCTCCCCTTCCTCCTCCTCCTCTTCTTCTCCCACCTTCATTTATTTATATATTTGTTTTTATTTATTTATATTTGTCGTGTGTGATTCTTTTTCCTGCATGTGTGTCTGTGCACCATGTACATATCTGGTGCCCATGGAGCCCCAAAGAGGGCATTGAATTCCCTGCAACTGGAGTAGCAGATGGTTGTGAGCTGCCATGTGGTACTGAGTATTAACCTTTGGGAAGAGCAGTCAGTGCTCTTAACCGCTGAACGGCCTCTTCAGCTCCAGACCTTGTCAATATTTGTCAGGCAGCAATGGGATGGGTATAAAGTGCCTACGTGCTCTCTCATGTGCTCTCTCTTTCTCTCTGAGTGTCTTTCTGTATGCTAATTAGCCGCCTATATATCTCCTTTCAAAACATGTTTATTGAAACTGTATGTTGTCCAGGAGTTTCACGGATTCTACCTTCTAGACAGACCTTTGTCAGATTGTCAGTTTGCAAGTGTTCTCTTAGCCTTTGTGGGCTGACATTTTATGTTTTCAGCTTTTTTAAATTGAACATGCGAGAGCCATTACTGGAGTACTTATGTGAGGCCCAGGGCATGGAGCTGGTTTTGGCTGTGTCTGGACCACTCACACCCTAACTAGCCTGTCATCGCCACTGCCTTTGGAGTACTAATGTTCCTTAGCCTCAGGTCTGAGTCCAGCACACTGGGTGATGGAATGACGTTAACCCTACGGTGATCTTAGCATTATGATGTCAGACAAGTCACAGATATCAGTTCCCATTAGTGTGTGGCAGGGAAATCTCTGGTGTCCTTCTTCAAGAGCCTTCGGCGTTTTGTGACAAGCTTTTAGAGCTCTGGCTCTGTCTTTCATCTTGCAGTCACCAGGACCGTGGGAGTGAGCCACCATGCCCAGCTTTCTATGCAGATCTGGGAGGACTGAACTCAGGTCCTCAGGCTTGTGAGGCAGACACTTTACTCACTGACCTCCCTCCCAAGGCCATACACCGTTTCTTTTTGTAGCACAAACACCACCATCTGGGTGAACATGGCTGAGGGGTGGCTTGAGCTGTTGAGTGAGGTCCTACCTGAAGACGGGTCACAGAGTGACGTGACTGTAATAACAGTTCTTCAAAACGTTTGTTAAAGCTGCCCAGATGTTAACATTTCCTCATGCCTCGGAAAGTTCAGTAGCATCTAGTGATAGAACACTTGCCATAGTATCCTCAGAGCTTCAGGTTTAATCCTTAGTGAAACAATGACAACAACAACAGCAGCAACAACAACAACAACCCAAAAAACTTCAAACCTTTGGGACAAAGAGCAAAACCAAAACTCAAACTGTTTTGGTAGTGTTCATGTTATATATGGCAGTGAATGGCTCTGATCTCACCCTCTGAGGGGTTGTCGGATTAAAAGCAAGAACTGTGGAGTGAGGGGAGGATAGCACTGGCTAGTACCCACCAGGGCTGGGTTCCACTGAAAAAGGAAAGTCATCCATGGGAGCATGGAATTATGGGTAGTGAGAATCATATGGAATTGTGTCTGTCAATCTGTCATGTCCTGAATACAGAACCAGGCTCTGAGTTAGTTTCCATGAGGGGCACTGAGCTGACAGGATAGGGGTTGGCTGGATCCTGTGAGACAAGTCACCCAGGAAAAGAAGCAATCCCTGACTGATTGTGATGATTGGTATTAATTATCAACCTGGAAGGATCTAGAATCACTTAGGAACTCTGGGCATGCCTGTGGGGGCAGTACTGATATGTTAACTGTGGTGGGAAGACCCGCCCACTGTGGGTAGCACCATTCCCTAGCAGGATCCTAGGCTAAGTGAAAAAGAGGAGCAGAGTAGCAGCATGCATCCGTCTCTGACTGTGCGTGCAACATGAGTGTGCAGTGTGAGCGTGCAATGTGAGCAGTTGCTTCAAGCTCTTGAAGCCTTGCCTTCCCTCCTGCTGTGAGCCAGAGGAAAGTCTTTCTCCCTTAAGTTGCCCATGTCAGGCTATTTATTTCTCCACTGTAGCAGCAGCAGAAGCTAATGCGCTGCTCGAATCTGGAAGTGCACAGCCTGCAAATGGGATGTTTCTAGATGACAAGTGAGTCCCTAAAACAGAAGACAACCTTAAAAAAGAGAACAAGAAAACTTCTTGAACTTGGTGAAAGTGTTAGAAGCTGTGGATGGGGAAGGTGGACCGTTATGGAAGCAATCAGTAAAACAAGAGCAGACACATACATATGCCCATGCATACATCTATGTGCACACTCTAGAAACATGTCCGAAGGGCTAAGGGGAATGGCTGAGGGGCATTTAGGATTTGGGGTTGAGCTTGAGATATTTAAGAACACCCTTTGACTCTCTAAAATTTCCCTGCTCGGTCTGTATAGCATTACTTACACGCATGTTTTCTGGACTGGCCGTTTGAGCATACCCGATGCTTTGCTCTTCCCTGGAGAAGGGCTGCTTCTGCCCGAAGTCTTCCTTACCTGTCCTTCTGTGCAGGGTTGAGGCCTCACGGGCTCCCTACTTCCATCCACATTAGTCTGTCTGTTGTTGTTATCCTTGCTCAGTGGTGCTGAGGCTGGAAATTCAGGCCTCCATGCCTGCACGGTAAGCACTCTATCGACTAAGCCATTCCTCTAACCTCTCAAATCCGCTCATACCTTATAGTATAGCACACCACCTTGAGTAGTTAAAAACTGTTTCACACCCCCTGCCCCAGAGACCTTGAAGTGTAAAGTGCCCAGGCTGAGAAGCTGAATGGAATCATGGGTAAATAACACCTGCTCTCCTAAGTAGCAGGTCTTTGGGGGCCTCTGTTAACCGAAAGGGCGAGCACTTGCCAAACTCCTGGTGAGCAGTACTGGACGAACATGGCTGGCATTTGCTCCTCTCTCCACTCTGTCTTCTTGATTCTGCTATCCGGCGATGGTATTCCTTGTCTATTAAGTCCGACGCCATTTTTCTTCTGGAATTTTCAGTCTTAATTGCCTTTTGGGTATTTACAAGTGACTGTGAGTCGTCCTCCTAAATGTACCGTCGAATTAGGTAAATAAAACACAATTTAAGAACAGCTTTTATTGGAACAATGAAGTTTGGGGATTTATTTTTTTTAATTTTCTTAATAAAGTGCAACAATTTCGCAGACCTCCTCAAGCATAATTTTAAACTTGGGCTGGCCATCTTGCCTCAGAGGAATGGGTTGATGCTGCCAGGAGCATGGTCTTACTCAAGGAGAGCTTTATGTATGTGTGTGTGTGTGTGTGTGTGTGTGTGTGTGTGTGTGTGTGTGTGTGTATGTGTAGATAGATAGATAGATAGATAGATAGATAGATAGATAGATAGATAGTGTGGTGGTACTACAGCCTGTAATCCAAATGGAAGGACGTTGAGGCAGGAGAATCACCACAAGTTTGAGATCAACCCGGTCAATGTAGTGAGAGCCTGTCTTGGTCTTCACCTCTCCCTTAAACAAACCCCACAATGGTGTGGTTACTTTACTGCCCAGCTGTGTGTGCTTTGTTCTAGCACAAAAGGCCGAGCTTCTGTTTTCTGTTGAAGGGTGTTTCTATAGATGGGTTTTGGGGTTTGGGGCAGGGAGGTTAACAGCAAGTAGTCTCAAGACTGTCCTCACCTTCACTGTGGATGAAAAGTCGGGATGAACTGTCCAGAGGGGTTGTCTGGTTCCTGTTGTTATATCGGGAGGTTTGAGGAAGGTCGGCTTGGTGCAGCCTTCAGCAGTTACTACGAGTCTGTGTGCCGTGGTGTATCTAGGCCAGCTTTCTTCCACTTACAGCCCAACAGGTATGCAAGCCAAACTTACTAATAATAAATCATGAAAAATGTATTTTAAAGCAGTTCTTTAATTCAAATTTTTTTTGGTGTTTTCAATGTACATGCAGAATGTATTTTGGTAATTTACACGTCCCTTTATCCTCTCTCATCCACTGCCACTCCCACCAAAGCCCTTCTTCAACATCACCCTCTTCTGAAGGCTTAACTTTTGTGCATTTAAGTGGGTGAAATAGCTTAGTGGGTGAAGGAACTTACTGCCAAGCCCAGCGACCTGAGGGCAATCCCCAGGACCCACATCGTGAAAGGAGAGAGCCGACTCCAGCAAATTGTCCTTTAGCCTACACACACACACACTCACACAGACACACACACACATACAGACACACATACACACAAACACACACACAGACACACACACACACAGACACACACAAACACACACGCACACAGACACACATACAGACACACACACACACTCAGACACACAGACACACAGACACACACTCACACAGACACACATACAAACACACATACACACACAGACACACACATACACACATGCACACATACAAGTTTCCATGGGATAAGCAAACAAACACACAAACAAAATCCAAGTCTCAAAAGAAAAAACTCAAAAACTTTTTTGTGACTCACTGAGTTTCCTCAGGGTTGCCTGCACGTAATTGCTGGAGCACGGACAAGTTACCTTGGCTACCACACAGAAGAAATTAACTGCCTACAATGCCCTCAGCTACCATTGTTCCTCCTGGGAGAGTGTGGGCTTCTGCTCCATCTGTGCTGGAATGTCGACATGCTCTGTCCTGTGCTGGTCTTTTCTTGTGCATGGCCATTGTGAGTTTGTGAGTTCAGCCCTCATTCCCATCCTCTGTCTCTCAGAATCTTTCCACCTCATCTCCCACCGTGTTCTCTGAGCTGGACAAGTTGACAGAGGAATCACTTATGGCTGAGTACTTAGCCACGTATTCTCAGCACTAATGAAATGGGCATACGTGTTCACATAAATAATTAAAACTCGGCGGACTATTTGAAACAGCAGATTCATCGTTTTCAGAGTTGATTGATTCTTTTGATTTTATAGTCTTTAATACTGAGGATGTCACTCTGCATAAGTGTATATAGTACATTAGGCAGAAGTATATCTGGAGCCGTTTCAAGAATTATTGGGTATTCTGTCCTAATCCCAAGCCGAAATTCACTTAATAACTTAATGAAATTATTATGCTGTCAGCTGACAACATCCGAGGAAGAATGTTAAGTCCTTTAATATAATGTTAATCTTATTCTCCCAATATTCTTTTTTTTTCTAAACCTCTTTGATCCCAGGGGTAGAGTCTGGGGCCTTGTGTATGCTTGGCAAGTGCTCCACTACTGAGCTGTTACCTCAGCCCTCTCCTTACTTTTTTGTCTGAGACATCTCACTGTCATCCCAGGCTGGCCTTGAATTCACTCTGTAGCCCAGGAAAGCCTTAAGTTTTTAATCCTCCTGCCTCAGCCTCCCAGATATCTGAGATGACAGGCCCGAGCCAGTGGCCCCACCTCGTATCCACCTAGTATCCTGTACCCTAGATTTTGTCTGCAAATTAGTCATTGTACTGCATGTGTGTCTGATGTCCACTGCAGCCAGAAGAGGATATTAGATCCCATGGACCCAGGGTTACAGATGGTGAGCTGCCACGTGGGTGCTGGGAATCAAACTTGGGTTCTCTGGAAAACACCAGTGCCTAATCACTGGGTCATCTCTCTATAGCCCCTTTACGTTCTTAACAGAGAATGAAGGTAAAATTCTAATATGTCATGACTAACTACCTTAAACCACCTCAGCTTGTAGGAGTCTTTGGTGTAGATTTTATTTTATGTATGTGTTTGCATTGAGGGGTTATACACACGAGTGCACTGCTGGCAGAGGCCAGAAGAGGGCGCCGGATGCCCTGGAGCTGAAGTTACAGATGATTCTGAGCCGCTAGATATATGTGCTGGGAATTGAACTCGGGTCCTGTAGAGGAGCAGTAAGTGCTCTTACCCTCTGAGCCATCTCTCCAGCTCAGGATCTATGTTTTAAATCTAGATCCCTGATCCATCAAAGCAGGTAGACAAGGCTCCCCATGACTGTGTAAACAGTGGCCCCAGATGGGCAGAAGTTCCGGTGACCAGTTAGAGCAGAGTGAAGTCTGCCTCCAGAGACGCAGAAGGAAGCTGACCTTTCTGAGCCCAGAAAGGGAGGAAGCAGCTTTGTAAATGATGCATCTCTTACAAGTCACACAGACGAATGAAGACGTGGGTAAAGTTAGTACTGTGTTGGGTTTGTAATCACAGAGCCAGACCTGTAAGACACACACTAGTCCATCTGTCCTTCCCTATCTGAGTTGTGTTCTAAGGTAGAAAGGCCAGATTTGTAGATTTGTTTGTTTTGATACTTTTATTACTTTGACATTTGGGTTCTCATTAACATTGACTATAGATTTTGTTTTGTTTTGTTTGAGATAGCGTCTCAGGTAGCCCAGGCTAGCCTCAAATTCTCTATGTAGCTGAGAATGACCTTGAATTATAGATCCTTCTACTTCCACGGCCTGAGTGCTGGAATTATGGGCCTGTGATGCCATCCCTGGTTTCTACGTGGCACCAGGGCATTGTGCAGGCTGGGCACACACTTGACCAAGCTACACCCCTAGCCCCAGACTGTAGATTTTGTACAAAGTGACCAGGATATCAGTTGCCACAGTCTGAATCTTGTTTGATGAGTTCTTAAGCTCGGTGTTATGCTTTCTGGACAAGTATGCAGGGAGTCATTATGAGACTTTCTTTGCTTCTTTGATCCGGACATCCTGGCTGAGTGTGGTCTCTGTGAGCACAGAAGGCGCCCCCCCATCTCCTTCATGGTGGATTTCCTGATCTCTTTGAGGGGCACACCACTCCATGGTGTGCTTGCAGATGTTGAGGGTGTGGTCTCAAGTCACTGCCTTGTTGATGGCAAGATGCCCTTCTTTTTCCTCAACAACCCTCTTTTTGTAAGAGTCTTGCTGGGCCCAGGCTGGAAAAGAAGGAAGCTATAGACTCATGGTGTGTGTGTGTGTGTGTGTGTGTGTGTGTGTGTGTGTGTGTGTGTGTGTGTTTGTGTGTGTTTCCATCTCCCCAGGCACTGTCTTCAAGTACTATGCTGCTTGTTTTGCTTGAGTCTGTTCCTCTCCTACAAATATCAACCTAAGAGTATCACCTTGCTGTCAGGTCTCTCGAGAGCCACCCTTCCAAAAACCCTACTAGCTTATCAGAGGCTGAGTTTTGGTTGAAGCTACAGAGGCATTTAGAAGGAACCCTGAGTTCCATTACTGGCTTGGCATCCGCTTCTGGATCTTTCTTCTGACTCCTTCTGAGGCCAGCTCAGCATCTGGCAGAAGCTGCTGCTGCCTGCTGACCCCACTATTTGGGATATTTCCTTCTCCAAGTCTCTTGGCAGCCTACCTTTGTGGCATCTTCTATCCCCATTAGGTTCCCTTACTGGGCATATCCGCGAACATCTCGGAATAAAACTCTCTCTCTTACAGCACACTGTAGGCATTCATAAGCTGCCCACTGTGTGCACATGTCCCTTTATAGCTCTCAGCATGGAAGCTTTGTATTCTCAGACTAATCGTACATTGATTAAAATAGCAACCAGCCAAGTAAAACAAGGAAAGGGGTCCGTGTGTGTTTGTGTGTGTGTGTGTATGTGTGTGTGAGTATGAGACCAGAGGTTAACCCCCTGCTCCTGGGGTGTTATTCTTTACAAGCTAACCACCTTAGTTCTTAAGACACACTCTTCACGGGGACCTGGGGCTTACTGGTAGGCTATGCAGCTGGACATCGAGCGCCCAGGATCCTCCTGTCTGGGATTACAAGCAAGTGTTAATGCACTCTGCTTTTTATGTGGTGCTGGTAATGGCATCTGAGTCCTCATGTTTGTTGTGACAAGCATTTTCCTGAGTTGTGCCAGGAGAAAGTCTTATTGAATGGAGGTGGAGGTAGCGTGTTCAGAAAGCACAGGCCATGTTCTTCTGTAGGGAACGGTGCACTCTTAGCTCCTTTCACAAGCGTTATCACTCCTCAGTTGGGGTTTCTCCCCGGTGTTATCGGCACTTTGGCACGGATGCTCTGTCTCGAGGGGACAGACTCTCCTGAGCCTGGTGAGACATTCAGCAGCATCTCTGACTTGTACCCACTAGATGGTGGTAGCAGATACCTCCACCCTCAACCAGTTATGACCACAAACAAGCCTGCAGACTGTGCTGAGTGCTCCCAGGCAGGGAGAGCCATCTAGGCCACAGTCCTGTTAGACAGGTCTACAGCCGCAGGGTGGTAAGATGTCCACCTGGCTTGGGCAGAAGTGAGACCGGGAGCCTGTGCTTCCTTCTACCCCACCCCCACCCCAACTCTTTCCTCAGCTGCTGGGAAATGGCGATTCATCGCATACCAGAGAAGCAAGCTGGTGCGGCTGTTGTGTACTTGAGATCTTGCTCTTGGGAAAAGCCCTGTTCTCTTAGCCAGAAGCATGACAGTCTATCCATCATGTGCCTGGGAGGGATGCAGATAAAAGTTGCCAGAGGCTCTAATTCGAGTCTTGGTGCCTTCTTGCGGATGTCCTGTTCCACCTGGCTGCTAGCAGACTCCGGAATTTGCAGCCAGAGACTCTGCTGCATCCATCTGAAAGGAGCCACATGTATCTCTTGCATTGTTGCGGGGCTTTGTCTGCTCTATACTCTGTTCCACATTGTCGCTGTGGAGGAAACACAGAGTGCTCTGTGAGCCTGGGTCCCTGGTGCCTGCCCGGACAGGGCAGTGACTTCTGGGTCTTCTGGCTCTCCTCATGGGCTGTACCCAATCTGCTGTGGTGAGAACCAACAGCCGGGCCTCCTCCTGCCTTATCCCTCTGAGGTCAGATGCAAACAGAAGCTCTTGCGGGTTCTCTGGCCCGTGGTCCTCCCCTAAGGTAACTGCTGAGGTGGGGGCTTTACTGGGGAGTGGGGCTAAGGGGGACATTCACCTTAAACTTACTTGCACTTGTCTGGCTGAGGAAGAAACCTTTTTAGCTTGGGACTTCTGGACACAAGCTGGCTTTGCCTGAAGAAGTGGCCTCTTTAGATTTTGGTGTTTGAAATACAAAAGGATATTATTAGAGACCTGACATTTTAAATGAGAAAAACATTCCTCATATCTTTTTCCTTATTAAGTTTTATTATTTTTTTTTTCTCTATACAGACTTTGGATACCTGCCTTGATTTTTCTGTTTTGAAGCTCAGGCTGTGAGGCTAGCATTTGGCCGACCCCTGTGGGGTAACACTTAGATACAACACGTCAATGTGTATCTGTGTTTGATGATGTGGGGGATTAAGTTTGGAAGTCGGGAAATTTGAGTGAGCCAGAAATGGTGGTGCGCGCCTCATTCCTGATGCCAGGCTGCAAAGACAGCGGGATTGCACCAAGCTCAAGACTGGTTTGCATAGCAGACTCCAGGTTAGCCATGGCTGTATAGTGAGACCTGTCTAAAACAAGGGGGAGGGGGAGTCCCCTGCCTCCCCTTCTTTCATCGGCCTTGAACTTGTCTGTAAAGCATATGGAACCAGAGTTGAGTCTTTTCTTGTGGGTCTCAGTGGCCTTACCGTTTCACACCACAAGATGGCGTTCCTTAGGCTTGATTTCATTCCAGCTGCTGGCCCATGTCAAGCTGCCTCCTCGACGCCTCTCCCTGGGTCCCAGTTAGTAGTCAAGGCCAACTCACTGCGTAGACCAGGCTAACCTTGAATTGTGTGGATCTGTCAGCTGAAAATGGTGGCCTGTTTCTGTCACCCCAGCTCACAGCCAGTTTAAGCCATGTCTCCTCTTCAGCTCTCTGTTTCCTACCCTGTAAAGTGGGTGGAGAGTTTTCCCTTGTGCATGTCACAGAGACATTGCGTGGCAAGTCAATTGATATTTTCAGAGAGATTAGTCAACGATGGGTTCCATAGCATTAATAGCATAATTATAAACCGTGACACATGGTACAATTGCCAGCAATACCTGCAGAAGGTGCCAGAGCAGTCCCCGTGGGCGCTGCTGCCGACCTCTGTGCTCTCGTGTGACAGGAAGAGTGTTTTGTCTCCTGCTTACTTTAATCTACATGAGGAGGAATTTCAAACTGCTTTTCATAGTGCTTGAAGCTCAATACTGTCCCCCCCCCCCCCGGATTATACTTTCTATATTTGCAATTTATTAATTTTAAATATTTTCCTCAGAATAGATCTTAGACCTTTTTTTTCATGTTGGTGTGTGTGTGTGTGTGTGTGTGTGTGTGTGTGTGTGTGTATCTGTGAGAGTGATGGCTCTTGTTTGTCATCCCTTGATAGGAGGCTGAGGCAGGGGGATCACTACCTGTTTGAGGCCAGCCTGGTCTATAACAGTGAGTTCCAGGACACCCTGGTTATAGGCTGAGTCAGTCTCTCTCTCTCTCTCTCTCTCTCTCTCTCTCTCTCTCTCTCTCTCTC
>JANHMN010000020.1:45821891-45855864 GCA_030674055.1 Rhabdomys pumilio | reverse complement strand
TTATTATTATTATTATTATTATTATTATTATTATTATTATTATTATTTTGGTTTTTTGAGACAGGGTTTCTCTGTTAGCTCTGGCTGTCCTGGAACTCACGCTGTAGACCAGGCTGGCCTCGAACTCAGAAATCCACCTGCCTCTGCCTCCGCCTCCCAAGTGCTGGGATTGAAGCTGAGCTTATACAATCCTTTTGGTATCAAGTCTTTGCTGAGCTTCACTTCCCTGAGAGAGGCACAGTTGAGAACTTCTGGTGTTCCTGCTGGTCCCTCCTGCTGACTTGAGCAGAGGCTGAGGCCTGGCCTCCTCTGCTAGGTGGAGTCACTGCTGTTGCTAACCTGACTCTACCGAACTGGACTGCCGGTGTATCTGTGAGGTGTTTGTGAGTGGCTCAAGCTGCCACTGCTGACCTGTGAACTGGACTGCCGATTTCCAGACAACACAGATGAGAGTTGCTCCAAAGAACCTTTCTAAACAGGTCCACTTCCCTGTATCCTTTCTTTCTCACTACCTCTGTTGGGTGGTGGGTTATAAGGAGGGTTAAAGCATCTAAGAACCATCATTCAAAATAAGGTTTAAAAAAATTAAAGTTACAGGGGGGAAATACAAAACCAGATGGCTCTGTTAATTAAGAATACACATTGTTTTTCAGAAGACCCAGGTTTGTCTCCCAGCACCCACAGTGGGTGACTCACAACTGTCTGTAGCTTTAGTCACAGGGAATCTGATGTTCTTTGGCCTCCATACACACCTGCACAAACATGGCACACATAATCTCATCCAGGCTCACACACATACATTTAAATAAAAACAAACAAATTGAAACCAAACAAAAATGCAACCAAAAAATAAACTAATGAAGGAAAAACAAAAACTAAGCAAACAAATAAAAAAAAAAAAAACCAGCCAGGTGTGACGTTGCCGGGTAAAGAACCGAGCCAGGAGGATTGCCAGAAGTTTGAGACAAGCTGCTCTGCCTGGGTTCAGCCAGAAAGTCTCTGTCTCAGAACGCATGGATGAGCATAAGAGAAGGTAAGGGAGGAGGTGGAGAGATGGCTCAGAGGCTAGCAGTACTTGTTGTTCTTGCAGAGGGCCTGAGTTTAATCCCCAGCACCCACATGGAGCTTTACAAGTGTCTGTAACTCCATTTGAGATCTGACAGTCTCTTCTGACCTCTGTGGGCACCAGGCACACACATGGTACACATACATACATGCAAGCAATACACTCATACATACAAAGCAAAAAAAAAAAAACTGTATCTAAAATACACATATAAAATATGGTGGGTATTTACAGTGATCCGAGAATGGACCTTTCAGCAGGATAAATACTTTGTAGGTGATGCTTTACAGTAAAGGAGAATGTGAGGTTCTGGGAGGGAGTGGGGAAGCCTTCTGTGGATTCCTGGCAATGTAGAGGCATTTTGATGACCTGTAGGGGCCCGTTTATGATTCCTTTGAGAACAAAAAATGAGAAAATATTTATTGAGCAGAAAAGTCCATTCAAAGAACAGAAGGCTGGAGCCCAGGTTCTCCACACCTGTGCAGTGGAGGTGGGGGACTCGGCTGAACTAAGGAGGCTTAGGGGACAGGAGAAGTCACATGGTTTATCAGTGGAATAGTGTCACTGGGAGTTATATACACAACGGTAAAGTGGTGTGTGATACATCTCTAAGCCCAGATGATGGCTCAGGGTGCTGAGGCAGAAAGACTGAGAATTTGAGATCATCCTGGGATACCTAGTGAGACCCTTGCCTACAAATGAAACTTCAGAGGCATCATGGGTAATTGGGGAAAGACTTGAAGGAGATTCAGTGTTTACAGGCACTAACACTTGAGTGTCTCAAGAGGAATTTTTAAAACTGTCATCATTTTGCTGTGGGTTTGCCCCCTGCAAAAAGCACATGTCCCATATGTTAGTTCTGTCCAAGCCGTGTCCAAGTGAGTCATAGAAACTCAACCTGGCGGATGGGCGGGGACTGAAAAGGACCTGGGCATTGTGAGCCTCCAGGGTCCCTGCAGAGGGTCTGCAACCAGGGTTACTGGTGGTCACTTAGCTCGTTACTGTGTCAAAATACCCCACCAAAGCAACTTAAGGGAAGAAGGGTTTGTTTGGCTCACAGTTTAAATGTGTAAACCATCATGGTGGGCATGGTGCATCTACGTCCCAGAGGCAGAGAGGGATAAATGCTCGGCTCAGTTTCTACCTTTTATTTAATCTAAGATTCCCCAGACCAGTGGGATGTTGTTACCCATATTCAGGGTGGCTCTTCTCTCCTTAGCTGAATCTCTCTGGAAACACCACCTAGGCACACCCAGAGGTGTGTCTTCTAAGTGACTCTAAACTCAAGTCAGGTTAACAATCAAGATGCACCAGTCTCACGACTTCATCTCTTTGGTGCATGGACATAGATGGGCTTCTCAAATCTGCACCTGCTAGGGTGATCACATTCCTTTCTTGTCTCCTTTTAACGTGTGCTTTCTGGGCCTCTTACTCTGCAACCCCTCTGAGTGAAGTCTGGAAGCAACTTTGTAAAACTTGGTGCTCTGTGTGTAAGGCATCAGTGTTAACAGGAAAAGCCATGACAGCTTTGAACTAATGCTTATCCATTTAACTTGCTTCTGTTATAAAAGTGATACTAGCATCTGGGTGTGGCACCACAGACCTTGAATCCTGGCACTCAGGAGGCAGAGGTAGGTAGAACTCTGAGTTTGAGGCCAGCCTGATCTATATAACAAGTTCGAGGACAACCAGGGCTAACTAGAGAGACACTGTCTCAAAAAGTAATAGTTGGGGCTGGAGAGATGGCTCAGTGGTTAAAAGCACTTGCTGCTCTTACTGAGGACCACGTTTTAATTCCCAGCACCCATGTGGTGGCTCACAGCAGTCTGTAACTCCAGTTCCAAGGTATCTGACATCCCCTCTGGCCTGTGTATGTACTGCATACACGTGGTGCACATGTATGTGTGGGCTCACAATCACCATACACATAAAATAAAAATAGTAACACCGCTGCACATAAGACCATAGTGGTCTCATCTTTGTAACAGCCATGGTAACTTGGCATAGCTTGTGCAAATACTTATGACTATTGTGTTGGGGGACCTCTTACTAAATTAGGTTTTGATTGGTTGTTTAGGATGCTTCTTAGTTTTTACCCAGTAGCTCTGGGTATATAGTCCTGACTATAGGAAGGAGAAATATGACTTACCTGTGGGGAGCCAACAGAGGCAGCTATCACCCTTGCAGCCATCTTGAGCCTTATACCCTGACAAGAGACTTGATTACAATAGCCTACAACAGCTGAGCACACTCTGATAACATCTTGTTTTAGATACCCAGTATCTTCCTTTGGGTGTGTGAGACTTAAAGGTGTGATTTAGAGCTGAGACTTAAGGGCATGACTTAGAGATTAGATTTAGAGACAAGGCCTAAGGGTGTGACTTAGAGGCGTGGCTTAGAAGTGAGACATAAAAGGCAAGAGGCAGACAGAAGAGAGATCAGAGAACCAGACAACAAATTACTTGACATTAGTACAACTTGGAGTTAGTTATTAGGCACTTGGAAGAACTTGGAATTAGACATTAACAGTACAACTTCGAGTAGGAATTAGGCATTAGAGAGAGAGTACAACTTGGAACTAGGAATTAGGTTAGACACTTGCAACAGAGAATTAGGCACTTAGCACTTGGAGAAAGAACTTGGAGGCACTAAGGACTAGGAACTAGGGACTAGGAACTCAAGACTTGGAATTTGGAGAGAAGAAGAGAGACTGAAGAATAAATGGGATTGTATCACACTCTGTCTGGTCTCCATTCTTCCTGTCCATCCTCACTCTCTCTCTTGCTGAACCCCGACCCATGGACCAGAGCAGCTTGGGACAGTGTGGGCTCTAACAACTTAGCCCCCAAGGCTTTTGGCAGTTCGGGTTCCAACATTGACAGAGCGGTCTGCAACATTTTCCCCCCCAAACGTGGGCTATTGCAGTTCTCAACATTTTTGGCACCCAATGTGGGGCAGCATGGACTGAGACATTGCCTTACTGTGAAATGTCTCTGTTGTTTTCCATAAACCTTGTGAGGTTGAGATAAGCCCTTTGGGAAGAGTTGGACAGAGATAGGAGGAATAGGCAGATGGGCCATGTTAGGATTCTCCACGAGACTCACCCAGTTCAACACCTGATATTACTTTTATTATTGAAACGATTGAGGGCTAAGGAATCAATCCTTGGAGCTGGGTGTGGTGAGCTCACCTGAATTTTTAGAAGTGGAGACAAGGTCAGTAGTTCAAGATCACCCTCATCTCCATAGAGAGTCTGAGCCTGGACTACATGAGATTCTGTATTTAAAAAAAAAAAGACTTTGTGAGATAATATCTCAGTGGGTGAAGGAGCTTGAAGACCTGAGTTTGATCCCTGGGACCCACGTCATAGAAGGACAGAAGTGCCTACAAGTTGTCCTCTGTCCTTCACAAGCAGATCATGGCACATATAGATACAAGCATAAGCTCACACAGTTTCTTAAGGTTGAGACGAAATACATGTAACAAAATTAACCATTCCAGATGGGACACTTCAATGACATTTAGTACAGTGTCATGTGCCTACTATGTCTACCTAGTTCTAAGCAACTTTCATCCCCTTCAAATAGTCTAGTACCCATTAATTTGGTTACTTTCCATTTTTTCCCTCTGTTGGGAGTCCCTGGAAACCATACATCTACCTTCTGACTCTATGGATTCACAGATTTTGTTTACTTCATAGAAATGAAATCCTGTGACCTGTGCCTTTTATGTCTGGCTTGCTTAGTGTTATTAGGTTCAACAGTCCTATAACATTTATCTATCCTTCATTTTTGATGGCTGCATAATATTCTATTGAATGGATGTACCATATTTTGTTTATTATCCCCTCATTAGTCCATAGACACTTGAGTGGTCTCTGCCTTTTGGATATTGTGACTGCTATTATGTTGCATTGGTTTGTGCCCACCTGTTTGTTTCAGATTCTTTGGAGTAAGACATTTATTGTATTTGCTCTCTGGGTGGTGAAACATACAGGTTAGGAGAACTTGTTCACATCCTAACAAGTTGCAAACATTTTGTTTGCTTCAGAACTTTATGTTGACTTTGGCTGTGTCCTGTGGACAGCTCATGGGGCCTCTTTCTTTTTCTGACAGAGGGGGATTAATGCTTTGTTGCAAGTATCCTAAGTCAGTCCTGGGACTTACAGTGGAAAAACCATGGAGAGACAGAATTTCTTAGTGGACTTCTGGTACCTGCTCAGAGGTTCAACCTTGTACTGTTCCACCTACCAGCTTCTCTCTGGGCTTAACCACCCCGTTCCTTTGCCCACACATCCAGAGGAAGCATCTGTTGTCTTTGATTGACTTTAACACCCCAACACTGAACTGTGTGCTTGGGAGATGAAGGCAGGAAGGTCAGCTTCATAGCAAGTTCAAGGCCAGCCTGGACTACATGAGACTCTTTCTCAAAAGAAAGCAAAAGGTATGATTCTAGCCTGGCTTGGTAAAACATACATGTGGTCCCAGCTACTCAGGGAGCTGAGGAAGAAGGATTGAAACTCAGGCTCTACCTAGGTTATAGGTGACTTGAGTTCATGGCAGCCTGGACAGCTTAATGAAGCCCTGTCTGAAAACACAGGGTAAAGAGAGGGAAAGGATGCTAAGTTGAGAGCTCTTGCCTCAGCATGCATGAGACCCTGTGTTTGATCCCCAGTATCGCATGTGTCCCAGATGCTACCCCATCGTGACCTTCCAAGGCTTTGCTCTATTTGTGATGTCTGTGTCGAACCTTTACCTGAAAATGTATGTTGGGATAATTCTCAGAAGATTTTCTGGGGGAAAAAAAAGTGAAATTTCCTGCTATAAATCAACTAGAATTGACAAAGATAAGTCTTGGTGGGAAAGAAAGGAGTGGGGAGAGGCAGGAGCTGGGAGAGGTCACCTGCTAAGGCATGTAGTCATTTACAAGCAGAGTTTGGTACTCCACAATCCCCCAGAAGACAGGGCTTATGCTTCAAGGTTTGGATGCTGTGAGGAGACTCCAGGCAGTGGAGGGAGGAAACCTTGAAGATGTAAGAATCACTGTAAGAAGATAAAGATGGAAAGGTGTGGCCGAGGACAGCTGAGCCTCACTGGGGATCCTGTGAACACTGCAGACAGTGGCCATATCAGATTTATAACAGTACAAAATTACAGTTATGAAGTAGCAACAAAATTATTTTATGGTTGAGGGGTCACCACAGCATGAGGGAGGTTGAGAATCACTCCTGTAGAGTGTGTAAACCCAGCTTTCCACCTATGGACGGATGCTGTTTCACAACTATCAGCCTCACTGACCAAAGGTTGCCTGTGGGGTATTTACTCTGTCTCACACTTGAACCTGCCTGAGGATTGTCACACATCTTTCAACTGGCTTCCATAGCTGGAGGTCAGAAAGCAGAAGGCAGATGGACTGGCAGAGCCTGGAAGTTGACTAGAAGATGGCCCCTGGAATTCAAATTTGGCTCCAGAGGATGAAACCACTCCCATGGTCCTCTACTTTTTAAAGTAATCATTTGAGGCCTCTCCCTCAGTCCCCAAGGCCTCAAGAATATGAGTTCTTTCAGCCTGGCTCTGGAAAGATATGCATATTCCCATTCTCCTGATTTATTTTTAAAAATAATTAATTTATTCATCTTCTCTGTCTCTCTCTTTTTCATTCTCTTTCCCTCTTCCTTCTTCTCTATGTCCTTTGTTTCCTCTGTGTGCGTGTGCGTGTGCGTGTGCGTGTGCATGTGTATGTGTATGTGTACGAACAGCTTCTGTGTGGTGGTCAGAGGACATCTCTTGGGAATTGGCTGTCTCTTTGACCACGTGGGTCCTGGAGACTGAACCCAGGCTGACAGCGCTCAGTGACAGGTGCTTTACTGCAGCCATCTCTCTAGATCCCCATCCACTGACTTCTTTGTGTCTGTGTCTGGTTTAGGATTCACACTGTGTGGTGTGGATGTGTACAGAGGCCAGAGGATAATCTTGGACATCATTCCTCAGACACCATCCATCCACCTTTTATTTATTTTTGACGTTTTTTTGTACTTGTGTGCATGCACATACACACCCAAGTGAATGTGCCCATGCAGAAGCCAGAGAAGAGGCCATCAGGTGTCCTGCTACATTGTTCTCTGCCATATTCCTTGAGGCAGGGTCTCTCCCTGCACCTGGAGCTAGGCTGGCAGCCAGCAAGGCCCATGATACTACCTCCATGATACTGGGGAACAGGTGTGCGTGGCCCTTTTGGCTTCTTTACTTGAATGCTTGGGATTTGAACATAGATCCTCATGCTTGTGTAGTGGGTTTATTTATTTTTTTTCCAGTTTCTGTGACAAAATTCCCTGACAAAAACAATGTAAGGGAGAAAGGGTTTATTTGGGACTACAGTTCCAGGGCATAGCTCATCATGGTGAGGACATAGGGGCTTCCAGAGTCTAAAGCAGCTGCTCACATCTCATCTATAGACAAGAGGCAGAGAGGGATGTATGCATGCTGCTGCTCAGCTCTCTTCTCCACTCTCCACAGTCCAGGATGGCAGCCAGGGGATGGCGCCGCCCACAGTGGGCAGCTCTTCCCACCTAACTGAGGAAATGATAATTCCCTCACAGGCATGCTCAGAGGCTTGTTGACAAATAACACTAAACACCCCAAGGCAGCAGCCATATTTCCCACTGAGCCATCTCTCTAGCCCTCTCCCTCATAATTTTTTTAAAAAACACATTTTTTCACTGGCCTGGAGCTTGCCAAGTTAGGCTAGGCTATCTGGCTGGTGAGCCTCAAGGGGCCACTTGTCCTCCCAATGTTGCAATCACAAGCACACACCACCATGTCCAGCTTTTAAATTTATTTTGTATTGTTGTTGGTGTTATTATTTAAAATGTGGGTTCTGGGGATTAATCTTAGATCCTCATGCACGTCAATGAGTGATCCATCTCCTCAGCTTCCCTACATTCTTTGCTCCCTTTTCCCCCATTTCTTACAACAACTGAAGCCAGCGGATCCAATAGACCCGCAGCTACCAAGTCTGTGAAAGCTGTACAAATCCAATTAGATTTTAACACAAGATGAAATTCTCTTTAAAACATGAATAATTTGGAGTCTCCAACAGTCTCATCTTTGAGGACAAGAAGAAATAAAGAGAAATCTTTTCTGTTCCACCATGCAGGGAGAGATAAGCGTTCAATTTTCTCCTTCCGAGTGCTCCAGCCGCTATGGTGACAGTGACGTACTGCCTCAGGGGCACCTGGCAGAGTGGGACTGCTGTGTTTGGGGAAAGCCCAGCAGCTTCCCTGCACGTCATTGGTGGGCTAGGCTGTCTGTAGCATGACAGATGAAGGTATATCTAGTCTCAAGTCCGTGCTCCTGAATCTAAAACTTTCTGAATGCCAACATAACCTGACAGCTGGCCATGTCCCACCTGACTGCACACTGCAGTCAGAATGCAGGCTTGCTGGGCTGGGGAGATGGGTTGGTTTGTAGAGCATGCCTGAATTCAAGCTGCAGAAACTGGTGTGGTGGTATGCCTTTGTCAGCCACATGCTGAAGAGACACGGACAGGTGATCCCTGGGGCTTACAACAACAGCAAAACAAACAAGCAAAACCCCCCAAAACTGATACTCAAAGATAGGTAGTGCCTGAGGAATGACACTTGAGGTTGACTCCTGACTTGCACATGCAAGCAACATACATGTATGCAATGACCTCCACACACAAGCACACACATGTATGCAATTCTCACACATGCAGTCATAATATAACACACACACACACCACACATGCAGCCATAATATAACACACATACACACACACACACACACCAGTGTACTAAAATTATTATAGAAAGTTATTCAGTCTAGACTCAAGGTATGATGTATAGGAGAGAGTTATACATTTTCTGCTCAGGCTTTGGATAAATCCATGTGTATGTGCAGATATGCCAACATCTTGGAAAACCTAAAATCTAAACTATATCTAAACTAACCTCCAGTCAGCCTTAACCCCCAGCTGAGCTGCCCTATATTACAATCTGTGAGCCAAATGCCACTTTTTGAAAAGAGGTTTATCTTATTTTTATGTCCATGTGTGTGCTCATGCACACGTGTGTAGGTACCCATGGAGGCCAGAAGAGGGCGCTAGTTTCCCTGGAACTGGGTTTTCTGACAGTTGTGACCTGTCATGTAGGTTCTGAGAATGGAACCCAGGTCCCCTGGAAGAGCAGCCAGTGCTCCTAACCACTGAGCTACACACTTCTTCCACTTTTAAAAACTGAAGTGACATTCTCAGAACTAACACTTATAAAAGTCAGACCATCAGACCTCACTGTGTCCCACAGTATCAAATATTTGGCTAAAGTTTAATTCTTTATATAATTAAACAAGTTCGGCTAGACTGTTGATGTACAAACTTACTTTACTCTTTGATAAATGGTAAAGTTATTTGTAGAACACGTAATTGTCTTGAAACCTATTATTTTTTTTTTGTGATTTATTTGCAAGTGTTTGAGTTGTGTGTGTGTTTTATTTGCTTGCCTGCCACAGTCGTGGAAAATTTCTTAGGTGAGAGGCATTGCAAATGGAAAGGCTGGGGAGGTTTTGAGTGGCTCCTTCCATACACACACCGCACAGAGAGATTCAATCAGTGCCAGGGGCCAGTTCTGAATGCTCAACACCTTTGTGGTAACCCCTTGATGTGTGTGATGATCCCCCCCCCCCGTTTCCTGACTGGAACAGAGAGGGTCAGGCCTTAAGTCAGCTACGTCTCAAGTTGTAGGTGTGGGGTGGAGAGACTGAGCAGGCGATCTAGCCTTTCCTTTCAAGGCAGAACTGAGTTGAAAGCAAACTAAGTATGTCAACAATTCTTTTGAGCTGCGGATACTCACAGGTTCTATGTTTGGATTTAGGATTCTTAAAAATCCCAGACTCTGGTGCCTTACAGAGGAACCCCTCTTCTGGTAACTAACATATCGATCCAGTCTCTGGTTTATTCCTGCCCTGTGAGAGGGAGTACCTCAGTAAGAACCAGGAGGAAGGCAGCTGCTTTGGCTAACCGTGGACTGTATGAAAAGTGCAACAAAACCAGGACCGGAAGGATGGGCATTGTGGGAAATGCCTGGAATTCCCACAGCATTCAGGAAGCTGAGGCAGGAGGATTGATATTAGTTCAAGTTCAGCCTGGGCTACCTAGCAAGATCACATCGCAAAAGAAAATCTCCAAAGAAATAGGAGGGTAGCTATGAAGAGATGGATGGTGTAGCATTTTTAGGGGCGGTGGGGGGGAGGGGGGAGGGAAAATTCCCTGGCAGATAGGCTCACAAGGTCTCTGGAGCCTTCTGTGGTCATCCCCAGGGAGCTTGTACAGTGTTCCTGCCCAGAGCCTCTGAGACATTGGCAGATTTGTGTGTATGTGGGTGCACATACATGTGGGACAATATCAGAACAATCACTGGGTATTGTTCCTCAGGCACCTGCCATGTTTACTTGAGAAAGGGTTTCTCACTACCATTCCTAGCATGTCACGTGGGTTCTGGGGATTGAACTCAGGTCCCTCAAACCTGCAAGACAAGCACTTTGCCAACTGGGCCATCTTCCCAGCCCATCAGCTGATTTCCCACCTGTGCCATCACACCCCGATCTTGCCTAGTGTCCATGTCATCTCCTGCCTGGTTTCCACAGGACTCTGTCCACAGCTCCAGCTGGAGAATGTGGCACAGTGAGACTTCCTTTTTCGTTCTTAGGATAAACTATTTTAATGCACGAGAGGAAGCGTCCCTCTGAGCTCCCTAGCGTGTTCCTGAGAATTTGGGAAGGAGGTAATGATCTCTAAGCAGACAGGTACGCCTCCTGTCACAAATGAGTTATTGATTTGCAGAAAATCCAATTTGCTCTCGAGCATTCCCTCCCTCTGGCTGGTTTGACCCTGTGGTAGGAGACTGAGGCTTAACCATTACTTCGTTACTCCCTCTTCAGAAGCACCCAGGGCACCTAATCCCAGGGCTTTTGTATTGGTTGAATTTCACCCCAGCCTGGGGGTGGATCCCAGGCTGTTTGTTTGTTTGAATTTGTGTGTGTGACTGTGCATGCATGTGTTTACATGTGCATGTGGAGGCTCCAGGCTGATGTCTGGAATCATCCTCCATCACTGTTCACCTTGTTAATGAGACAGGTAGGGTCGTTCCCTCAAACCTTGAGCTCACCCATATGGCTAGTCTTGTGAGCCAGCTTGCTCTAGGGATCCCTGTTTCCTCTTCTGAGGCAGACCACCACACCCAGCGGACACTTAAATGGATTTCTGGGGATCTGTATTCTGATCTTCACGCTTGTAGGGCAAGGACTTACCCAGTGAACCATCTTCCCAGTCCCTGTCATCTCAGCCTTGAACCCAAGTATTGTCTTCTCTTGAGATCTTCCATAGTCACCCATGTGACACCGAACAAGCTAACTGGTTATCCGTCTTTACTTTGTCTTGTAATATCTAAAATCTAGTTTGACCTGTTCATCTTTTTCTCTGCTTCCACAAGGCTGGGACATTTGCCTGTTGGTATTTTTTTTTTTTTTTTTTTTTTGTTATCTACAGTTCAGCCTGGCACATGGAGATGCTCACTGAATGTGTTTAATCCCAGAATAATGTGTTAGCTAACGTTGTACCAGATTGTAGTCTGGGGTACTTTGTGTTTGTATGTAATTGGTCTTGTGATACTTCCTGGGGGAAATGTGAGCAAATCTATATTCGTTCCAGGTAGGGCACTGAAACCAGACCAATACAGTGGTTCCACAACACAGTGATTCCACTGAACCCACCTTCCTGAACCTGTGAATTTGTAGAGCTTAGTGAGGGGTCACTCAGGAGCATGGGCAAGGCAGGTGTTATCCACGGGAGCGTGAGTGAAGAGTTATATACAGGAGCATTTCATTTTAAAATTCCATTATGAGTTATTGGAATTACTGTGTGTGCGTGCGTGTGCATGTGTGTATATGTATGTATGTGTGTGCATGTGGTGTGTGTGTGTGTGTGTGTCTGAGGAGGACAGAAGAGGGAGTCAGAAGCCCTGCAGCTATAGTTAACAAGTGCTTGTGAACCGTCCAACTTGGGTATTGGGAATAGAACCCAGATATTTTATGAGAACAATGTGTATTCTTAACCACCGAGCAGCTCTCCAGTCCCAAACATTGATGTTTTCTGTGTTTGCTTTTTCAGGGCAGGGCTAGTGGTTAAAATTGAGATGGAGAGGAATCATCACCAGGTGTTACTGTATTCTCAGCACTTCCCGGAGGTCCTGGCCTGGGCGCTGAGTCATCACCCTCTAGGGGAGGCCATAAGACAGGGAAGCAGGATTTCTGGTCAGAAAATCTCCACTGAGTGAAGAGTGGTCTGTCCTCCTTTTGTCTTTGAAATCTGTAAGCATGTGACTCATTCAGGATAGCTTAGGAGCTTATAAATAATTTCCTTAAAAACCAGCCTAAAAATGTAAACTGTCTTAATCCCAATGAGCTGATCGCTCCAGTCCTTGAGACTTAGTATGTTCTATGAGGCATAGAATTGTAAAGTTCCCTTTGCCCACACGGCTAACTCAGCCATTAGGGAGGAGGGTGTAGAGACTTGTGGCTACCTTGCAGGCTTGCTGAAGAGTAACTCACCTTTAGTGAGGAATAAGCCTCATCTCTTCCCAGCAGCACCCCAAAGTTAGGATTGAAATGCATAGATTGGGTGTGTCCTCGCTAGCTGTAACTGCCAGCTTGACAAAGTCTAGAGTCGCCTATGAAGGGTGGCTCAGTTGAGGGCCTGGTGAACATGAAGGATTATTTTGATTGGTAACAGAAGAGGTCCAGCCCACTGTGAGCGGCACCATTCCCATGGACTCTTTAACATGCCCCCTCCACCCCAAGCCCCCAGCTAAGCATGTGTCTTTGAGTCTTCAAATAGCGCTGTTCCGTGGTTCTGCTTCTGGCTCTACTCTGGCTTCCCTCAATGATGGAGTTTAACCTAGAAGTATAAGTGTAAACAAACCCTTTCTTCTCCAAATTGATATTTGTCAGATGAGTGGGCGTTTGCATTTTTGTTTTCAAAGCATAGCAACAGTTGGAAATTAGGACTGGGTAGAGTGTGCAAGAATGCGTGTGTGTGCAATTGTGTGTCTATGTATGTGTGTGTGTGTATTCATCCGATGGTGTGAGTTCCTTCCCTCCTTTTTCTAAGTTAAATTGTCTTCTCATGACTGTTGGCTCTTTTGTTCATAAAAAGCAGCTCACTGAACTATTAAATTAAAAAACAAAATCCCAGTAGAATTTTCATTAGACTGGTCACGGGATGGTGTGGGGAGGGCTGGCATCTTCACACCATGGCTGCACTACCTGGCAGGCAGCATTCCACACCCTCAGCTCTGACTTTCCCAGGTGAAACAGTGGTTTTGTCTCTGAAGGTCTGGGACTAATGCCTGTATTCCATGGTTTTCTCTGTTACTGTGGACGGTTGTCCGCTCTGTTCTATAGTTTTGGCGTGGCTCTTTCAGGGATGGAGGATTGCTTTTAGCTTTTTTAAATCTGTCTGGCTATATTGTGGGCTCATTGGTTTTATAACTTTTAAAACTGTTTTTACAAGTATATATTGTACTAAACAATGGGTTTCATTATGATGTTTCTATGCGTGTTCATAATATATTAACCCCCCCATTACCTTCTCCACTCTACCGTCTGGTTCTCTTTCTCTTCTGTAAAACTCCCCCACTTCAGTCCCCAACTGCCCCTGACCCTCTTGATAGGTGTCACATATGAGAGCCCAAGATATTTGCCCAAGTCAGACTCAGACTCACCTCACTTACCATGATGGTCCATTTTCTTGCAAGTGACAATTTTGTTCTTTTTATGGATGACTAATATTCTATCATAGATACCACGTTTTCTTTATCCGTTTAGCTGTTGATGGGCGTCTAGGCTGGTTCTATCACTTGGCAGTTGTGAGTACTATAATTGTAAGTGTGCATATGGAAGTCTCCTTGTGACGAGCTGTTTGATTGCTTTGAATGCGTACCCCAGAGCAGCATAGCTGACTCATACGTTAGTTCTGTTTTTAGGCTTTTGAGGAACCTCGGTACCTGATTTCACAGTAACTACGATGATCTACATTCCTCCCAAGGGAAGCCCAGCCTCCCTTCCCAAGTCCTCACCAGTATTCACGACGATTTGTTATTAAGATATTCCATTATCACTTTACCTACTGACATCTCAATGTCCCCATGTGTCTGATTCACAGGACATGAACGTCCACACTTAGTGGTCTTGGAAGCCTGGATTTACCATTGAGGATGGATTCTTGCCATGTCGCTTAGGGTCACACACTTCCTGCATGGTCTCTCCTTTCCTTCTCCAACTCTCAAATGAGGGAGGCAAGGCTGACCTTTAGAGATTAAAAACACCCAGGCCCCCCTCCTCCATGTCTCAGCTTACAAGGGATGGAGCCTGGGTTTGTCAGAGTCAGCCATCACTGTGAATGTGTGCTCGTCCCTGCTCTTCTCTCTGTCTCTCATGGACTTTTAGAAAATGTTACTAAGCAGTGTCTGGATATGATCCGGTGCTGTGGGTCTCCGCTTCCCCAGATGGGATAATTGGTTAGTTTGTCATTGCTATGAAAAAGGCAACTTCAAGGAAGGAAAGATTTGTCCTGGATCACAGTTTGAGGGCATGCATGGTCCATGGCGGTGAAGAACAGGAGGCAGCTGGGTACCCAACAGTCAGGAAGCAGAGTGTTGAATGCTGACCTTTGGTTCACTTTCTCCTCTAGGTCAGTGAGAGTCTCTAGCCTAGGGGATGGTGCCACCCACGGTTGCGTGGGTCTTTCTACCTTAATGTAGGAACTCCCTCACAGACTTCCTTCTAGAGGGTTCTAGATCCTGCCAAGTTGACAGTCAACATCCCCACCACGGGACACTTCCATCCCCTGAGTCTTAGATCCTTTTATATTAATGTGATACCAATTCCTTTCCCTTCCCAGCATTCCCTCCCTCTCTGCCAGCTTTGCTAGTGTGTGTGAGGGAGAGAGAGAGAATAGGTGCTTGAGAACAATCCCTTTGCGTCTCTAGATTAGGAGACGGTCAAGAATGGAGGAGACACGGAGCTCTTAGCCAGCGGCTCTTCCCCTTGCCTGTCCTCTTCATGCCCTCTCCTTACACCAGGCCGTCATGTTTGTTATTGAGGTCAGGGATGCAGATAGCCTGCAGACCTCTGATGGCAGGACACAGGGTGATCCTTCTAGGGAGCCATCACTCTCAGAATTTTCCAGATGGCTTGCTTGGCATTTCTAGTCACCCTAGTTGAAGTAAATATTTGGAACAAAACCCTGCCATGTTGTTCTCCAGGCTGCTAATACTTGATTTTAAGTTAGTAGCAGAGTTACATATCGATGACATCTACAGAATAAAGGCTTGCTTGTTTGTAGTGGCTGTAGTCTGCCAGCTCTCCTGCCCCACACACTCTCCTCCTTCTGTCTTCCATGAGATCTATCCACTGAGACTCTTACTCACATGTGCCCTTACAGTATACCCTAGTGGCCTGTATATGTGAGGATCCCCCAGTTATATAAAATGAGAAGATGCTTGTTTTGGGTGTTCCCCCTCCACCTTCAAATTCACCGCCTGTGGGTTTAAATGATAGGCGTTAAGTAATGACCTTGTGGTTAGCCATCCACAGGGGAAGGATTTGGCCTCCTGGGTACATACAGTACAGTTATGTTGATACTGCTGGGAAAGGTGCTGTGAACCATGTAGCTGTCTTTTCTCCTATTTTCAAGTGTAAAGATTGAGATAGAAGGTAATGGTTCTGGAAATGATTCTTGTGGTTCATTACAATCAAGACACATTTTTGGTCTTTTGTTGGTCTAGAGTAAGCCTTCCAAACAGCCAGTGTCTTTCTCCAGACTCTTAATACTTGATCAAGTTTACCATTGTCACAGGACCAGGGAACACACCTCTTTTGTCCTCCACACTCCAAAGGATAAGATGAACGGAAAGGCCTGAGGTTTTTCTCCTTGGTTTGCCAGTTGCTCGCACATGTGGCAACTTCCAAGCCAGCCACAGGCTCCAACCACCTCTGTGCTTTCCCGGTTATGGGCATACCAGATCCTGAGATTCTTCCCAAACTCCTTTGGCATTTCAGAGCAACCCAGAATTGTGATTTCTACCCCGGCTCCCAGCCCACCTCCCATTCGTTCGTTCATTTACAAAGTGCCTGCTTCCCAGGCCTGGGGTCCTGTTGGCCTTGTTGCCAGAAGGCTTTCCATGAAGATCTCCGGCCTGGCCAGATGCGGGGGTTCAGGCAAAGGGGAGAGAGTACAAACAGGAGGGGGAATCACCTCCGCTATCCCCGCCCAGTTGCTCCAAGGTGTCTGCGCTCTGTGCTCTGCGTGCTGAGTCTGGGGCCTGGCTGATCAAGTGAGAAGCCAACTAGCCAGGAAGGGATATGGGGAGGGTCCTGGATGCATTTTTGGGAGAGCATATCTCTTCCCAATTGTTAGTGTTATGTTACAGCTCTTACGACAAAAACTCTCAGACAATGGAATAATTCTCGCACACCCTTACTTCTCCTGGATAGGATTCTCATATACAGTTTTAGGGTGGGTTAGGGTCTGGCAGCAGGTACCTCCTGTTGGCTTGGTCTGAGAGCTTGGGGATACCTTATCTACATGTGGGAGGGCCTGAGGCACCGTTTCTACATGAGGGATGGCCACAGACCTCTCTGTGGGGGGGCTGTGGAGGGCTGCAGCTATGTGAAAGGAGCCAGGGGCCCAGGAGCAAGGCCAAACTCCTGTCCTGACCAGGTACTCAGCTGCCTCTCATAACCCACCGTCCCACAGGGTCCAGCCTGCAGGCATGGCGTGTGTGTGTGTGTGTGTGTGTGTGTGTGTGTGTATGTGTGTATGTGTGTGAGAGGTTGGGAATGCCTGGTCAGGATCAACTTGTGTTCTATTTCCTTGCTTCCAATTGTCCCATCCAGTTTGAGCTACAGGTCCCCCAGCTTAGGGCATTGCTGTTGTTTTGTGTGTGTACCTGTGTGAATATACCTTTGTGTATGTGTGTACCTATGTGTACTTGTGTGTACTTGTGTGTGAATGTACTTTTGTGTGCACACCTGTGTGCACTTGTGTGTACGCATTCTTGTTTATGTGTGTATATGTGTATACCTATGTGTATGTACCTCTGTGTGTGTGTTGTGTGTGCACCTTTGTGTATGTACCTCTGTATGTGTGCACCTTTGTATGCACCTGTGTATGTGCGCCTGTATGTACGTACCTCTGTTTGTGCACATTTGTGTGTGTGCCCATGTGTGTACATCTGTATGTATATACCTATGTGTGTGCACTTTTGTGCATGTGTATCTGTTTATCTGTACCTGTATGTATACCCCAGACAGAGAAGTACCTGGACTTCCTGCTTTTATCGCCGTAACCCAACTGTGACAGAGTCTCTCACTGAACCTAGGCCTTGCTCTTTTTTGGGTAGTCTGACTGGCCCACAAACCCTAGCAGTCTTCCTAGCTCTTCCCTGCAGCGCTGAACACACACACACACACACACACACACACACACACACACACACATACACACATACACACACACACACACCACTCTACCCAGACTCTGTGTGGTAGGGAGCTGAGCTCAGGCTCTCATGCTTGCACAGCAAGCTTTCTTACACGCTTAGCTATTGCCTCAATCTAGGGACATCTATTTATGATAAGATCAGCTTGTCTTTACTTCTTTGACATTTTCCAGCTATAGTCTCCAATTAGCATCTTGTTATATACTTTTTTTTTTTTTTGAGACAGTCTTATGTAGCTTAGGCTGGGTTTGAACTTTCTACGTAGGTGAAGGTGAGCCTGAACTCCTGATCTTCCCGCTTGTACCACCTAAGTGCTGGCATTCCACATGTGCACCAACCATACCTGGTTCATGTGGTATGGGGGATCAAACCCAGGATTTTGTGCATGCTAGGCAAGCAGTCTGCCAACCCAACCACATTCCCAGCCTGCCCCATCTCGGAACTGCATTATTTTTAAAGTGTACAGTGAATGTTGCAATCTATGGTTTTTCCATTAAGAGTTATCTTTATGTATGTGGATGTACGTGTGTCTGTATGAATACATGCCACAAGCATTCAGATGGACATGGAGGCTAGAATAGGACATTAGATCCCCTGGAGCTGGCATTATAGGCAGTTGTGAATGGATGCTATGACCCAAACTGGGTTTTTCTAGAAGAGCAGCAAGGGCTTTGAGCCCTGAGGCTTCTCTCCAGTCCCTGTCTGCATGTCTCCTCACACCAGCAACCTTGTGCCTCTCATTGACCTTCCCCAGTAGGGATACTGCTAAGCACGTAGTAGGTATTCAGTAAATATTTAGTTGATAATTGTACCACAGGATCTGTCTTGTCACCCACATGCTTTTTTTCCTCAGGCTAAACGACGCACAGGTGATAGCAAGAATGTAAATGTCACATGGAATTAAGAATTTGCAAACAGGCAGTCTCTTTCCCCAGTTTGAAGTGAAATGTGAAATAAGGGAAGCCGTGTAGTACCAAACCTCCTCCCTTCTTTGCTCTCCCCATCACGCCTGGCTCTCAATAAATAAGCCTCCACTTGATTAGTGTGCATATCTTTAAAAAAAAAAAAAACTTTTTTTTCTGGGTTTTAAAAGGAATGCTTTTGAGTCATAGTGAAAATGATTCCTGAATTTTTACAGGGACTTGGCATGCTATACAGGGCTGCTGCATGTCGCTCCTTATAATTAACTATACAACTCAGAGGGTTCCTCCAAGGTCAGCGGCTAGAGGTCCTTTTTCAGTATCCTCTTCTGGCTCAGTAGTATTTCATTATGTAACCTGCCTTGCTCGCACTGATAGACACCGAGGCTCTTAACAGCCTCCGCCATGAAATGTACTACCGCAGTCATTAACTGAGGATACCGTGCTCCGCCTGCATGCAGGTCTGACTGGAGGACCGATTCCAGGGATTGCAGCAGCTCAGAGAGGATGAGGGGGAGCAGATCTGCCACTCTCAGGCTCCGTTGATGACTGTGTGCTCAAACGTTGGGGTGTTTGCCAAGATGGCGGTCGAAACATGCCGTTTAAACTTAGTTTGGGGTTTACCATTTTCTTGTGTGTATGGCGGGACCTAATTTTTGGTACAGTTTAAGGGTCATTCAGTTCTGTGAACTTACTTCTTAGTAGCTTGGCTCATTTAATGAACATTTACAGCTTTCCTTCCCACACTCAGTTCTTTCCCCTTGACTTTATAGGAAGTGATTGTGGCTGCATTTTGCATTTTAGGTAGTCAGATTTACTAAGGCATGTCTTCCCTACCTAGCATTTGGGTTTCAAGGCGTTGGGCCTTGCCTGCATGTCTGCTTCTGTGTGGGCATCCCGTTCTTCTTCTTCTAAACCTCTTTGGTTTATTTGGAGTCTTTTCTGAGAGATGAACCCAGTTCTTCAGACTGTCAAGTTCATCTACATTAAATTTGAAACACTATCTTTACTACCAATTAGTAATTTGAATCCCATTAATATTCAAATTATTATATTTGGATATATCCTAATTATAGTTATAGTATTATATTAGAGTGTGAGGACTGTAAGGGTGAAATGTAAGCAAATGAAGGGGAGAACTTGGTTCAATTGTTCGTCTAGCAAGCATTTGTTAAGCACCTAAAGTTATTGTTCCCCAGGCTTTGGGATAGAGAGATGATTACGAGTGAATCTCTGAACCAGACAATGCCTTTGGTAAGCACACAGTCTGAGCAAGCGAGGGAGGTGCTTCCCAGACCAGACAACATTAAACCCAGTGTGAGGATTCCGTGGAGAGGTGTCATCCTTGGAGGGGAAGGGCTTCCAGAAAAAGGAAGTAGTGACTTCCTTTTCGTTACTGCCGTTTTGGAGGTTAAGCAAGTCATTAGGAGACCTCGATGCTAGGTCAGAAAGGAGAAAGGGGAAGGGGGGAAATCCAAGAGCCCACACATGTGAAAGGCAACAGTCACGTTCTACGGGCCAGTTGCTGAGTTTTGACGCCTGTTGCTTGTTCTAGACGACTCCAGGCTCCCGCAGCCGAAGCCTCACTTTGCTCCCCCATGGAACACCCAGTTCTGCGTCTCCCTGTAGCCAGAGACATCTCAGTGCGGGCGCCCCCGGTGTTGTCTCAGTCACGCGTCACAAGTCGCCTGCAGCTGCCCGAAGAGCCAAGAGTCAGTATTCCGGCCAGCTTCACGAAGTCAGAGAGGTAGGCCTTGCTCTTCCTGGGTTATATGCCCACTCACCTCCCGGGAGTCGGGGGCTGTGGCTATGGCCCTGGTGGCTCCTCTTCCTTCTGACCCTGTAGGGAGCAGAAGTACTCTCCCAGCCACCCACTTGCAGCTATTCTTCCGGCACGAGAAGATAATTATGGTTCCTGCCATTTTGGAGGTTAAGAAAGTCATTAGGAGACCTCAATCCTAGGTCAGAAAGGAGAGAAGCCCGCGGTAAAGTGGGCTGAGGAGAATCCTTGTTGATTAAAGTCTCCCGCTCAGAGCTAAGATGAGACCCGCATGTGGAGAGCCCCAAAGCATCATGGGAATGCTTGATGCTCAGGAGCGGTGGTCCTGATGCTGACTTCGTTCTCCTTAGGAAGCTCTTGCCTCCCTCTTCGCTTTAATCGCTTTAATGGTTCTGAGCCCCCACTTGCTGCAGTTGTTAGAAGGGCATAAACATTAAAGCCGCTGGTGCTAGCCTGGTGAGAGTCCGGAGACTCACCTGGAAGCTATGTAGTGAAAGGGACACCAGAGTTCACTGAGTTTTGTTTTAGAGACAGGGACTCGTGTAGCTCAGGCTAGCCACAAACTTATCATATTAGCTGAGGATGACCTTGAACTTCTGATCTGTCTTCCTGCCTCTGCCAGATGGGGCCAGGCTCAGCTTTATGCAGTGCTGGAGATCCAACTCAAAGCTTCCTGTTTTCTAGGCAAGCACTTGACCAACTGAATACATCTCAGCCCCAAAGCTGTTTTATGTCTTCTTGTGAGAGATCTCCCAGGAAGCCATGAGATCGTTAGTTAGTGTTCTTGTTACCCTTCTCAACTCCCAGGACAGCCAGCTGGGTTAGAGTGGAGTAGGTCCCGGTTTCCTGACTTCTGTCAGGTGCTGGGAACAGTTGCCAGGCAGCTCTAGGGTCCAGCCCAGCTTGCTGTTCCCCTGCTGTGTCTACAGAGTCCTTGCTTTGTTTCTCAGAACCATGACCTCCACAGACATTTGAGGTGCTTAACTTTTTAAACGTCAGAAGCTAGGCTTCTGTATTCTGATCTCAGAATGCCTCAGTCTGATTCTGGTCAAGAATCTGCTTCAGATTTGTATATTTGTAGGAAAGACTTTCTTCTTTAAAAAAAAAAATCTTATGTGCATATATTCCCATATTGTCTCCAAAAAGGAAAGTACAGAGTTGGAATTCTATTTAAAAACATTTTTAGATGTATTTTGTGTATATGGGTATTTTGCTTATGCATATGTATGACCAGCATGTGTATGCAGTACCTATGGAGGCCAGAAGGGGGCGTCAGATTACCTGGACCCAGAATTACCTGAGCAGCCCTGTGGGTGATGAGAACTGTACCTGGGTCCTCCATAGGAGCAAAAAGTGCTCTCAACCATTTTAATCTTCAGAGAGAATGCTCACCTGATGTGTAGGTGAAAGGGACTTTTAGCTTAATTGTAATGTTACATTGGTTGACATAATGGATGCTGTGTTTATTTGCTTGCTTTTTTCATAGATCCATTTTGAACATATTATATCACAGAGTTATATCAAATAGAACAGTATGCTGCTTCAAGGTTCTGCATCATGAACCAGGACAGCTTTAGCAGTTTGTATTTTAAATTTTTTCATTGAAATTTTCTTTTAATCTATTGGGTTTTTTTCTCCTGAGCTTTCAGTGTGTGTGTGTGTGTGTGTGTGTGTGTGTGTGTAATTCTATTTAAAAATATTTTTAGATATATTTTATGTGTATAGCTATTTGCTTTCACGTATGTATGTGCAGCATGTATGTGCACACATGAACTTATAGGCATATGCCACTACATCTGGTTTATTTGGTGCTGGGGATGGAGCCCAGGGCTTCATGCATGCTGGCCAAGCACTTTGCCAACAGACTAGCATCCCCAGACCTCCTCAGCATGCTTTTTTATTTATGATAGAGAAAGTTTGGGGGGATGGAGATTGAACCAAAGGCTTCCATGGGCTAGATATACACTTACCCACTGAGCTAGATCCCCAGACCTTAGGCTGGAGAATGTTTAAGGCAGGTTCCACATTGTATCATTTTGTCCCCGACAGTGAATCTATCAGTATCTCCCTAGTTAGAATTTTTTGTATAGTGTATATGTTAGTTAATTTTTAGTGGCTGGGATTTAAATACCACAACTAAAAGAAAATTATAGAAGACTCTGTTTCGGTTTAGGGTTTCATAGGGCTAGAATTCATAATGGCTGGAAAGGCAAGACTCAGGGTGGCAGGACTAGGAAGCTGGCTGATCCCATTTTTATTTACACACAGGAAGTGGAGAGAATCAGGGGGCAGAGGGGAGGAGGATGTAACATACACAGGCACACATGCAAGCTCGTGAGGGAGGGAGGAAGGGAGGGAGGGAGGGAGGGGGAGAGAGAGAGAGAGACAGACAGACAGACAGACAGAAAGGAGATAGAAGAGAAGAGAAAGAAGAGAAGGAGAAGAGAGAGAGCCAGGCAGTGGTGGCACACACCTTTAATCCCAGCACTTGGGAGGCAGAGGCAGGTGGATTTCTGAGTTCGAGGCCAGCCTGGTCTACAGAGTGAGTTCCAGGACAGCCAGGTATACACAGAGAAACCCTGTCTCAAAAAACCAAAAAAAAAAAAAAAAAAAATCCAAAGAGGAAGAGGAAGAAGAGGAAGAAAGAGGAAGGAGAGGGGAGACAGGAGAGGCAGGGTTATAAACCCTCAAAGCACACCGTTAGTGATGTACTTCCTCTAGCAGATCTAAAGGTTCCATAGCCTCCCACCTAACGCCACCAATGATGGACCAAATGTTTAAATTTATGAATTTATGAGAGACATTTTTTATCCAAATCACCACAGTGTTTAAAGCAATAAGAAACTATTACCTTATATTTATGTAGACCTCATTGCAAAGTATCTTACAAGTCGTTTGAGACTGTAACCTTGGGGTCAGTGTGAGACAGTGGTACATACCTGTAATCTTAGCATTTGGGAGGTTCAAGCAGGAAGATGGTAGATTCCAAACCAGTCTGAGTAACACAGTGACAGCTTGCCTCAAATACGATAAAATAAATGAACAGGTAATAAATAGAACACAGTTTAGATTTCAGGTGAAACATCCTCATGGCCTTACCTGTTTGGTTTTTATAACCTGGATGGCAGTTCATGTCTTACATCATTGTTTCTGCATGTGATCATGTTTGCCACAAATTTAGTTTAGAAAATAAAGATTTAATTCTAATTGTGTGTGTGTGTGTGTACATGTGCGTGTACATGTGTGCACATGCGTATGTACATGTGTGTGTGCACTCGCGTGTGTACGTGTGTGTGGTGTGTACGTGTGTGTGTGTGTGTGTGTGTGTATGGGTGTGTGTGTATAGGAGATCAGTGCCAGAAGAGACCAGAAGGTATATGATCTGAATCTGAAGTTATAGGGGGTTGTGCTGGGAATGAAACTCAAGAGGACCTGAGCCACTCTTAATGACTGAGCCAGCTCCTCCCACACTCAAACTGAGTTAAGTAAGACAGAGCTTATGGTTCAGATTCAGAAGGATGAACCAGGAGGACTGCCATGGCTCAGGGGGAGATACATACTGAGTACCACCAAACCAGGGCTGCAGACCCTGTCTCAGAATACAAACACCAAACCAACAAAGATGGCCGAGGTATGATGCTAATTCTGGCAGCTGAGAAAGTTTTAGGTAGTGGAAGAATCCAGGACAAGTTTGAAAACTTCAGTTCCTGGCAGTCGTGGTCACCGTTACTCCTGACTGGAGAGGAGACCATTTTATAGCATCTGCTGGATTCTGATGCCATCAGATCCACCTTGAAAACTATTCAAGTGCATGCTACTCACTAATTCTCGACTCTGTAGGCCTTTGCTTTTTAAATTACACTGAGTTTATCTCTAATGTAGCTAGAAGAAAATGGAATAACATCTTAACTCAGCTATACAGGGAAGATAAACTTCTGACCACTGAAGCAATGGGAAAAAAAAATGGTCACACACAAGACAGATGTGCCTGAATATCAGAAGAATAAAAGAAAAATAACCCAGCCACAGGCAAGGCAATAAATATGAAATGGAATGTCACAGTGAAGGTGAAAATAATGGGGTAGTTTAAAAGATTAAGTGGTTATAATCTGAAATATAAGGAATTGAAATACCAGAGGTCAGAGCCCAGCGTCTCCACAGGATGGCATTAGGAGAGACGAGCATGAGGGAATCAAGATGCGCAGTTGCCATAATGGCAGGTGTGTTCTCAGCAACAGATTGAGAAAGGAAAAGGAAGCCGACTTTACTGAGGAAGTGTTTACTGCCTTAGTAGGCGGGATGAACCTGGGGGAGTGGGGCCTAAAAATGAGGCTGACTAAATTCCCATGCAGAAGCCAACTTGATTCAGAGCATCAGGCAGTTTGTACACTGAGGCTTTAGAAGAACCACATGAGTAAGGCGTTCCATCGCAAGGACAAGCCACACGTGGTGTTTTCATAGAGACCCTCGAACAGCTGAAGTAAATCCCTCTCTGCTACATCTGGGAGGAGCACAGAAGCAGATTCCAAGAACAGTTCCGTGTTTTGAAGAAACTGAGGTCTCAGGACTCTTGTTTTCTCACAAGCACCCAGAATTCTCCTCAGTCGACTCCGTTCTTGGACTTCGTTCTGACAAGGCAGCTTTCAGAACCGCCATGGTTCGGGATAGTCAGATGTGTTGGTTTTGTGGCATATTGTATCAGGGAATATTGAGGCCTGGGATTAATAAAGACTGAGGAGAAGGCTCAGTCAGTGAGGTGCTTGCCAGGGAGACCTGAGTTTGATCTCCAGAACCCACATAAAAATGCCTGGTGTGATGGTATGCGCCTGTAATTCTGGAGCCGAGGGGACAAAAGCAGGTGCATCCTGGGGATTGCTGGTCAGCCAGGCTGGCAACATCAGTGAGCCATGGTGCCAAGACCTAAGTGGAGAAGCAGTCGAGGAAGACATCTGGATGTCACCCTCTGTCCTCCACATGTACCCACATGAGTGAGTACCCTCCTCCGGCTACACACAAGATTATTAACTCCCCTCCCCAGTTGGGAACTATATGAAATACACCCATGATGTTGGGGTCAGGTAGAAGTTCATCAGGATAGATCTAGTCTTAATTTAAGGATATATATTATGTTAGAATATGGTACACACAGATAAACAAATGTAAAATAATTTAAAAGCAAGAAAACCATGATAAGAATGAGTAGGCAATATTTTTAAGATACTGAATTACTGCACAGCAGTCTAGGATAAAAGCCATGCTAGTGTTACTATTTGGCTAGGAGCATGTGAAGTAGTCAGAAAAGTTGTGAGTGTTATAGCCCGTGTCCGTCTTTCTGAGCTGTGCATGTTTAAAACGGTTTTGAGAATTCTAGATTTTACTTGCAATCTAAAATCTAGAAATGGAACTTTGGCAACCCCCATACCTCTGTGGTTTCATCTGACTCTCTCGTCTGGCCTCACACACATGCCGTAGCATGCATCCAAGTGCAATAAGAAATAAAAAGACAGTATAAAGCAAGGTAAAATATTTCATTAACAATGTAAATATTGATAATATGGAAACATGTATAATAAATATATACTGTTACTATGACTAATACATGCACATACACATAACCTTTTTTGGGGTGTGTGTGACTCTGTCTTGCTATGTAACTATAACTTGATGAGTGCTCCCTAAGTCAACTAGACTGGCCATGAGCTCACAGCAATCCCCCTGCCTCTTTCTCCCCAGTGCTAGGATTGCAGGCGTGTACTACCACATCCAGTTTTCTGTTTTTCTCTCGAAGGCTGAGGCTTATTTCTGGTGTCTTTTGAGCACAGTGTGGTAACTGGGCATGCTGGCTCCTCAGATTTCCATGATGCCTCTGTGTGGCTGGTAGAATTCTCTAACAATGGGAAGTAGAATTCTGGAGGAATTGCCCAGGTAACCCGATTAGCTTGGAGAGGAGACCCCTGGTGAAGGTGCTGGGGTTGCCAGGTGTTCCTTGGGCCTTCTCTGACTGGTCACATGGGTGAATACCTAGTTATGTGACTGTGTGATGAGGAGAAAAGGATGCTGGTGTATACCCCTACACAGGACCCTGGAGGTGTTTTATAAGTAGAACCTAAGGTATCTGTAAAACTTAGCGAAACTCCTTGGTTACCTAAGCGTGTGATGATGGAAACGTGATAGTCATTGTATGTTTTTTTAGATTTATTTATTTATTTATTCAATGTGTATATGTTTTGCCTACATGCATGTAATGTATGTATACCACATGCCCATGGAAGTCACAAGAATCTCTGAGCTCCCCTGGAACTGGAACTACAGATGGTGATGAGTCACCTTGTGGGTGGCTGGGAATTGAACTTGTGTCCTTTGCAAAGAGCAGCCAGTGTGCTAGACCACTGAGCTGTGTCTCCAGCGCCATCATTGTGTGTGTGTGTGTGTGTGTGTGTGTGTGTGTGTGTGTGTATGAATATTGAGGTTGGGAGAATGTATAGAGATGGCTGAGCAGTTGAGTATTTGCTTTACAGTTGTGAAGACCCGACTTCAGCACCCAGGTAACAAGTTGGGCATGTCTGTAACTCCAACTCTGAAGGCACAGAGGCAGGAGGATGCCTGGAGCTTTCTTAGCTACAGCTTCAACCAAGAAAAATGTTAACCTCAGACTCAGGGAGAGACCCTGCCTCAAAGGAAAAAGTGGAGTGCATAGAGGATGACATCTGGCGCCCTCTTCTGGCTTCCACTTGCTCACACAGTTCTGAGTACAGTCGCAGACACATAGGTGAATCCCTTCCCCCACACTTTGGATGTCGTATTACCTAGTTCATTGTAACAGGTTTCAACATGGCTTACATTGATTTCGATACAAGATCAGTGTGATTTTGATGAACTTCTGATATGTTAGATGATTTCTGAAGAAAACAAAATCCCACCCTAAACAGGTTCATGTCAGCAGCTGCATATGAAACAGGTCATATGGGTCCAGAAGGCCCCAGGGGAAAGAAGAAGGCAGTCTGACCCACACACAATGTTTTTCACTTGTGTTGTTTGAGACTTAGGAAAATACATGGAGTTCGCTGGGGGAGATTTTGGATCCTGTAGCTTTGAGGATGGTCCCTCAGCTGAGTGTTAAAGGGGTGACATGAAGCATATACATATATTTAATGGAGCAGCATCCAGGAATGAGTTGTCAGCAGCAAGGATTCATCTTTCTCAACCTTTTAAGAGATTGTTTTCTGCTTTAATTTGTGTATTTTGTGTGTCTGTATCAGTGTAGGCCATGTGGGGGAGGAGGGGATATCTGAGGAAGCCATAAGAAGATGTTAGATCTCCTGGAGCTGGAATTAGAGACAGTTGTGAGCCATCATGTGGGTGTTGGGAACTGAACTCGGGTCCTCTGGAAGAGCAGCCAGTGCTCTTAAGTCATGAGCTGTCTCCCCAGTACTCTTACACTTTTTAAAGTTTGCTTCCAAATCTACACCCTTGGGCAGAGAGCAGTCGATTATTGGGCAGAGAAACTGCTCCAGGGCTTTGTAATTTAACATATTATACAATTAGCCTTTTACAGGACTCATATGTGGAGATGTGTGTTTATGTGGTTCTGGTCCTGTGAGCATATGTGTTTCTTTGTGTAATGGTCATGCCGTGTTGACTCTCACAGGGACAGCCCCATAATTAAGCTGCCATCTTTACAGATGGCTATTTTCTCCAGCTCCTCTTCCTTCAGGATGATTTGAGTTGATCCTTGTTGATGTGGACTCAGTAAATGTCTGGTGAGAGACCCTGATTCACGGGCAGCCTTTGCTGCAGAGGCAGCTACTGTAAACTATCACCCTAACACACTTTATGAGGTGATTAATCTTAAGGCAGCGATCTATCCCAACAGCAGGGGCTTCAGACCATCCCGTCACCAGGGAAACCACAATTAATACAACATATACATCTTCCCTTTGCGAGCAGTGTGAATCCTTTACATCAGGCTCTGAATTAAAACCCTGTGCGCGTTGGGGTAAAATGAAGAGGAGGGACTGTGGCACGCATTGTGGAATTTCATTCATACTATTTAGTTTTTGAGATGGGACCTCCTATAGCCCACGCTGGCCTCAAACATAACAAGGTAGCTGAGGATGGTCTTGAACTTTTGCTCCTCTGACTTCAACTTCTGAGTGCTGGGATTAGAGGCCTGTGCCATCACGCCTGGTTTATGTGGGACTAGAGGTGAAACCCAGGGCTTCATGCATGGCAGACAGGCACTCTGCCTATTCTAACCCTGTCCTATAGCATGTATTTTGGGTAGTGATTTGCCATCTCTAAATTACAGGCCAGTGAGATGGCGGCTCTAGGTAAAAGACACTTGCCAGCAAGCCCTGATGACCTGAGTCTGAGGCCCTCCACATGGTGGAGGAAGAGAACTGGCTCCTGTAAGCTGTCCTCTGTAAGCTGTTCACAGGTGCTCAGTGGCATGCCGCCTCCACCCAAAATAAACAAATGTAAACCAAAAGTGAAAAAAAAATGGATTTCATGGACAGTCAGTGTAAGCTGGGTGATGAGATGATGTCTCCCGATGAGGGTTGGATGAAGGGTAGAGTCAGGAGAAATCATAAGAGACTATTTCTAGGAGAGAGAAGAAAGGCGTCAGACATCATAGGGCAAGTGATAGGACAGCTGAAGTCAGAGAACCAGAAGGGAGAGTCAAAGAACTGGAAGTTTCTTGAGACTCCCCTGAGGGGATAGGGGAGGGAAGCCATTTCTTAAAGGTAAACCAGGTGTCCCTGGAGGAAAGGGACAGAGGTGCTACCCACAGACCAAACCTGAGTTCTTGTAAGCTTTGGATCCAGTTGTAATCTGGGAGAGAACTCCTTTGGTATGATGTGTCAAAGGTAAGAAAAAAAACCCGTTTTGTCACACTGTGTCTAGGTGGCCTTGCTTCTAGCCCTCACAAGAGCACACCGGTTGTTTAAATCGAGCTGGTTTTGGAAGGCTGATAATAAAGAATGGGAAGTTCAAGGTCACCCCCCATCCTCAGCCCAGGGATGGGGGCAGTATGGGGGGCAGTCTTAGATTCTAGGAAAGCTAGATGCTAGCAAGATTGAAAAGCTCAGGGAGCAAGAGGCTTGTCTCAGACACGGTTACCTGGAGAGGTAGCCTTGTCTTTGGCTTGGTGGCTCACCTGTAATCCCAGCATCCAGAAGACAGAAGCAGGAGGGTGCTGAGTATGAGGCCAGTCTAGGCTACATAGTGAGGTTCTGTTTGCCAAATAAAATAAATCAATGTGTGTGTGTGTGTGTGTGTGTGTGTGTGTGTGTGTGTGTGTGTATGCACAAAACTGTTATAGTTTGAAATTAGAATGACCCCCCCCCCACCACCATAGGCTCGTGATTTTGAATGCTTGGCCCCTAGCTGATGGTTCTATTTTAAGGTTGTGGAGTCTTTAGGACAATTGTTCTCAACCTGTGGATGACCCTTTGAGGGTCAAATGACCCGTTCACTGGGGTCATCTAAGACTTTCGAAAAAGACGGGAATTTCCATTACAATTCATAGCCTTAGCAACATTACAGTTATGAAGTAGCAGCAAAAGTAATTTTATGGCTGGGGATCATCACGGCACGAGGAACTGTGTTACAGGGTCACCGAATTTGGAAAGTTGAGAACCACTGCTTTAGGAGGTAGAACCTCGCTGGAGGAAGCGGGTCAGCGGGTCAGCGAGTCAGCGGGAGTGGGCACTGGGACTTTATAGGCTGGACCCACTTCCTCTTCGTTCTCTGCTTAACTGAGGAAGCTGTGACAGTCGAGGTCCTGTTTCTGCGGCCATGCTATTCCCACCTTGATGGGTGGTGAGCCAAAGTGAGTCTGCCTTCCTTAAACTGCTTCTTCTCTATTGAGGACCGTACTCTTCCTGGCTTTTGGGCCAAAAAACGTCCTGACCTGCGCTGCTGTTCCAGTCCACGGGTCAGGGCCTCGCAAGAGAGAGTTGGGGTGAAGAAGGGGAAGAGACGCAAGGAATGGAGACAAGACAGAGGTTTTTGTTCAAGTTTCAAGTCTCCTTTATTGTCTCTCTCATTGAAGGGCTCCTCTCTTATTTTTCTCTCTTATTTTTCCTTCTTTGAAGGGAAGTATTTATATGCTTTTGCCACATGCCTTGTAGACGTGTGGATACCACATGCCTTGCAGGTATGGATATGACGTAAGCCTTACAGGCGTGGACAGCACGTGCGCCTTACAGGCATGTATGGTGTGGATAGCACATGGATAACACGTGCACCACATGCTTTGTAGGCGTGGATACCGAGTGCTCCTTGCAGCTGTGGGCACTAAAAAGCAAAACAAGCTAAGTGGGATAAACAAGATATTTGTCAGAGTGTGCTCAGCTGTTGTAGGCTGTTGAAAAGCAAGTCTCTCATCAGGGTATATGGTTCCAGATGGCTGCAAAGTTGATAGCTGCTTTCTAGCCACTTTCTGCTAAAAATCGGCTCCCAACACTTCTCAGGTGTCTTGTCTGAGCAATGAGAAAAGCCACTAATAGGCAGACTTAAGTCACATCACAGACTACCTTATGTTAACACCTCCTGTTGATGCAGTAGAAGAGAAACACCGGCGAGGGTACGTGAGTTTGAATTCATGATCGTGACCCAAGGAATTTGATCCCACCACCTGGGCAGTAGCCACACTCCAGGTGCCACACACTGGGTCTCTGGGGAGGCAGCAGCTCCCAGGACCTTGGCTGTCGGAGCTCCACAGAGGTGTGGCTGAGACCCCTGATTTATGTCTCTCACTCCCACCAACTCCTAGGGCATGTCATCTTCCTATGAGGACTTGATGGATTCCTTCGTGTGGCTGGTCACCTGAGCATGTTGTGTGATAGGAATGGGGGTGGGTAACCCCAGTTCCAGCCCTTGGGTGAGTCACATCAGGTCTCTTCCAAGTTCAGGGAAAGTATCCAAACATTTTTCCCCTTGGTGAAGAACAACAACATGGCTGGTTTAGGACAGGGAAGAATGGGTCTCAGTTGTGTCAACTGCTGTCTTGTGTTGGAGGGAGGGATTCTCTTGTTACACAGATAGCTCCTGAGAGGACAGGCAGGATGGGCGGATTCGCCTAGGAGCAAAGCTCTTAAGATGATTAATATCGATTGGCAACTTGACAGGAGTTAGAATCAACAAGGGGGTGTGGCTTTGCATGTCTGTGAAGGCGTGTCTAAGTTAGGTTAATTGGAGTGAGAATACCCACCTTCCCCGTCAGCAGCTCAATCCCATGGTTTGGGGTCTCTTGCTGCTTTTCAACTGTCACCCTTCTGCTTGCCTTCCTAGCTGTGATGGACCGTGCCCTCAAACCCTGAGCCAGAATAAGTCTATAAGTTAATTTTGTCAGGCATCTTACACAAGACAGATGACTAATGTTATTGCTTCCCTTGTCCACCCTTTGTTCCCTTTCAGGTATGTCTGTCTATCCTGTAAGATTTTAGCCTTCCAGAATGCATGGGTCCTGCCTGATTGGACTGGCTGTGTACCCGACCCTCCTTACTGATGATTGAGAAAGGACAGGGTGGCAAAGCAGTGTACAAGGTCTGGCTCATTAAGTCTCATTTCTGGGGTCACCACCAGCCTGACCCCAACTGAGCAGATCAGTTGTCAACTGCTGTATCTCCAGCTGGGCCACAGGACTTGAGCTGATCTCCAGAGTGCCCTTTTCTGAGAAGGGCCACTGGATTGGATTGGTGGGAGCTGTGTGTGTTTAAAGACTTATTCTGTTTTAAAGTATGTTAACGTGTGTGTGCATGTGTGTGCAGTGCCTGTGGAGGCCATGGGTGTTGCATCCCCTGTGGAGTTAACAGGCAGTTGTAAGCCGCCCAGTGTGGATGCTGGACACTGAACTCAATCCCTCTGAAAGAACAGCAAGCACCCTTAATTTGCTGAGCCATCTGTCCATCCTTGAGCCATGTGTTTCTGAGTACAAGTCGGAGGTGTGGAGAAGTGTTTGGCAGAGAAGTTGATTGCTTCTAACAGGGTACAGAGCATCAGAATCTATTGTTTACTTTCCAATTGCTGTGACAAGACAGCACACACACTCAAGAAGGAAGAGTTTATTGGAGGCTTGCCATTTCAGAGGGTGAGCCCATGGCCATCTTGGCAGGGAGCATGGCAGCATGCAGACGTGATGCTGGGACAGTAGCTGAGAGCTTATATCCTGATCTACAAGCATCCACAAGCAAAGAGCACTAACTGGCAATGAATGGTGTGGGTTGTTTGAACCCCAAAGCCTGCTCCCAGTGACACACCTCCAGCATGGCCATACCTTTTAATCCTTCCCAAACAATTCCACCAACTGAAGACCAAACATTCAAATATAGGAATCTATGGGCGCCATTTTCATTCAATCTACCACTGGACCTAATTCTAAACTGGTGGGATCCTTGAGGTGTAAAGGTATGGTGGTTGCTAGCGTGTTTTCTTGGGGTTTTTCAGAATATTCCAACTGGGAAGGAGGAACTGGAACCCTGGGGAGGAGGCTTGAAGGATGTGTTGGCAAATCCCCTACCTTGCTCAAAGGTGGTCAGTCTTGTTCCATTTCTACCTTGAGTGGATCTATGAGACCCACTTATCACAGGCAATGGCATCTGCTTTTTTCATATCTAACAATTAATGCCTTAATTTTATCCAACACATACCCTCACAGAAACATCCAGAACAGTGGTGATTATGCTGTTTATTGTCAGCTTGGAGGATCTGCCATCACCTAGGATGTGGGTCCCTGGGTATATCACTGGGGGATTATCTTGACTGCGTTTATTGAAGTGAGAAATCCTCCCAACTGTAGGTGGCGCCATCCCTGAACTGGGATCCTGGGACTATAGAGGATGGAGAAGGGAGATGAGCAGCCCCATGCATGCATGCCTCTCTGCCTCCTGACTATAAATATGATCAAAGTGCCTTGACTTCCCCGCCATGTAGGACAGCACCTTGAAGTAGGAGTCGGAATAAACCCAACACCTCTGGCCTCCACAGGCACTGCACACATGTGCACACACACATAATCTGGTGGGAACACTTCAGTTATTACGAGCAGTTAGCCAGAAGTCAAACTGTAGAAGTCAAAGAGCAAGGTTAGTTCACTTAGGCACTTTCCCAGAACTGTGGATTTTGATGGATTAAGTCTTTGTTCCACTTTTGGCAGAAGTTGCTTCCTGTGGGCAGGGTTCCAAGGCCTGAATGATGCTTCTACTTTGGTGTCAGTTGTGTTAAGGTCTGGGGGCCTGTTATGCCCAAAACTCTGGAAAGCTGAAGTGAACGGACAGGTTCTGACCAAATCACAGGTGGCAATTTTCCACTCATGCAGGCTGGACTCTAGAATGATGGTGGAATGAAACCTCCCATCCAGGAACTGTGTAGTCCTAAGGAGCTCTTTCCAAGTACGTGACACCTACATGGTGCTCCATACCAACTAAGGGCAAGAGAAATTTGCTGGAGGCAAGCCTACTGTGTCGATCAGCTGTTTCTAAGCGACTGAGACCTATAGGCATGTGACCCCAGCATGAGCCAGGTAAATTGGATCTGTGCTTTTTTTTATGCTGTGCCTTCTTGGGGTTGGGACATGGCTGTGTGTTTGTCAACCCTGCCCCTGCTCAGATTCGGAGTTCTCACACCTT
>JANHMN010000020.1:45797631-45815899 GCA_030674055.1 Rhabdomys pumilio | reverse complement strand
TGTGTGTGTGTGTGTGTGTGTGTGTGTGTGTGTGTGTGTGTGTGTGTTATTATGTAGCTGAGACTGCTCTTTAACTTGGAAAATATTTTATCTGTTGCTTGTGTAGTGTGTGTGTGTGCATGTGTGTGTGTGTGTGTGTGTGTGTGTGTGTGAGAGAGAGAGAGAGAGAGAGAGAGAGAGAGAGAGAGAGAGAGAGAGAATGTGTGCTGGGGGGCATACATGTGGAAATTGGAGATAACTAATAGAAAACAGTTCTTTCATTCAGTGTCCCAGGAATGGGACTCAGGCCACCAGGCTTTTGTAGCAAGTGCTTTTGCCCACTTGCCACTGGCCTTTACTTCTGGTCCCCCTACATCCCAAGGCCTGAGATTTCAGATGTGACCACCCCTAACCTTCAAGGTAATTCTGAGTAGTACTGATGGAGCTGAGAGTTCTATATCTTCATCTGAAGGCTGCTAGGAGAATACTCACTTCCAGGCAGCTAGGACTAGGGTATTAAAGCCTACGCCCACAGTGACACACCTACTTCCACAAGGCCTTACCTCCCAATAATGCCACTCCCAGGGCCAACCATATACAAACCATCACACCACAATAGGCAGGGCAACTTCTCTGTGAAGTGTCTGCCCTTTGCCCCCTCTTCATCTCTTCCTGTGCAGTTTTCAGTCAAACCTGCTGGGGTTTGGGTAGATAAGCCACCTCAGCCACTACTAATGCAATTTTATAAATAGCCTACCATATGTATTCAAGCCGGAGGGAGGGCTTCTCTGTCCCTCCAAAGCAGCTCCCTTGGAAAGTGCTTTTCTAGAAGCCGAGGCAGCTGTGGTTGGGGTGTGAGGAGGGGTGAGAGGTGGAACAACAGGCTCCACTCTAAGCTGATGGCAGAGCTTGGCAGTATCATTCATGTGATATCAGTCTTGAAATCATGAAAGGGGCAGGACTTGAGGGGTCATGGAAGGCAGCCAAGGCCAGGTGATGTGTGGCAGGCTTAAAGTCCCTGCAGAGAGGCTCTAAGAAGCCATGGTGGTTTGAATAATGTCATAGGCTGTGTTTGAACGTTTGGCCCTCAATCACTTAATGGAACTGTTTTGGGAAAGATTAGGAGGTGTAGCCTTGTTGGAGGAGGTGTGTCATTGTGGGTGGGCTTTGAGGTTTCAAAAGCCCAACCAGGCCCAGAGTCTCTCCCCCCCCTTCCCCTTCCCTCCCCTCCAATCCCCTTTTCTCCAATTCCCTCCCCTCCCCTCCTTTCCCTCCCTCCCCTTTTCTCCCTTCCTCTCTCACTGCCTGTTGCCTATAGATCAGGACATAAAGCTCTCAGCTACTTCACTGGCACTGTGACCCGCACTGTGACCATCTGCCTGCTACCGGCTCTCTGCTATGATGGTCATGAACTATCCCTGGAAAACTGTAAGCAAGCCCCCAATTAAATGCTTTCTTTTAGAAGTTGTCTTGGCCACGGTGTCTCCTCGAAGGAATAGAACAGTGACTAAGAGCAGAGGGTGTTGTGTGAAGATTCAGAGGTAAAGCCCACATTTCAGTGGAGATCCCAAGACACTGGAATGCCAAGCATACAGGACATTTGCCAGGAGAGCAGAGCTAACTCCTGTGAGATGCTGTTCACATGCATCTCATGTCCCACTAGGTGTCAGTCTCTCAGCTGACTCAGGAATGGATGTCCTGAATTGTCCAGCCCTACTGGCTAGTCAAGCCCTCGTGCCCTCAAGACATAAGGAGCATCCCCACCATGGTCACCCCCTTACAGATTGAAGCCTCCTTCTGCAGCCTCATCCTGTGTTCTCCATCACAGTGGTCAGAGAGGGCATCCTGATGGCTGCGTCCGACCACACAGTGGTTAATAAGCTCGGGTGGTTAATGTTTTATTTATTCTAAAACCCACATCTCCTCTAGGTTGCAGGCTCTTTATGACTGGGCCTTCTGTCATGTCTCTGGCCTTACTTCTTAGATGCTCCCATCCCGTCTCTTTCCTAGGTTCCAGCCAGTGGCCTCCTGGTACTCCACTACATTACCAGAGGACAACCTCTCCCCTACCTCAGAGCCATTGTACTTGTTCCCGCCTGGCCCGCCACACATTCACCCCACATGACTGGCCGTCTCACTCCATCCAGGCTTTTACTCCCTCCCAGAGAGTGCCTTCATTTCCTTCTTCTCCTTTTTGGGGTGTGTGTGTGTGTGTGTGAGAACGCTCATGCTTGTGCACAAGTGAGCTCACCTGTACATGAGTTTCTTTTTGGTCCCTGAGGTGGCATGTGCATGGCAGAGACCAAGTTCTCTGCCAGCAGGGTGCCTTTTGCATTCAGCACTTGAATGCACCTCAGTCCACTGCAGGCTGTGGCTTTTTGTAGCTTACCCAGAAGAGCAGAAGGCTCTACTGGCTGGAGGGATGGGGACAGGCCAGGAAACACAGTCTAGTTATTTCATATCACATAACAATTCCCACAGACGAACACTGGTGGAGGCAGGCGAACAGGAAATCAATACAAGGCGATCTGTGGGTCTACTGACCACGTTTCTCCCGGCGCAATATAAAGCAATATAAAGGACATCTTCTTCATGAGGCACTGTGAGCATCTCCTCTTGGAAGCTCAGAGACTATGGGAGAGGGTGCTGCAGAGCACAGAATGACAGTCTGTGCTGTCTCGGAGAATGAGGACTTGTTGGCATAAGGGGTGAGGGGGTGTTGAAACACATTGCAAACAATTAGTCGCGTAATTCACTGTGAAGCAGCCACAGTCCTGTGCTAGTTTATCTGAAGTGAGAGTAGAGCTGCCATGGCAAGTCAGACAGACCCTGAGCGCCTGTTGAACTAAGAACACAGGGACCATGATGGGTTTTTTTTTTTTTTTTTCTTTTTACATTTATTGTGACTGCACACGCTTGTACCATTGCCCATGTATGGAGGTCAGAGAGGGAGGGGACTCATTTCTCTCCTTGGCCATGTGAGATAGGTCTCTAACACAGGCCTTTAGCCTTGGTGACAAAGTGCCCTTATGCACCGAGCCACCTCGGCGTCGGCTCCATCGTTATGTTTGTGAGTGATGTGAACCAGGAGACAAGTCAGGCACGATCTGGAGAACACAGAACCCTGGGAGGGAAGGGCTTGAATTAGGATTCCAATTGCTCCCACTGACACAGACAGAATAAACCACTTACCCAGCATAAATAAATTGCCGAAAAGTGGGTTTAAAAGTTGGGTATTGAAGTTGAGTGACCCGAGGCAGGTTGCTCTCGTAAGCCTCATTTATGACGTGCTGTTTATTGCCGCTAGTGGTCATTGCTTTATGGGTGGTGGGTCTTCCCAGAGTCCTTATGTGGTGCTTCTACAGGGCTCTTGGGTTAGATGCACCATGGAGCTGGGAGCTCTAAGGAGCCTCTGTGGGAAAAGGGCAAGTTATCTGATGTAATCAGTTCTGGTGATGACCAAGATGGCCTAAGTTACGGTTTTCTTCTGCCCTAATGCACGCCCCCATGGTGGGTAATGGTCTGCATTTTTGCTAATTGGTGATGACATTGCTGTTTTGACTCCGGAGGGTGAATCCCGTACCGATTAAGAGGTGAAATTCAGCTTCCTGTGACTGCACATGCCTGTCCTCTTCTCATTGAGAGGTGGAAGCAGGAGAGCCAGGAACTCAAGGTCCTTGGCTGCATAGCAGGCTTAAAGCCAACGTGGGCTATAGAAGATCCTGACTCAAAACTAAAATAACAAAATCAGGGCTGGCAAGATGGCTCAGTGGGTAGGGTGCTTTCTGTGGACTCCTGGTGATCTGAGTTTGATGTCCTGGTACCCAGATAAATGTGGAAGAAGAGACCCAGCTCCACAAAGTTATCCTCTGACAGACAGACAGACAGACAGACACACACACACACATACACGCATGCACACACACACACACTATGCCACATCATGAACACACACATACACACAACACCCCAATAATAAATAATTTTAAAAATATATAGCTGAATAGACAGAGATAAAGGTCAGCCTGGGCCACACAAGATCCTGACTTAAAACAACAAGAAGAGACAGATAAGTAGATGGTTAGATGGTATCCTAAGGTTACTATTGCTTTGATGAAACACCATATGACCAAAGGCAACTTGGGAGGAAAACGTGTCTTTGGCTTACATATACACAGCAGAGCCCATCACTTAATGAAGTCAGGACAGGAACACACAAGGTAGGACCCTGGAGGGAGGAGCTGATGCAGAGGCCATGGAGGGGTGCTCCTTACTGGCTAGCTCCTCATGGCTTGCTTAGTCTGCTTTCTAATAGACCTCAACATAACCAACCCAGGGGTGGCTCCACCTACAATGGACTGGCCCCTCCCCAACGGATCACTAAGAAACTTCCCTGAAAGCTTGCCTGTATCCCAATCTTATACAGATACTTTTTCTATTAGGCTACCTCAGGTGACTTTCGCTCAAGTCAAGTTGACATAAAGCCAGTGAGCACAGATGGACAGACAGATATGTCCACTGGCCTGGCCTTACATTTCAGCTGCTGAAATGCTGTATGACTTGAGGCAGGGTGTCACACTTCAGAATTCTGGAGTGTCATGGAATAAGAACCCATTTTGTTGGCAGTGTTGTTTTAAAACCCCCAGAAACAGAGTGTGAGTAAATGCTGACCTAAATAAATAATTGAAGAAACAAATAAGCAGGGGTTACTCCTTACAGAAAATGGCAAGCTAATAAATGAAGGCAGGGTGAGAGCACAGACCCCTCGCCACAAGGCCAACATGGCAGTAATAATTGTGGCAGGTCACAGCTATTGATGTAGAAGTCAGTGCTTTAGAATCTGTGGAGAAACAGATTACTTGGAGAGTCTCAAAGCATCTTGCCCTGGGATGCAGGGAAACATCACAGTGGAGAAAAGCCAGCATGCAGTCACCAAGAGATGGAGGCTAGCACCACTGGTTGGCATAGTAACACATATTATGAGTGTGAAGGCAGAACATTATCTTCTATCTGGTATTCTTGGCAAAAAGCGCATAAACCTTTGATCTCACTGGTTCTAGGGATAATTTGGAAGTTACCAGCCTAGATGTTGTAGAAGAGCCAGACTGAAGAGATCCCATGCTGTGATCAGCCTAGACAGGCATCACCTAGTGCTGCCTTCTCTGTTCACTCCCAGAGAAGGGTGTTAGGACTCAGATGCTCATCTCTGGGACAGACAGAGACTAACCCTGTAAGGTTGGGACATGTCATGGGAGTTTTCTCCTCAGAACTTGCCCTTTGAACTCCTCATTTCAAGACATTCAGAAGTGACCAGAAGCGGGTCTATACCTGGGAAGCAGGCAAGTGAGGAGCCCGATGGGGGAAGGTAGCAGGGAACTGAAATCTCCTCTCTCCTGGGTAAGGGTCAGCTTCTGTCGTCTTTCAGGCCTTCTGGCCATGGTGTATTGCAACTATTTTATGCATATGTGTCCAACCCACGGCCCATGGGCTGTGTGTGGCTGAGGATAGCCAGGAATGCAGCCCAACGTATAAGCATAAAGTTACATTTGTTTTGAGACAGGGTTCCTTTGTGTAGCCCTGGCTGTTATGGAACTTACTCTGTAGACCAGGACAACCTTGAACTCAGAGATCCACCTACCTGTCTCTGCTTCTTGAGTTCTGGGATTGGAGACGCTTGCCACCATGTCTGGCCTACAAACTTACTTTTAAAATTGAGCTTTGTTTGAACTGAGTGTGAGTGTGAGTGTGAGTATGGATTTTGTAGACAACAGTGTCACGTGGTAACGGTTGGAGCTGTTGGTGAGAGTGCTGCAAACAAAGGGATTAGCCACTTTTACATCGCTCTGACCATGACTCCTGGCAGACCTCTGTGGAGGATAGATGTGTTTAACTCATGATTTCAAAAGGATTTGGTTCGTCATGGTAGGGAAGGTGGGGTAGGGTGGTCTGTCTGTGGCAGCAGGAGTGTGATACTGGACTCCGCACATCAAGTGAACCAAGAAGCAGACAGCAAGGTGAGAACCAGGGAGGTGTAGCCTTCAAAGGCTCACCCATAGTGACCCGCCCCCACCAGCCAGACCCTACTTCCACCCCCACCAGTCAGGTCCCATGGCCTCCCCAAACACAAGCACTCACCACATGCCCCAGGATAGACACTGAAGATTTAAACAATAACGCCTGGGTACCACATATTGTTGTGTGACCGCGTCAAAGAAAGTCTTTGTGAAGAGAGACCCCAAACAGTGCCCATAGAATGTGGCTGTCACATCTGTGCTGAGCATTTGGGCATCTGCAAGAACCCCCTTGGCTGGCCTAGTGTCCCCATCTCCCTCCTACAGATAGCCTAGCTATGACAGTCTGAGCTGCCTTACAAAGAAGAATCCATTTAAGAGACTTACTTGGGGATAGGGTGGGAGGCGAGTGCTGTGTGAACAACTCTCTCCACAAAGGAAGAAGAGAACCAAGCCCACAAAGTTGTCTTCGGACCTTCAACCACACGTACGACAGTTCTAATAAAAGGTTTTTATTTGGTGTACGTGTATGATCTAATTGCGTGTGTAATATGCATGTGGTACATTTGTGTGCGAGAGAGTGTGCTTGTTTGTACATGCATGTGTGGAGGCCAGAGGTTGACTGTGGGTGTCTTCTTCCTCTTACTGCTTTTTACTTTATTTTTAAAGATAGGATCTCTTCCTGAACCCAGAACCTACCATTTTTGCTAGGCTGGCCAGCCAGGGAGTCCCAGGGATCTGCCTGATGTCGCTTCCAATGTTGCTGCTGCAGGGGCATGCCACCATGCTTAGCTTTTTGTATGGTGTAGGGGTAGGGCGGGAAAATCCAGGTCTGCATACTTATGTTCAGCCAACACTTTACCCACTGAACCATCAGCCAAGGTTTTGCTTATGCGTGTTTGTTTTGGGTTAGGAGAACCCTAAAGGGTTCCTCTGATGCTGAATTAAAATAGAAGAAAATTAATAAAGCCCAAGACACAGTTGTTCTTCTAGGGTTTCTCTCGGGAAGCCTCGTAAGAAAAGCCAAATGGCAGGAGGAGAAACTGAATTTACACGGATGACATTTTCATATTCCAGCCTCACATAATCCTGTGTCTCCTTCACTGTTACCAGTGGGGCTTTCAGAGTAAAACTCTATAGCATACAGTAAGTTTTTACAGCGTATTGAATTTCATGGCATGGTTCTGAATTTTAACCTGACCCACAAGTATGGTTCATTGAAAGTTTTTTTCTTACCATAGCCCTCGGTGCTTGGATGGTAATTGTTCATTCTCAGAATCTCAGAAGCACAAGGTTGTTTTTTTGTTTGTTTGTTTGTTTTGCGTGGTTGGTTTCTTTTCTTTTCAAAAAGAAGTGTGTGTGTGTGTGTGTGTGTGTGTGTGTGTGTGTGTGTATGTCAGAAAGTGCTTCTTAGGTGGAGAATTTGGTCTGAATTGATAGCCTGTGGGTTTGAGTTTTTAAATGTGTCAGGTCAGGAGGGGTTGGGGCCGCTGTAGTATTTGGTGGCTCAGGCTGCTGTTGGGATGGGGACCACATTACTCAGATATAAATTCCCTCCACCTACCCCTTCTACTAGCATAGGTACAGCTGTGCTGTGAGTGACCAGATGCTAGCACAGGGGAGCTGTGCTTCTGTGAGCCATGTGATGGGTGATCTTGCTGTGGCTTGATGGTGCTGAGGACACCTAGAACACTAGTGAGACATGCCTCGAGTCGGTTCTAAAGGCCCCAGGGTTAGCTGATGGGGTGGTCCCTCCTGAATGTGGGCTGCACTAGCTCCCATAAACTGGGGCCTGAGTGGATTAGAAGGGAAAATGTAGGAAACTTGTTAGTGTGAGCCTTTTTTTCTCTCCTCTTCCTGGCTGCCTTGAGGTAAGCCCTCTTGCTCTGATTGCCTCTCTGCCATCATGGGCCTCAGAAATTGTAACCCAGGGTGTTTCTCAGATTAAGGTGTTTTGTTGAGGTGGTTGCCATAGTTACTAAAGTCTGGGACCAGGGCTGAGTGTGGTGATGCACACCTTTGATCCCAGCCCAGCACTTGGGAGGCAGAGGCGGGTGAGTTCAAGGCCAGCCTGTTTATCATAGCAAGCTCCAGGCCATCCAGAGAGACCTTGTCTCAAGAAACAATGAACAAAAATAAAGTCTGTGGCCAGTGGCCTCACGCCCCTGCCATGATGAACTGACCCCCAAATCATGAACCCAGGTAAACTTTATCTTCCTTAAGTGGCTTTGTCGCAGCATGAGGGTCACTAGATCAAAGCACCAGAGAAATCGCACAGCAATGCAGGTACATCTGTTTACATTGATAATGATATAGGCCGCTGAGGCCAGAGAAGCAGGTTTCCTGGTTCACAGCGTGACACACACAGACTAGGCAGAGGATGCTCGGCAGAGCCATAGCTGTGGAGTCTCGTCCTCTAGATGAATGAGAGGACAGTCACCGAGTGTCACCGTCCAGCACTGCCAAGCCATAGACCCAGTTGATGCCCCCCGTCCATTATATTATGGAAATGACAGGGAAATGACTGTGCATTGCATAGTTATGGTAAAATACTACTTTTTAAACTTTTATTTTGCACTGCTGAGACTGGAACCTCGAACCTGGCACAGGCTAGGCAAGTGCTCTACACTGAGCTACACCCCAAGCCCTTGGTTCTCTCTGTAGTCCAGGCTAGCCTTGTTTAAAGCTGTTTCTTTTCCAACTCAGTCTCTTCCAGGGCAGGAATCATGGGTATGTGGGCCATCAACCATGTGCCAGACAGTGGTTTGTTGTGGGTTTTTGTTTTGGCTTCCTTGTGCAGGGGAATTGACTATAAAAGCTGGAGCAGTGTGTGTGTGTGTGTGTGTGTGTGTGTGTGTGTGTGTGTGTGTGGTGCATGTGTGTGTTTGTGATATATGTGTGTATTTGTTGTATGTGTATGTATGGTGTATGCATGTGTGTGTGCGTGTGTGTGTGCGTGTGTGTGTGTATGGTGCATGTATGTGTTTGTGGTATATGTGTGTATGTGTGTGTGTGTGTGGTGTATGTGTGTGTGTATGGTGCACATGAGTGTTTGTGGTATATGTGTGTATTTGGTGTGTGTATGTATGGTGTATGTGTGTGTGGTGTATTGTGTGTGTGTATGGTGTATGCGTGTGTTTGTGATGTGTGTGTGTTGTGTGGTATATGGTATGTGTGTTTGTGGTATGTATGTGCTTGTGGTGTATGTGGTATATGTGTGTGTGTTTATGGAATGTGGTATGTGTCAGTGGGTGTATGTGTGTTTTTGGTATGAATGGTACGTTTGTGGTGTGTGTTTGTAGCATGTGTGTATGTGATATGTGTGTGTTTATTATTTAAAGTTTTTCTTTCTACATGTTCACTCACTGTGTGTGGGTTCTGGTGTGGGTATGCATATGTCATAGTGTGTGTGAAGGTCAGAGGGCAATTTGTGGGCATTAGTTCTCTCTGTCACGGATGTTCCAGGGTGCACACTTAGATTATGAACTTTGGCACCAAGCCTCTTTACCCACTGAGCCATCCTGTTGGCCCTTTTATGGGGTGATGTTTGATGTTCACAGAAATCGTCACTTGGAAAAGTCATATACGTGACTTCTTGTGTTAACATGCTTTGGTGAGTCCTCATTTGGTGGTGGCCACTCCTCCTGTATCGTGAGATGTTGCCTGTGAGAATCCCCCAGAGTCAGGTTGTCAAGCCCAAGGCATCTGGCAGTGACTGAGGCACCTGCTGGGTGACAGCTGATATAGGCCTGGGGGCTACTCGGCACCCTACATGTGCCTCCCAGGACCCTCCTAGCATCCCAGAGTAACAACTGTCTGTTTCTAAGTGTCAGTGGAGCTGAGGTTGACAGGCTCTGACTCAAGAAGGGGAAAACTTCAGCCAAAAAGTCATTTCTCTGTTATATTTCTCATAAATATGGATTTATTTTAAAATCATTTTTACTATGCTTATTCATTCAGTGTGTGTGTGTGTTTATGCACGCACGTGTGCACGTCTGTGTGCAATTGCATAAGGGTAGACATCAGAAAACAACTTGCAGGAGTCAATTCTCTTCATAATGTGGCCCTGGAGATCAAACTCAGGTCACTGGGCTTGACAGCAGCCCTCCTTACCCACTAAACCATCTTGCCAGTCCTTCATTTATATGAGTTGAGTTGTGATTTTCCCTAACTCTAAGTCTTCATCACTGAGTACCAGTTTGTAGGCCAGTTTTTGTTGGTTTGTTTTAGGAGACCAGCAGCTAAGCTTGTAAGCTATCCTTGTTTCCTAACGGTTGACAGCTGGAAACTTCCTGGAGCATTTCCTCACACTTTCCTCCTTCACGGAAGCCCGCAGAGCATGACAGCCCAGCAGCCTTGCCACATAGGCGGTGCTTCGACCGTGCAGTTATTGCTGACTGTGTTAAATCTAATTGTAGAAACTTGGAACAATCCTCCATAGACTGTTATTTGGGGCATAAATTATGCTGCCGGGGTCATACGAATGGGTGTAGGTTTATTGACTGCTGCACTGACAACGTCCTCAGAACCTGGCTGCAGTGTTGGTCTGTCATCCGGGCTGTTTTAGGCAGAGAGGAAACCAGTGAAACATTGTATTCTCTTGTATTCATTCCCGTTCTGCCTGGGAGTTCGCAGGAGGTGTGGAAGACCCAGGAGTAGGCACGATGGAGAAGAGACAGAAGGATTAAGAAGGTATTCTGCCCCCCTTGAGTTGGTTTGTGAATGGAGAGGGCTGGGGGAAACCATGGAGAGAGTGATTGGCTTCAATGATCAGTATTATCTATGGTGACATCCTTAGTTCTGAGTTATGTGCATCCTTGGGGACAAAGTCAGTCTGTGTTACCGGTATCTAAAAAAGCTGAGAATTAGGCCCCACGGACAGACACATGCAAGACAGACATCAGCTTGTGTATTTCTCCTTAGGCGTGTCATCTTTTCTGTGTCATTTTTGGGGTATGCTCACTCGTTTTTTCTTTTTTCTTTTATGTGGGTAGGTGTTTTGCCCATATGTGTATATGTGTATCACAAGCATGCTGTGCCCATGGAGGCCAGAAGAGGATGCCTTCTGGAACTGGAGTTACATCGTGTGGGTGCTGGGAATCAATCTTGGTTCTCTGGAAGAGCAGTCAGTGCTCTTGACCCACGAGCTGTCTCTCTAGCCTTAGGGAGTATCACATACTCACACACAGGCCTTTAAAAACTCATGCTTGCATGAGACTATGGTATTATGGTTAATATATATCAGGGTAGAAGTCTGAGGACCTTCCCCAAGACTTTATACTGCTGTGAATGCTTTTGTGTAGTTTATGGGTCACAAATGCCCAGGTCTTTGTGCCAGGCAGCAGAGGGACTTTGTGCAGTGTGGCTTAGGCTGTGTGTAACATTAGAAAAGGTTTAGCCAGCTTGGCTGTCTCCTGTGCCATTTCGAGATATGTGCTGTGTATTCAATGTGTCTAGCCTGGTGACTCTTGACTTGAGGGATACCTGCCCCCTTTGCCCAGCATCTGGGTAGGTTTTATGTGGTGTGTGAGTGGAATGTTCTTTGTGAATGGTACCAGGTGGCATAGGGTGGTTAGAGCTTCCAAACTGTCAAGATTGGGTTTTGAAGTTAGACTCTGGGAACTGGTGTCATTTGCAAGGAACTTCCATACTTGGGGGTCTCCATGGTTGGGAGGGGAATGGCACAAGACCCACCAGACCACCTAATCATCTTGTACCCTATATTCCCTGTCAGGTGTATCATAGCCAGTGGCTGGATCCTATCACGGGTGGTGCAGATACACAGGGATTTTGTTTATGTGACTCATGGCATGTCTGCATCGAGTACATACCTGGGGCTCACAAGTCCCACCCAAACTATGTTCCTGGTACCCAGGGGGCAGAGGAAGAGGGGGATTCCCGTAAAACTGAGGTCCCCTTGGGTTACATAGTGACTTCCAGGCCAGCCATGGCTACATAACATGGCCTTGTTTCAAAAGAAAACAAATGAACTTTGAGAATGTATCAGTTGCTTTCCTTGTTATGGTGACCAAGTGCCTGAAGAAGAGCAGTTTAAGGGAGAGCAGGTGTTTTGGCTCTGTTGAGAGGTACTGAACTAAGGTGTGGCAGAAGTGAGGTGCCTGGTCACAGTGAGGCAGAAGTGAGGTGCCTGGTCACAGTGAGGCGGCAGGAGACTGAATGCTCCTGTCCTTCTCATTCAGCTAGGGCCCCAAATCCTTGCTGACACCATGTGACACCTTGCTGAAAATCCCTTGTCAGGTGGGCAGAGAAGCAGGAACTTGTGTTTCTCTCCCTTTCCCTCTCCCCCTCTTTCTCCCTTCTCTGCCTCTCTCAATCTCAATCTCTCTCATGTACAGACACACACACACACACACACACACACACACACACACACACACACAAATTTGACCCCATGGCCACTTTTAATGCCACCAGCTTTTGCCTGAATTACTCTCAAGAACTTCATGTGTTTCTGACTCCCTCTGTTACGTGGTTCTCAGCCTCACAACTGGGAGCGGTTCCTTTGAAAAGTCAGATTTTCCTTATTCAATGCCACCATGCTCAGATGGAGAGGACAGGTTTGGTTCCTGGCACCCACATGGCAGCTGAGAATCATCTGGAAGTCCAGTTCCAAGGGAATCCAGCACTGTATTCTGAACTCTTAGGGCACTGCACATACACGTGTATAGACACACATTTACACATATGCACCTGTTATTGAGATTAAAAATCTTTAAAAATGTCAGCTACAATGAAGGGTTGAAGAAAATATCTGCTGTAATGTAGAGGAAATGATGGAGAGATAAGTTGTTGCAATCCCCAGGAAATCATTGATTCAGTCAGAGAGCCCCCTGAAGGGTGTGAGAACCACTCGATAAAAATGATCTGTAAAGGGCTGTTACAGTGTGTGTGTGTGTGTGTGTTGATTATAATGTGTGTATGGTGGTTGTGTATGTGATGGTTGTGTGTGTGATGGTTGTATGTGTGTGATGGTTGTAATGTGTGTGTGTGATGGTTGTGTGTGTGATGATTGTGTATGTGGTGGTTATAATGTGTGTGATGGTTGTGTGTGTGATGGTTGTGTATGGGTGTGATGGTTGTAATGTGTGTGTGATGGTTGTATGTGTGATGATTGTGTATGTGGTGGTTATAATGTGTGTGATGGCTGTATTGTGTGATGGCTGTGTATGTGTGTGATTACTGTGTGTGTGATGGTTGTGTGTGTGATGGTTGTATGTGTGTGATGGTTGTGTGTGTGTGATGGTTGTGTGTGTGTGATGGTTGTGTGTGGTATGATTGTATGTGTGTGGTGGTTGTGTGTGTGATGGTTGTAATGTGTGTGTGATAGTTGTGTATGTGATGTTTGTGTATGGGTGTGATGGTTGTAATGTGTGTGTGATGGTTGTGTATGGGTGTGATGGTTGTGTATGTGGTGTTTGTGTATGGGTGTGATGGTTGTAATGTGTGTGTGATGGTTGTGTCTGTGTGTGTTTTATAATATGACAAAGACATCTTGCCAACGACAGGAGGCAGCTGACAGTTCCCACCTCGTTCATGTGTTCATACTTAGCATCATTGATATGGGAACTGTCTCCTGCTGTGACAGGGTCCAGTGTATCTGGTGGTGCTTAACTTAGTGGTGTTCTCCAGTCTGAGTCTAGTCACTTGTTAGACCTACCTTCTGGCTCGTAGAAAAGTATACACGATGTGAGAAGAAAACTAAATACCACCAATCCAGAGCTGTGAGACAAGTCCACAATGTGGAATTCTTTTGCATAACCACAGCCTTACTCTCTTCAAGTTTCAGTGTCATGAGGAAATATGGAGGGGAAGGGGGAGTGTCTTACTGTTGAAAGAGACTGTAGAAACATAGGATGGTAGGACCTAGAATCACCTTGGAGACAAACCTCTGGTATGTCTGTGAGGGAGCTTCTAGATTGGGTTAGTTGAGGTGAAAAAAGCCACCCTGAATGTGCTTGGTGCCATCCCATGAGCTGCCGTGACAGGCTGAAGAAAAGGGAGAAAGTGAGCCAAGCATCAGCATCCACCCCTCCCTGCCACAGATGACCTGCCGCATGCCCCTTCCACCACAGCTGAGGAGGTACTCAGTAAACTGAGCTGAGAGAAACCCGGCCCCACCTGTGTAGCTTCTGTCAGGTATCTTGTTCCAGCAATGGCAATATCAGTGAGAATGGTCCAGCCACCACATCCTACATGTGGATGGTAACGGTGTGGGCCATCGAGGCGTCTGCACGTGGGCAAATCAGTGAACTCCATAAACTTTATGAAGAGAGGCAGCTGGACAGTGTCCAGATTTTATGAGATGCTCTTAAATAAGGGCACTGTGACTTAATGTTTTAGGGAAAGCGTGTGTGTGTGTGTGTGTGTGTGTGTGTGTGCTTGTGCGCGTGCGCGTGCGCGTGTGTGCACATCAACAAAGGAAAAGCTTACAGATGTGAGCAGCTGTTCAATCTGGGGCATGGGTATGTGTGTAACTGTATATCAGGGAATCTTTCTGATTCCCTGAACATGGAGATTTCAAAGTAACTACAAACCCCACCTAAAACAAGTCCCAATGTCTCTTTCCCTGTGAGATGATCTTGCAGTCAGAAACTCTCCATTGTGTAACCTCTGTCACACTATGTCCCTGACTTGGTCTGGAATTCCCCTCCCCATCCACCCCCCCCCCACGCCAGCTGGGATGTCCAGATCAGGCTGCCTCCACCCCAGGGCCTTTGCACTTCCTTCTGGAGCACTCTTCCTTTGAGTCTACCTTTGAATTCCTCTTGAGTTCCCTGAGATAATTTTCATCTTAGTGATACTTTTCCCCAGTGACCACCTATTGGAAATCTCTTTTTCTTTCCTGCAGGTCTTCCTCCATTGAAGTTCAGCTTCCCTGCCAGGACTGAAAACCTATTCCCAGTTTTCCTTTCCAGAAATTCTAAGTAGCCTTTAAAACACAATAGCTCCGTGATCCCACAGAGAGGCAGCATCTAAGGATGCTCAGCTGACATCATTAACCCTGAGTGATGCTCTGAGCCACGAATCCAATAGGACCTGTTGTATAAAACCTGCCCAGAGAATGATTTATGTAAAAAGAGAGGCTTGTGAGCAGGTTTGCTCCACTTCAGAATCAATACCTTGAAACCTTCAGGGCCACGTCTTTTGAGTATATTTTTTTTTCCTGAGCTTTGAATAGCTGCTGTGGTGCTGACGGCTCCAGTTGCTGTTCATCACGGAACCTTTAAAATAATTGAGTCGCATTAAACTGCCTGCTTTGAGTGGAGGCGGCGGCAAATAAGTGTCTTTTTCCACTTAGTAATCAGAGAAGCATGCAATTACGCAGGACATGAGCAGAGCTAAATGGTGTCCTGTGGCCATCCACGTACATGTGTACGGCATTATACATCTTCAGTTAGGGACTTGAGTTCCTATTAATTTAATAGTTGTAGATTTTCAGATATGCTAATCATTTAAAACTACAGAGTGGGCCATCAGCATATATTTGCATATGACTATTTTTATGCGCGGTCATGCATGTGGAGACTAGAGGAGGGCTCTGGCTGTCTTTCCTCAGGCGCATCCACCTGTTCAACACAAACAACATAAATAAATGTAATTTTCAAAGGGTCGTCGTTGTTGTTTTTCTTAAAGAAGTACCCATAATGCCTTCAAAGCTCTAAGAAAGTAGGCAAGACCTAGCTCTGATTTGTAAGACAGTGTCTTGTGGTAATCATTGTTCTGGGGGTTTGCAACACCTTCCCGTTGCCTTAAATATCTAATCAGAGTTTCTGCCCAACTTCAGACCCTTTAGTTCCTAAATAAAAGATACAGAGACCTTTAGATTTATAATAAGCCTTTAAAGCATTAGAACTGGGCAGATATCAAAACTGTGCTAGTCTGTCGACTTGCACTCGCCATGTTCTGCCCGGGCTGCTCCTGCTGTATCAGGCCAGCCCTTATGCCCAGTGCTCGTGATCCATGCTACCCCATGACGACCTCTTCCTCATCCCCCTTTCCCACTTCCAGCCTGAGACTCCAAGCCCTGGGAACCTTTGTACTGTCCCCTCTCTTCTGCCCAACCCAGGTTATAGGCATCTTTATTAACCAATCAGGGATAACTTGAGCAGGGGCAAAGTTTATATAGCATCATTTGGTACATGTGTGGATCTCCTCATCAGGGAGCAACTGGATCTTGGGGGGCCAGTATTTCTGGTCTGAATGCATAGCAGCACCAGACCAAGCTCTACAATGGCTGAGTCTAAAAGCCAAATAGATATCACTGTTAACTTCTGTAAATCATAGGAACCTTGGGCTTACAGGTTTTTTCAAGGCAAGATCTCTCTCTCTCTCTCTCTCTCTCTCTCTCTCTCTCTCTTTCTCTCTCTCTTCCCCTCTCTCCCTCCTTCCCTTCCTCCCTCCCTTTCTCTTCCTGGATGGTTGTTTACTGAGTATTCTGGAAGAGGCTGCCTAGTAAGTAGACTATCACCTGCAGCCTCAGGCAGTGTACCACACTGGGAAGTGGGTGAGACTTCTTCCTATGTTCAGATGAATTTCTTTATGTGTGACTTCCCAGCGTGTAATTCTTGCCATGTGTAAGCAGGCAATCCAGATTGGCTGGTATATGGTTCTAGGACCTTAACTGGAGCCATCATGTATGTAACTTCCAGTCATGCCGTCTCTGCCATGAAATCCAGGGCAGTCTTAGTTGATCCAAAGTCAATCTTGGTCCATGAATGGGGGTCACAGGATGCTGAGCTACAGCTCTGTGATGTCATTTTTACCCTAGCCTGGCCTCCATCATGAGTTCCACACCAAACCAGGGCTTCTAATTAGGGTAGTAGACCAGTCAGAACCTGTGTGTACAAGCCTATCAAGATTGCTCAGTGGGGAAAGGTACTTGCTGTCAAGCCTGGGAACCTGAGTTTAATCCCCCAGTCCCACATAGAAGGAGAGAGCAGACTCTGTAGAGTGTCCTCTGACCTCCACACATACTCTGCGGCACTGCATGAGCCTACAACACAGACCTTGATTTCATTTTGCTTCGTCTCACTATGTAGCTCAGGATGGTTTTAAACTCAAGGAGAGCCTTGGTCCCAGCCTCCTGGGTGTTGGAAATACATGTGCCATGTTGTCTGGCTTTGGGGAGAGATTCCATCCTGCTTCTCAGAACCATTTGGTTCTGAACTTAGGTTTAAACTTAGGAGTTTAAAACTTAGGAATTCTTGGGGGAAGAGAGCTGAGTCAGTGGTTAAGAGTAATGGCTGTTCTTGCAGAGAACTCAGGTTCGATTCCCAGCATCTACATGGTGGCTCACAACTCTAATTCCAGGGGATTCAGTGCTATCTTCTGGCTTCTGAGAGCATACTGGTAGTTCAGAGTATTATGCAGACAAACTCACATAAATAAACTAATAAAGTTAAATGTAAGACAACAACAACAAAAACCACCTTGAGAGTCTTTGTTCTGACGTTTCTTTTGTTTGTTTAACATTTTGGACTCTAGTTGACCAAGGGGTAATTTTAACATCGTGGATGACGTGTATGCATGTGTGCACTTGCGAGTGTGTCTGGTTCTGAATACTCTGCCTTTGGAAATCCATAGATCTGCTGGCAGGGCTGGAGATGAGTTTGCCTGAAACCATTGCTTGGGTTTTTTTCCCCCCCTTGGGTTTTGTTGAGTAACTTTTCTTTCTTCTGTCCTAGTCTCATGTATGTATACAATGTATCTTGTCCATACTGATCTTATCACACTCCAGCCTGTCATGTCTGGTTACTCTTGTGTCAGTCTTGTGTTGGTAGCCATAGCTGCAACAAGCTTTTGAGTGCCTGTGTGTGTGTGTGTGTGTGTGTGTGTGTGTGTGTACACGCGCATGCGCATGTGTGCACCTGTGTGCCTTGTTCCTGCTGTCGCACAGCTGATGAAGATGTCATGAAGGTGCTGGGCCATCTGCCTTCCAAAGACTTTGGTGAAGGAACCGGAATCCTACAAATGACCTTTGTGCAGATGAGCACGTGACCAGAGGATCGCTAAATCCTCGCCTGCTACTTCCCTCAGGAGCCTTAGTTCCGAATCCTCCGATGAAGTGTGTGTTTAGCCTTTATAGAGATATGACTACTGTGACTGATGAGAATTGGCCATAATTGACTGTGAAAAGTTATTGATTTATTTTAAAACAGCTTTAAGTGAACAGTCCTATACAGAGCTCTAATATGTTTTATATTGAATAATTTATTATTATTATTATTATTATTATTATTATTATTATTATTATTATT
>JANHMN010000020.1:45780058-45790984 GCA_030674055.1 Rhabdomys pumilio | reverse complement strand
CCCTGGAGTCCAGCTGCTGGGGGTATGGAGACAGGCAGACCCTGGAGCCCAGCTGCTGGGAGTATGGAGACAGGCAGACCCTGGAACCCAGCTGCCAGCTGGTCTAGCTGAACCAGTGAAGAACCCTGTCCCCCCAAAAATAATACAGAGAGCATGAGAAAGACATCTGCCATCAACCTCTGGCCTCCATGTGTGTGTATAATCACATACACCTGCACATGAACACATGCACTAGCACATCCACAAAGTTAAAAAAATATCAAAAATAAATGTATACTCCTGATGAACCCAAACAAACAAACAAAAAACAACCACAATAAAACCAAAACCAAACAAAATCCCATAGACAAACAAACGAGAAACCACGGGTAGGAAAGACACTGAATGGAAGGGGTAATAAGTGTGTGGTCTACCACATGACCACTGCCGTCCATGTACTCACCCAATGTCAGGTGACTGGGGCAGAATGAGCATCTTCCCTGGAGCCAGTGTTCATTCCCTTTGAGTCTGATTTGGGAGAGGAGGAGCCAAGCCACATAACTGGGTGTGTGTGTCTCTAGTGCTGGCCTTGTTGGTACCAGTGGAGGTGGTGGGAACTTTCTAATGAACAAGACGTGGAAGGGAGAGAGAGACCAGAGGGCAGTGGAGATGAGGGATGGAGGGCCAGATAGTTATGTTTCTGAGGGAGAGGATAGGGAACCCTTCCATGGTGGATTTTTGGCAGCTCTTTCTGGTGACCATCAGTAACTCTTCTGCTTTTTGAGCCAGCTTGACTTGGTTTTCCCTCTTTCTTCAAGGAAAATATGGAACCTTGTTTCCTGAACCCTGAAGTTCTTAGCCTTCAGATGGCCCCTGAAAACCGACCCCAACCCCATCCCTGTTCAACTCCAAAACCAAGATTGTATTTCCTTTCCTCACTTGTGGGTTTTACGGGGTGTTTTGTTTTGTCTGTGCTCAAGGTCAGAGGACATGGGGAAGGAGTGAGAATGGATTTGGATTCGGATTTGTGCTGGCCCGTTTCCACTCCTGCAAAGGGCAGGGCTCTCTTGCAAAGCACTGTGTGCTGTAGATTATGGCTCTGTTATTCATTTGAGCACCTCAAGGATTATGCTGTAAGCCGTTGGTGTGAGCAACTCATGTTCTTTCTCTTGTGAAATGGAAACTGCAGATCCATTTACCCAGTAGGGACACAGCAAATATTAATTACTAGTGGCTTATCCCTGAATACAACTGTCCCCTTCAGATTCAGGAAGCAGATTCCTGATAAATGCATCTGTCTCTCCAGGGTGTCATTTGTCAGTGTGCTGAAGCTGTCAAGGGTTTGCCTAGAGGGTGAGGTTCCTGCCTGATCTATTTCTTTCTTCTTTGGAGCACCTTTTCAAGATGCATTTTCATCTTGAAAGTAATTGGCAGGCGTGAGATTCGTTTCAGGCGGGAAAGAACTATGTGATGCCACACTCTTTTCTGCACCTCCGGGGGGATATGTGAAACAAACTCAGTAATTAAACTTCAAAAGCAAGTAGCAGACATTAGCTACACTGACTTCAGGCCCTCCTCTGCCAGCAGCGGAGGTTAGACTCTTTGCTTTTGTTGTTTTGAGACTAGAGTCTCACTGTATCGCTGGCCTTGAATTCACAGCAATCCTCCTGTCTCAGGCTCCAGTGTGGGGATGTCCAGCTAGAACTGAAGTTTGACGTGGAGGTTTTCTTCTTTAGGGAATCTCAGAGGCATCCTGCTCTTTTGGAAAAAGAAAATACTTCCCTGGAAATGAACTGTGAAAGTCCGAGTTTGATGTCAACCTGTTGGGGTTTGGAATCACCTAGGAGACACACACCTGCCTTTGGGTACATAGGTGTTTCCAGGGAGGTTAACATAACTGAGGAAGAAAGACTCATCTCTAATGTGGGTTTTACAGGGTATTTTGTTTTGTCTGCACTCTGAGTGAGAACTCCTTTTATCCCGAGCTCATGGGAGTATAATCCCACGAGCTGGGGATAAAATGCAAAGGCATTACCTGCGTTGGTTTGTTACAGCACCGGCACCGAGAAAAGTGTCTAATGAACACAGTAAGTTAGCTATCAGGACACTGAGTGCCTCTGAGCTTGGCTGGTTACGTGTGTACAACAGGAGAGAAGAGATGTGGGGAAGGTCCTCATGCTTACCTTCGCTTTGCTGAGCGTCTCTGCACCTTGTGACCAGGATTTGTGTGCGGCCAGGTTTCTTATCCACAGCTTTTGCCAGAGGGGGTTTGTCATCTCCCTGGGGAGTCCTCCTGCTCAGGGTGAGTTGGCCAGTGAGAAGGCTCATGTGCCTGCTTCCCTTGGGTGGAAGTCCAAAGTGGCTGAGCCCCGGGTGGAGTCTGTGAGAAAGCTATGGTGTCTGGGCAGTTGAAGCAGCCTGTCCTGGGTGGCCCCTGACAGAGAGAGAGAGGATCCCTGGGACATTTCCTTCTCTTGCCTGTCCTGCAACCATCTGCGGTCACCCACAGCAAGGACCATTATGTGATGGGGTAGGAAAGAAGGCAGATATTAACCGTGAGTTACATATTAGCAGCCTGAGGGTCATTGCAAATGGCCCGCTCCCTCATAATCAGTAGCTGTAAAACCAGGCAAGGACAGGTTGAACATTAGTTACTGGTCAAAAGATGAGACCTGAGTCTTTAATTGTGGCCCTAGGTGGACACATAACATCTTGAACTGTCTGGAAATTCATTAATAGTTAAATATCTAAACAAACCAACCAACCAACCAACCAACCAACCAACCAACCAACCAACCAACCAACCAACCAACCAACGAATAACCACATAAAATGACTGTCTGGGACTAGGAAAGTAGCTTGGTTGGTAGAATGCTTGCTTACCATGCATGAGTCCCCGGATCTGGTCCCCAGCACCACCTGAAACCACTGGGCTGGCATAGACCTGTGATCATAGCAGTTGGGAGGGGGATGGGACAGGATCAGACATTCAAGGTCATCCTTGGCTGGACACTGTGTCTGAGGCCACGTGGGGGTGCACAAAACCTTGTCTCAGGAAACAAAAGGGAAGCCAAACCAACAACCCATACTGTCGGCCCCTCCCATGAGGTATGGGTTTGCCAGTCACCTGCACAAGAAAACACTCCCAGGCAGTAGCCTTCCTGTCCCAGAGGCTCTGGGAGCCCGATAAAGCCTTTCTAGTATACTGGTCAGCACAGTGATCTCTTTGGCCGTTTCCCCCTCCCCCTTGGGTGTATCAATTTCTCTCCTCTGCTATAAGCTATGTATGTATCTTCTACACTGCACTCTGTGTGTCCTGTCTGGATGTTTTCTACACAAGTCACAAGGACCCGGGAGCCTTGAGGCAAGAAGAGTGGGGAAAGCGTAGAGAGCAAAGATGTGGGCTTCTGCTCTCTCCAGGTAAATGTCCAGCTGTGTTACCTGGAGCTCCAGGTAGGCCAGCCCAGGGTAAGAGAATAGCTGCCTTTACCTACAGCATTCAGAACTGGTGCCTGAGGCCTGAAGAGATGGTTGGTTCTGTGAATTTGTAATGACCTCAGGCAGTGGTCCTCATTGGCTCTCAGACCTATCAGGAGGGAAGTCTGGTTTCTTAGAGATCTTTCTGTGTCCCCAGAAAGAGTGTTACAGTCTCCCTCACCAGGTGACCACACCCAACTGTCCACTCCCATCTCCATCCTTATAAAGGAAAATATGCTTGGACTTCCTTTTATTATTGTTGTAGTTGCTGATGTTTTCAGTTGGGGTCTCAGTATAACCCAAGCTGGCCTGGAACTCAGTGGATAGCTCAGGCTAGCCTCACACTCATGGCAGTCCTTCTGCCTCAGACTTTAGTGCTGTGTTATAATTTGGAGTTAGCACATCCAGTTTCTCCTTTAATCTTATTTGCTTAAATTTTATTTACAGGATATGAAAAATTTTAAACTATTTTTTGTGTGTGTGTTGGGGTATGTACATTCATGGGCACATATGTGCCATACCATCCTGTGGACGTCAGAGGGATAACTTGCAGGAGCCAGTTCTTTCCACTGTGTGGGCTCTGGGGTCATCAGGCTTGGTGGAAGGCATCTTTACCCACCAAGTCATTTCTTTGACTCCAAAATGTAGCACTGGCTGTACACCAGGGTAGCCTCAGACTCAGAGATCCACCTGCCTTTGCCTCCCGAGGGCGGGGATTAAAGGCATGCGCCACCACCGACTGCCTTTCTTTACCTGTACTGTATCAAGACGCGAACACAGGGTTAAAACAATGGAGTGGTGATTTGGAATCTTTTTATTGTAAACTTGATTAAGCAGAAAGTGTCACTGGCATGTGACATGGACAGCTCATATTGAGGCAGGACAGGTTGGAGTTGTTTTCTTCTAATGGCATGCACATGGTGTTTACTGAAGGCCGTAGAATACTAAGTACCATTAAGCCCTGCAAATCCTCTTCCAGTGATTGAAGAAAAATCATTTAAAATATGTGCTGAGATTTAGCCACAGAGAGGTGTGTGATTTATTCAAGAGGAAAAAGTCAGGGGTCATTGTGAGGCATGGGTGGGGTACCTGGGGGAACTGTTCAGTAGTGCAGGGCACAGGATGGGGTGGGCTGTGTGACAGGGAATGTGGTGGGCTGTATGATGGGCTGTGGGATATGTGGTGGGCCAGCTGCTGGAATGAGCTATAGTATTTCAAGTAGTACCACAGAGATTTGATGACATTATTTATGCAATTTGAAAGGCGCCATGCTGTCGTTTTGCATTTCTGCTCGCTGCTGGGACACCACCAACAAATCGCTCAGGGAAGACGAAATGCAGTCTAGGATAAGGGGTCCCAGCCCGTGTTTCTCCAGGTGAAAATGGGGTGATGGGGGAGGCTGTGGCTCTCAAACTCCTGTGTACCCAGGAACCAGGAAGAGTTGGGAACTGGAATCCACAGGCACGTGATGAGCCCAGGAACAGGGGTGGGATCTGGCTTGACTCCCAAGTGTCAGAAGTAAGAAGCGGCTAGAAGAAGGGCCTTCTATGGAAGCCTATCTGTATGATGAAGCCCCACCCTGGGGGGTGGTCCTTGATGAAGGAGCCAGGCCTTTCTCGTCCAAACTGTTTTATTCATGGTAGATGAAGATGAATATGTCTTATTCAGGGTGAACTAGAGATTAAATACCTTTTGCAGGAAGGAATGCCCGGGAAGGGAAGCTCATTGGCTAAACACTCAGGGCCTATCTAGATACTTCATTAGCATGGAGAACTCTAGGTTTTATGCTGTGTAACCCGCTGTTATGGTCCTCTTAGTGGGGTGTCGTAGTCATGTGGTCCAGGACAGGAATCTGGCTGGGAACTAGTTTGAACTCCTGCCATTCTCAGTTATGGGATTTATCAGGTTTCTGAATTTGCTACAGTCTTACCAGTTCTTCTGTCTGGTGGCATGGTCCACTGCCCCCACAGCATACAGCATCAGCTGCACAACTGATTTGAGAGAAAATAAGAGTATGTGTATTTTCACAGTAAGTTCATGTACCAGATGTTAACATTTATCTTTTTTTTTAAAAAAAAAAATGTGTGATGGATATTTTACTTTATTTAGTTTTTTTTTAAATAAGTATTTTATAGTTTAATTTAGATTTTTATTTAGAGATGTATGTGCATGCATATGTGTCTGTGTGTACGTATGTGCATGAGAGTGCAGTATCTCCCTGCATCTCCTGCTCTACTGCTTTGGGGAGCCTCATGCCAGGGAAGCCAGCTTCATATCTATGGAAAGTGAATGTCCTTGATCGGTGTTCAGGGTCTGATTGAGGATCCGGTTCATGATATTGGAGGCAGAGGAGAGACTGTATCACCAAGATCACAGGAGGGGGGAGGCTCTGTCCTGAGCCCTGAGCTTCCTCTCAGAACCCTCTATTCAGTTGCATTTCCTTTGAGAACAACGTTAGCAAGCAGTCCCTTTGTACATCCAACTGTTACTAGCATGTTAAGGTGTTAGCATTGATTGCTGCTGCGTGGAATTCAAAAGTCACTTTTAATCTTTGTGCAAGTATTGCAGAGAACGAAAAAGACATTTCTCTCTGTGCATTGTAGCTTAGTTGGGAGGGACCCCTGAGGTAAAACAGAGTCAGGAAAGAATCTGTCATACATGGGAGATATAGAGAAGAGTGTGTGAGCTTCAGTTCTGGCCCTGACTGCAAGTTTGCAGGCCACTGTCATCTTCCTCAGACACATGTGAGGAGATGGGTGTCCAGGAGAAAAGCAACATCCTAGGTGCCCTTTGCACTGAGAGCAGGGGACGGTGATGCAGGTAGAACTTGGTGCCTTCCCCTGGGAGGACAGTCGCCCATTCCTTCCTGCCCATTCCTTCCAGGGACAGACAGGACACACTCTCATGAAAGGAGATTGCTCCTTGCTGGCAAGTTCCTGTCTGGGAAGGGAACTTATTGGTTTTTAGAGCTGCTCATGGGTCTATTGTTTCTGAAGAGATGCGCTCACAGCAAACCTTGTGTCAGAGAGGCACTTGTGACAGGGCATGGTGATCGTTGGGGTGTCATGTTTGTGGCATCTTGTACGCAGTTCTAAAAATACTCCATGCCTCAATTTTTCTTTTAGCAAGAATACAGGATGGTGACACATGTCTGTCACCACACTGCTCTTAGGAGGCTCAGGCAAGAGAGTCAGGAGCTCTGGGCTAGCCTGGGATATGTAGTAAAACCAACATGATGTACACATAAGGAGTAATGGGGATGGCTTTGGGAAGGGACTTTTGTTCTAAAACTAGAGTCCAGGCTGAAGGTGTGGCTTAGTGGTGGTGTCTGCCAGGTGTGTGTGAGGCCCAGGGTGTGATCTCCACACCACACACAGGGTATACTGCACTTGTACCAAGCAGCCATCTTCACATGTGGATCGTGTGGCCAGCCCCATGCCTGGGTTTTCATGTGACATTAGAGGTTCAAACCCAGGACCTCACGCTTGTGCAGTCTCCCTAGCCTGGGTCTCTTGACTGTCCTGAGACTTCTGTCCCTCCAGGTTGGCTTCGTAGGCATTTGTAAGGAGGAAATTTGTATTTTGTGTTACCGTGGTGTGGAGCTGGGACAAGATGGTGTAATAGAGGTTTCAGAAAAGTCGGAGAAAAAGAAATGAAGGTCTTAGGAAATCAAGGCTGGCCCTCTTCAGAAAGGCTTTTGAATGTGTGTGTGTATGTGTGTGTGTGTGTGTGAGTGTGCATGTGTGTTTGTGTGTGCATGTGCAGGTGATTGCTTTTGCCCTCTGCCCTCTGCCTGGGGAAGTATGAGCTAGTTTATAAACACTGCTGGAATTTCCTTGCCCAGAATACCATTGCATCACATAGGAGCCAGAACAGGCTCAGATGTGATAGTCCTACCCAGCATACTTTCATTTCCTTTCTCACAAAACCCATGACAAAGGCCAGCTGTTAGAATGTTGAAATGGAGAAATGCCATTATCCTGTCCAGCCTCTGAGGCATGGGGGCGGACAGGGATGGTTTTAGTCATTCTGTAACAGTCTAAGTTAGTAATGACCTCCGACATCCAAAGCAAACTGGCTGGGAATCCAGAGTGGCACCGAGCAAACGGCAGCAGTGAATGCCTTTCTCCTGCCAGGTTTCAGAAAACGGGAATGGGTTCTTTCTCCTGAATACATTCATGCATGTAACTTTCTGACCAGCCAGTGGGATCTGTGCGTGACACGCTCTTCCAGCTGGAGTGGCTCCAGGATGCCTGTGTCTGCACGCCCCAGAAAGCCCTCACAGGTGTGTCTGACCTGGACATTGCAGGATCAATTGTCAACTAAAAAAAAAAAAAGAAAAAGTGAAAAAAAAAATAAAACATTTAAGAACCATACAACTGAGTTACTAAAACAAGATGAGGTGGGGAGGTGTGGGGTGTGAGGAGGGAGTGTGGGGGTGGGGAATTCCACAGCCAACCAGTACTGATCAAGGTGGCCCTGCCCATCATTGGCTCCATTCTCTCCTGCCAAGGTGATCTGACTGAAATGTCTTCCAAGGGTCCCGCTCCAGGTGGCACCCGCCTTCTGCCTTTTCCTTCTCCCAGTGAGATTCTTGGGGGAGAGATTCCAATTTCTTTGGGACCACATCTTGATAGTCTGAAAGCCAAAGTCAGGAGAGAGGGCAGTGTCTCTTTAGATGGCATTAGGATGGTAAGGACCTGCCTGCACGAGGTTGTGATTTGCATTATGGGAAGTGTCCTGGGATTCTCCGTATAGTGACCTCTGCTATTCCAGCTCAGTATCCTCAAGGGTGGGAAGGAGCAAAGTTGGGGTGTTCCAGGGTGGGTGGAATTGAACAGGAGAGTCATGGGAAAAGCCATTGCAGATGGCAATGTCTAGGCATTTTTTACTGATTTATCTTAAGTATCTGAGTGTTTTGTCTGTGTGTGTGTGTGTGTGTGTGTGTGTGTGTGTGTGTGTGTGTGTTGGCGCGCGCGCACCCCGTGCTCAAGCACTGTGTTCGTTCCTGGTACCTGAGGCACTCAGAAGAGGGCATCCGATCTCCTGGAACTGAGTTCAGAATGGTTGTGAGTCTCCATGTAGTGCCTGAGAGTTAAACCTGAGTCCCCTGCAAGAGTAGCGAGTGGTCTTAACCAGTGAGCTACTCTCTAAATACTAACAGTAGAATCTACTGATCAGACAAGGCCAGTTTTATTGTTTGGTATTTGGTGGGGGTTAAGGAGGGAAGACTCAGGCATAGAGCGTTGGTTGTGTCTCTGAAGAGAGGAAACAAGATCAGAATACCGAGAATGGGAAGTTTGGTTTATAGTGTGGGAGCTGGCTTAAGACTAAATAAAGATCAGGAAGCAACAGTCTAGATGTCTAACAGCAGAGGAGTAGATAAACAATACCACACACACACACACGCACACACACGCACACACACACACACACCCCACACACACATGATACACAAAACACATAACACACACATGATACACAAAACACATAACACACACATGATACACAATATAACACATAAATGGACACACACTATACACACCACACACAATATATACATACAGACCACACACATACATACTCACTACACAACTACACTACACACACACACTACACACACACAATATATATATATATTGGCTATGAAGGATGGAGTTAGAGTTAGGTTGTTTGCCTCCAAGGCTGTTGGAAAACAGAAGAATAATACCCCAGTTGTTGGGTTGTAGTGTGTGCATGGGTCCATTGTTGGGTTGAATTGTGGGTCCCATATCTGCCCCACACACACACACAAGGGGCTAGGGCCACAGCTCAGAGAGACAGAGGCACAGGAATTTGACTGTGTTCACTGCACACTGGCACCGGGCAGACATTGGGCTATGTGAAGCTGCAGGACTCCACTCAGGGTGGAAGAGCACAGTTGAGGTCCCACGTGGAGTCAGAGCTCTTGGGTTGGGCATCCCTGGGCCAAAAGTCAGCCAGGAACCTTTGGTTCTCAGGCCCTTGGGCTCTCAGGTGCTGTTGGGGAGCCACAGAAAGGCAGAGACAAGTGGGGGCATATGGGCTGGTGGCCCGAAGCTGAAGAGGAGAGGGGGAGGGATGAGCTCTGGCCCCTCAGGGATGAGAGTCTTGGTCTTGGTGACTCGCTTGACTGGGTCACAGCTGGCTTGGCTTGCTTGCTTGGGTTGCTGGGCCTCCGTGACTGAGAATGTAGAGAGGTCTTCAGGAGATTAGAAGGAGGCTCGGTAGTTGAAAACCTTTTCCACAGTTCCCCACAGCAGGTCCTAAGGAAGATAAATAGGCTATGGTTTTAAGATATTTATTGCCATGGTGGTAAATGGATGAAGCTATACCCTGGTATTCTCAGGGCGGGCCTGAGGTTAAATACCTTTTGCAAGGAGGAGGGGCTGGGAAGGAATGTTTAATTGACTATACCCTCTGCCCTTTAGGTATCTCATTAATATGGAGATCTGTCTTGAGGCTCTCTGGCTTGTAGTCACACCCTCTACCCGTGGAAGGGGCTAGTGGGCATTGTTCCACGTGACTGGAGGACCCCACTCTATGGAGGTCTTCAGCCTCATGTCAGGAGCCTGTCAGGAGCCTGGAGTCTGGGAGCATGGCAAAATGCATGCGGTCCCTTGCAGGGAACCCTGTGGGGTCTCTGGCGATTTCTAGCTGATGCTACACCCAGTTAACCACTTAAACCCAAAGTGAAGACTTAACAGTGGCTCAGAAAATTAGGGACAAATTCCCAATATTTTGTCAGTGGCATAGGTTGTCCCATCTACGTTCAAGGAGGGTAAATTGAGTTACGGAAAGCCCCAGGGAGCCTGTGTAGGCTCTGCCAACCAAAGCTCTCAGCCTAGCTGTGGCTCTTGATCTAGGAGAAATCCGTAGTCACGAGGCACAGCAATCTCTGTTATACAAGGGATGGATGACTGGCCTTGTTGGCACTGGCCTTTGCAGACACCTCAACAACCAGCGTGAAAGTTTGCAGTTGAGAAATGCCAGAAGCAGGGACAGAAGAGGCCCTTGTTCACCCACCCCCCTCCAAAGCTTCCTTCAGCTCTTTCAAAGAGAATTTAAACTTGTGGGTTCCAGCTACTGTGCAGTGTTCTTGGTTTCTACATCTTACGTTTCCATGCAGCTGATGTCCCTGTTAGCACTGACTCCCCTGATTTGATTCTGACTGTGCATTGCCTCTGTAAGTGCTTTGGAAACTGGCCAGGGGTCCCCCACTTCCTGTGAGGTAGGTTATCTGGGAAACACAACCTGATATATCTGTGCCACTGACATTTAACTTGGGATCCATTTTTGTGCCTGTGTTACAGGTTAGTGATGCCCTAAGAAGCCAAATGCCAGAATAAGTTGAAATTTGTACTTTGTTATTTAAAAGAAAAATGGGGTGTGTGTGTGTGTGTGTGTGTGTGTGTGTGTGTGTGTGTGATATGTATGTGTGTGTGTGTTGCA
>JANHMN010000020.1:45731742-45780048 GCA_030674055.1 Rhabdomys pumilio | reverse complement strand
TATGATATGTATTTTTGAGGTGTGGAGGTATGTGTGTGTGGTGTGTGTATGGTATATGTGTGTATGTGTGGTATATGTAGCATGACTTGGCATATACATGGAGGTCAGAAGGTAACTTGTAGGAGTCGGTTTTCTTTTTCCCACCATGAAGGTCCTAAGTGATCAGAGTCTTTACCCATTAAGCCGTCTCACTACCCCTGGGTTTTCTTTTCTTTTCTATGTGGCTGTTTTGCCTGCACATATGTCTGTGCACTCTGTGTGTGCAGTGCCCATGGAGGCCAGAAGGGGGCGTCACATCTGCTAGAACTGGAGTTTTCTTCTGGTTATTTTCAGTGTTCAGTTTACTTAGAAAGGTGATTAGAGCCAATAGATGCCTTATACCTGTCATAGGGTTGCTCCAGGGGGCGCTGTTGACATTTAAACACAATTAGGTCCCAGTGCACAGGCTTGCAGGTCCGCCCATCCCTCTCCCACTGGGTCCCAGGATATCTCTATCATAAACACAGCCTCTTTAACACAGCTTCCAAGTATCTCTGCCAAAGGTCTCCCTGCCTCTGGTACTGTCTCTTGGTAGATACTGTCGAATGCTTTCAGAGAGCTGGGCACAGGCTTCTGTGGCAGTAGAATAGGATATCCCATAAGCCTGTTTTGTGCTTTTATTATCTAGGATTTACATAATAGCTTATGCTTGCAGAATAGCAAGTTTTCATACTGTGCAATATAATTGGAATATGGGTCTCTTTGTTGATTAAAACTGAGAACATTCCGTATCAGCAGCTCCATCTCGCTTACCTTTTTTGTTAAGCATTATAGCACCATTCATAATAGTAAAAAAAAATTGATTATATCCTTCATCATTATATTCTTTTTCGGGGGCATATCATTTTTCCAAGACTAAGTTTTATGGTAAGAATGTTGAGAAAGTGCTGAGTCCTACAAACAGTATAAATTCAGTTTTCTCTGCTAGCAGATATTCACACAGTTGGCCATCAGTGGACATTTTATCAGGTTTGAAATTAAACTGAACCAGTTGGCGGTATCTCTTGGCAAGCTGAAACGGATAAAAAGACATTGCTCTTTAGTGAAGTCAAGGACTTAGAAGGCCAAAACCCTGTTTGCAAATTGAGCACAGTGGTTTCCCTAAACTTTAGGTCCTAAATAAATCTCCCTGCGTTTTGCTGTGACAGCATCAGCACTGGGAGTCAGCTTTTCAATCTGCATCTGGGATCTGACAGTGCGCAGTGTGGACAATGGTCCCCGTCCACGTGCTAGTGTCATTGAACAGAGCAAACACATGCCATTGGAAGGGATAAAGGCTTCAGAAACTCAAGCCAAGGAGGAGGGTCGGGGTGCAAGGAATTCAGCCAGAGTTACAACTCTTTTCCTTTTTAAAATAGTCTTTGGTTTCCTTGTCTGGCTTTGAATTTTTGGTGTGAGATTGACCGTCAGCTCCCACCTCTGCCTCCTGAGTGAGTGTCTAGGTGTGTGAGGGTACATACACTTAATTCACATGGTACTGGGATCGAACCCAAGGCTTTGTACATACTAGACAAGTGCTCTATCTCCTCCACCATCTCCCCAGAACTGCACCCTCAGCCCTGGGTTACAGTTTTAATTTAAATTGATTCAAGAAGCTGTCTGGATGAGACAGAGAAAGAAGCCAGCTGAGCCTTGCAGCGTCTCAGGTGCTGTGCCAGGGGGCAGAATGGCTGGTACAGCCTCTGTGAGCCGCAGAGACCAAGCCGTACAACCAGATTATGGGTGTGCACAGTAAAGTATGTGTGTGTGTGGGGGGGGAGTCCAGATTGTGTCTCTGTGGTGTTTTTTTGAACATGGATGATTAAAAACAACATCTCATGAAATTGATGAAATTGAAATGAATGGGGGAAGAGAGAGAGAACATGCTGTGTATACATGTGGGGGGGGGGGGCTGAAGGTCAACACTGGGTATCTTCCTTAATCTCTCTACCATATTTTTTGAGACAGGGTCTCTCACTGAACCTTAGGTTTGCCAGTTAGCCTGGGCTGGCTGGCCAGCCACATCTTCCTGTGGTTACGGGAACTTACTTCTTGATGTGGGTTCTGGGAATGAAACCTAGGTCTCCAAGCTTGCTTAACAAGCACTGGACTGACTAAGAATCTCCCCAGCCCAGATAATCTTTTATTTGTTTATTATTTTTGGTTAAAGCACACAACTCGACCAAATGACAGAAAATAACAACATTTGTTTCCAAGGAAAACATGGCGGGGAGCCCATGCTTAGCATATTTGCTACTTTTCTTTGTGACAAAGTATCTGACAAGAAGCAACTTAAGGGAAGAGAGGTTCATTTTAGCTCATGGTGTAAGGAGTCTGTGACGCCAGCGAAGACATGGGGACAGCTGTGTGGCAGTGGGAGCGATGACAGCCATTCGCTTACCTTTCAGAGAACTAGATGCAGAATGGGCTATATACCCCATCCCCAGGCCCATTCCCTAGTGATCTACTTCTTCCAATTTGGGCCCTCCTATAGAAGACTCCCCCAAATCCCGTAGCAGCACCACCAGTTGGGGACCAAAAGTTCAACCTCATGAACCCATGGAAACATAACACAGGAGAGTGGTAGGCGCAGGTCCAGAGCTCCTAGAGCTACTGCTTCTTTCGAGCTGGACCCATCGTGCTGGCAACAGGAATCCTCTGGGATTGACAGGGATGGAGCAGGGAATGTGACTCTAAGCCGAGAACAAGTTTTGTGGAAAAGCCCAAAGAGCAATGGGCCAGTGTCTACAGCAGGCCCATGACCTTGGGCTGTTGCTCTCACCAGCTTCTTGGAATGACTAATTACCCTTTAGATCAGGTGCTTAGCACCTTACATGCATCATCCTGTTGAATGTGACAAGCTGTAAAACACAGGGGGCCCAAATGGCACAAGATAACCACTGAGTCCTCCGCTAGTTCCCCCGTGGATTGCTCTCTCCTTGATATGTCCTTCAGAGACACAGTTGGGCTGCTGTTTGCCTGCGATAAGCTGGGCAACTGACTGGCAGCCCGCAAGGAGGGTTCCTGAAGTTTTGTCATGGCTGAGTCTACTGTTCCCGGCTGGCTTCCTCTTCCCCATGTCTTCCATGGTGACAGAATGTTGTGTCCTCTGTCGTCAGTTTGCGGAGTGGGATGGCACGGCAGTGCCTTTACCATGACTTTTCTCACCTCAGCTCCTAATTTGGCTCTGCTTTGGGCTGGTAGTACTTGGAAATGACCAACTGGAGCTGGAAGAAAAGTGAGAAACAACCCTTGTGCGGAGAGGGAGAGCCTTCCATAGAAACAGTGTTGAGAGAGTTGTAAAGATCTGCCTTTTCTTTAAAGGCATCTCATAGCCTAGGCTGACTTTGAACTCACCATATAGCAGAGAATGACCTTGAACTTCTGACCCTCCTGCCTCTACCTTCCTGGTGCTGGGATTACAGGCATGCAACACCATGCCTTATTTTATGTGGTGCAAGGACTCTACCGACTGAGCTAGCTCCCTAGTCCAGGGGTTCTGGTTTTTAATGTAATTACTATTGATTTTATTTCTTGAATTCCTGTAAAGTAGTACCTGGTGGTCCTGCCATCCCTTTTAGCTCTGATGGCATTCTAACATTCTCTTCAGGTCAGTGTTTGGAGGCATAAATGGGTGGACCCAGCAAGGCCAAATACACCAAGAGCACCCTGTGGGCAGAGCCTACTGCCTCTGTCCAGCTCCAAGGCTCCATGTGGCCTCATGAGAGGAAGCCTCCCTTCATCTCCAGGTCCTTGTTTTCTAGATGATGAACCAGGTGGAAGGTCAGCAGAAGAACCTTGTGCACGCCATTGAGTCCCTGCCAGGCTCAGGCCCCCTCACTGCCTTGGATCAGGACCTGCTTCTCCTGAAGGCTACCTCTGCTGCCACCCTTAGCTGCCTCGGGGAGTGCCTCACCCTGCTCCAGCAGAGTGTACGCCAGGCAGGCCCACCCAGCCACAAGCCAGGAGCCTCAGGTGAGTGCCTCGCTCCCAGCCTCCGGGCTTGTCTAGTAGAGGTGTGTGTTGTCCTCATCACATATGAGTGATTACATGTGTGCCTCTCATCCCATCTGTTTGTCCTGGTTACCTGTGTGTACCTCCCATCCCACCCATTCATTCATTCTTAGTTTCCTGAGATAGGATGTTACTGTGTCGTCCAGGGTGGCTTTGAACTCACTACATAGCCTAAGCTAGTCTTGATCTTATGGTGATCCTCCTGCCTCAGCATTCTTAGCGTGGCAGTTATAGGTATGGACCACCCTGCCCTACATTTTCTCTATCCACTCAGCTATCTTTCAGTTAGGTCTCCAACCTTCTTCTCCAGTAGTGTACCATCCTGTAAAAATGCACCCAGTGTGTATCTGCAGGCTGTCTAGTGTCTTGGAGGATCAGGCAGCCCAGCCCTGATGTTTATTCTGTCTGACTCCCGTCCTCAGCATGCCACCTTTTAGAGCCGTCACTGGGTACCCTCCACCCAGTATTTCCATGGCATCCATCCTCCATGGTTTAGTAGCCACAACAGATGACAGACGCCACACATGACCTCTCCTCTCTGTCCTGTTCACTCCCCTCTAAAGGATAGGTTTATGAAAGTCCCTCTAGGGACAGTGTCATGCAGGCCTCCCATTGAGGCTGGTCATGTGGGAGGACTTTGCCGAAGAACATTCCAGAAGCATTGCTAGTTCCTCTTCCAGAAGCCAGAGGCAGGAACATAGGGCTCTAAGAGAATTTAGTCCTATCTGTAGAGTAAGTAGTCAGCAGGCAGAAAGACATAACTGGAGGTTAAATTCAATACTAAAGACAAAAATGTCTTGAGGGGAGATGGTTCAATACTCCGTCTCAAGACAAACCAAAACCCAAACCTAATAAATAAATGATTTCAGACTTCAAAAAGGTTATAAGAATAGTATTCAGGGTGTAGAGATGGCTCAGGGTTAAGAGCGCTTGGTAGAGTTAGATTCCCAGCACCCACATCAGTTGGCCCACAGCTGACTGTAATTCCAGCCCCAGGGAATCTGATGTCCCCTCTGGCTTCCACAGATGCCTACACTCATGTGCATGTATCCACCATACCCCTCCCTCCTGTGCCACATGCATACACATAATTAAAACTAAATCATTTTTAAAAAGAACAGTAGACTAGACTGTCCAGACAGGGTGGCTAAGGGCCCACCTATGTCTGCCCTCCTAGCACTTGGGTCACAAGCTCAAGCTCATGAGCATACCTGCTTTTTAATTTTGACGTGTGTGCTCGAGGTCGGACTCATTCTTCATGGCTGCACAGCAAGCACTTTATCTACTGAGCTGTCTCCCCAGCCCCCAACGTGATCATTTTGTCAAAAACAAAACAAAACAAAAAAAACCTGCCAGAAGTCGGAAGGCATCATTGCTCACCACTGTACCGTCACACGTGACTGGATTAGTAGGAGCCTGAAACTTGATAGGTAACTCGCCTCCTCTGCTCCCAACTCTAAGACTTACACATTCCTTCCTATGGTTTCTAAAACAATGAATACACCTGTTTAAATGTGTACCACGTTCTGGAGAGAAATAGAGTCCCCTGTTACATCCGGGTCTTCACAGCTCAGAGGGAGAGTTACAAAGTGTGTTTGCTCACCATCTTGGGGCCTGCTCGGTTGGCAGAGCTACAGTAGCCTGACATACACTGATGAAGATGTGCTGATGTCTAAGGAAGACCAAGATGGGGAAATGGAAGCAAAACTGCTCCAGTGTTCGTAGCTGCTGTGCCTGCAGCTCAGCAAACACCCCTGTGGGTGATTCTGACTTACCCGTGCTTTTGGATTTTTGATTCTTGCCCTGTGTTTTTTAAAGCAAAGTGAATTTGCTTTAAAATTTTTTTTAAGAAAATACACACACACACACACACACACACATACACACACACACACACACCTACCTCTCTCTCCCTCTTTCTCCCCTCCTTTCTTGACCAAACCAGCTCGATCAGTCAACAGAGTCTCCAGGGAGTGAGGGAGGATTCAAGAAAGAAAAGACAATTAGACAACACTGTAATATGACTCCAGCCAGTGCTGAGGCTGAAGTGGGTTTATTATTTTTTTCCAGTCTGCTTTTATATCATTCTAGGTACATACAAAGAATACAGTCAGTCCCAAGGCATAAACAAAGTAGTCAGGAAACAAATAAGGCATAAACAAAGGTCCCGTGATTACTGTATTCAGGGTCTTAACAAGACCCATCAAGATACAAAGAACACATTCCTCAGCTGCATTCATCTTGAGCCTACTTCCGTGTCCTAGCCCAATATCAAATTCTTGCCAATATCCTAGAAGGTGGCACTGAGAGCTCTCCGTACTCCCTCTCCCTTCCGGCCTCTCTGTCTGCCCCTCTCTTTTTTCTTTCTCTTCCAACTCACATTTTAAAGACAGACGTGGCCAAGGACCTTGAACGTCTGGTCTTTTTGCCTCTACCTCCCAATCACTGGGAATAGAAGCACCACACTTTATGCAGTGCTGGGAACCGAACCCAGGGCTTTGTGCATACTAGGCTAACACTCTACTAATATCTACCCCTGCCCCTTGTGATACCATAGTAGTTCATCTCTTATAAGGTTTCCTAGTGTCTTCTGGGAAGCTGGTTGGCTGAGACGCCTCTGTCTACAGATGTCATGCCCTGGTCCATCTTTTGTCCCAAGTGAACTTTCAGATGCACCTGCTCCCTTTTGTGCAGCCCGACTCCCAGGGCTGTCTCTGGGGGACGGGGGCATCTTCAATGTTTTTTTAAGAGAAGTTTGCAAGGAAGAATAATAAAGTGATCTCGCTTTTCAGTCAAGGCTTGAAGTGTGCAGCTCTCTCACCATTCCTGCCCATTCCCCAGCAGCGGCAAAATGGGAACATGTGCCTGTTTGGGAGTGGCTGAGAGTCTGTCTTCCCCAGCCTAGATCTATATAAAAAGAGAGCAGACACAGACCTGGAGCTTGGAGCTGGGACTGCACTTGGGTTCCCAGCATGGAGGAGAACTGAAGCTTGAAGGGATTGGGTTTCAAAGGACTTTGTTCTCTTTCTTGTTGGTTACTTACTTCCAGGCTTACTGTCCAGGAAGTGGAGATCCAGCTCTAAGCAGGGGCTGTAACTGCTCGCCGTGCTTCTGAGTCAGAACTGGACCTTTCCAGCCTGCTGGGCACCAAGTGGGCTTGGGAAATGGGGTGCTAGGGCTAGCTTTGTCGGGGCTGTAACAGCAGAGGTCAGGTGGGCCTGAATGAGGACTGAAGCAAGACAGATAACAGAAAAGCTGGAGTGGAAGGCAGTTGGTCCACATTTCCTCTCTCATGTTGCAGACTATTCTCCTCCTCTCCCAAGATTCCTGGAAAGTGCTGTTGGTAAGCATGTCCCACTGGAAATGGTTAGAGGCAATGCTCACAGCTCTTCTGGGCTTTCCTGGGCGTCCGCTTCCCTTTCTCCTCTGCTTCCACTCAGCGCCTGCCTTTTCTGTCTGCTCCCTTCTTCTGGTAAAGCTGCCCGCTGCCAGTCACTTTTATTTTATGGTCTTAAGGCAGGATAGAAATGTGACTATGCCTGTCAGTCAGTAAGATAGGTAGGAAAAGCTACGGGCTAACCTTGAGGTGCTGTTTCAGACAGTCAAGCTTCCTAATCAGTCAAAACAAAGTTCTCGAGTGGCAAGTTTTCCATAAAGAAAGCAGTCAGCCAGGGACTGGGAGATGGCTCTGTCTATAGAGTGCTTACCATGTAAGCCTGAGGACCCAAGTTCAGTCCCCAAACTCATGTTTTAAAAAGAAAGGTGGGAGGAGACTCGGTGCCATGGGTTTCATACCTTTGTAATCCCAGCATTGGATTGAGGAGGTAGAAACAGGAAGGATCCCAGGCTGGCCAACCAGGCTAGTTCAGTCATCAGGTTCCAGGCCAAATGAGAGAGTGACTATCTCAAAAACACAAGATGGCAGCACTTGAGGACTGGCACCCAGCAGTTTCCTCTGGTCTCTGCATGCACGTGTACACACCATTTCCGGTCTCTGCGTGCACGTGTGCACACTATTTCCGGTCTCTGCATGCGTGTGTGTGCACACCATTTCCAGTCTCTGCGTGCACGTGTGCACACCATTTGTGCTCCTCTTCTTCATGCATACAAGTTAGGAACACAGGCTTTCCGCCCCAGATATGCCTCACACTTTTATCCCCTTTGGGAGGTCACAGCCTGACTCTGAAACCCCTGGATGGTTTATTGAACCTAAGAGAGGTCACCGGGAACCAGTAGATGATGCTTCCTGGGGACATCACTGGTCATAGCCTCTGGGCAGAGGCCTGGTGACACTTAGCACTCTGAGGCTCCTAGGAGACACAGAACTGACAGAGACATTTCCGTCAAACTTATGTCTGTAAAACTGTGTGGAGCCAGGCACCGTGGCACACACCTCAGATCCCAGCACTTGGGGGACAGGTAGGAGGATTGTGAGTTTGAAACCAGCCTGGGCTACGTAGAGGCTCAGAAAAGGGAAAAGAAGAAGAGAAAGAAAATGCAGGCTGCTCTTTCTCTGCTAGCCTGCAGAATCTCGCTCTGATATGGACATGGTACTTTTTGATCCACATTGGGTATTTTTTTGCTACAAAAAAAAACCAAACTGTATTTCTCTTACGCTGCCTTTGAGTTTGGGGAGACACTATAAGCCCCGAATGTAGTTTGCATTGTGTTTGTTTTTGCTTTGTTTTAAACAAGCCTTCTTTAAACAATATTTTTATACTTATCAAAGCCAAGATTACACACCATGTATTGAATCATTAATGAGAAAGACTGGGCACACTTGAGCTCCCTGCTCACTTAAGCATGGACTGTTTTTGGCACTGTCATGTGTGAGCTATTCCTGTATGTTATATCCATGTGGCCGTGCTGGGTATTGAACTCAGGACTTCACACTTGTTAGCAAGCACTTTTCCGTTGACACTCTTCATATTAGTATGATATCTTTCTACATGTCAATGATTAATTCAATCATTTTGACTTTGATGTAAGATATATAGTTATACCGGGCGGTGGTGGTGCATGCCTTTAATCCCAGCACTTGGGAGGCAGAGGCAGGCGGATTTCTGAGTTCGAGGCCAGCCTGGTCTACAGAGTGAGTTCCAGAACAGCCAGGGCTACACAGAGAAACCCTGTTTCAAAAAACAAAAAACAAAAAACAAAAAACAAAAAACAAAAAACAAAAACAAAAATTTATATACATATATATATATATTTTTTTTTTTTTTTGTCATAAAATAAATTTGCCAGCTCTCGGGCTGAGAAGGCCTCGAGGTTTACATATATATATATTTACATTTAGAAAACTTATCAGTTCATGGCCCAGATAAAACCAATTAAACAACAGCCCCAAGAAGAGAATTCGAGTGCCCCATATCTCAGAACTCAGGCTCTGGGGTGACTCACTGGTAAACATACTTGCTGCCAAGCCAGATTACCAGATTTGATCCCTGGGACCCACGTGGTAGGAAGAGAGAACCAAACCCTGTAAACTGTCTTCTGACTGTCATGGTTACATGTACCTGTGGGAGCGTATACTCATGTATGTGTGTATATGTGCACACACATGCAGAACTTCAGATGTGTGTGCATACACTAATGTAAAAACATCTCAGGAATTGTGACAAGCAATGCTTTAATATACTGGATTTTAAGCTAAAATTAATGTAAAACTAACCTATAATGAAACCATAGAAAGGCCCTCTGTCAGCTTGGGCTTTGATTGCCAAGGCTGAACCAACAGACACATATATCTGGTGGTGTGCTGGAGGCTGGGCATCCAAGCCAGGCTCCAGTTGATGGGGCTTCCCCTTCCCTACTGATGGGCACTGACCACTCACCTCCCCCATCACCATCGTGAGCTTCCACCTGCTGTGTGTGTGAGGTGACAGCTCTGGACTTTTTTTTTTTTTTTTTTTTTTTTTTTTTTAAGGATATTGATCCATTCAATGCTAACTACTTTTAGAAAATTCCAACTTCAGATCTTGTTAGATTAGAGGTTAAGACAAATGATTGTTAGCCACCATGTAGGTGCTGGGAATTGAAACCAGGTCCTTTGATGGAGATTAAGAACTCTTCCTAACAAATGGTTAAAACTGCCTTAGCCTGGCTCAAGATATCATCTCAAGAGAATGCACATATCAAACTATAATATATACATATATGTGTGTCGTTCTTGACAGAAAATAAATTTGCCAGCTCTCGGGCTAAGAAGGCCTCGAGGTTTACATTTTATTTCGGTTGGGGCTTACACAGCAGAGTGATGTAGTCTCCTACATATGTGTGTATGGAGAAGTATTGAGCTTGGCACTGAGAAATTTTGACATAAAAGTCCACTTGGTTGGGTAACACTACACTCAGCAACTCACACACATACACACACACACTCATACAATACACACACACACACATATACACAAACACACACATGCACACCCACATACACATTTCTCCCCCCCCACACACACACATTTTTGCTGCTATCTTATTTTATGTACACACACACACACACACACACACACACACACACACATTTTTGCTGCTATCTTATTTTATGTACACACACACACACACACACACACACTCACAGACGCACACATTTTCGCTGCTATCTTATTTTGTGTCCAACAATCGGATTCTCTCAGGATGCTAAAGGTTTAGGCCACTTCTGGACTTTTCTCTGAGCGAGTTCAGAAAGGATGCTGACAAACAGGATGCTTTGAGAATGGAACACCTGAGACCCGAAGGATGAGAGAGCCCCTCCCCCAGCCTATCTTTCCTCCTATCATTTATCCCTGCTCCTAGGTGGAAAACTGAATCTCCAGGCTGGAGGAGAGCTGAATGACCTATTCATTCACCCTTGCCAGGTTGGGGTAAAGAAATCCACCTGTAATTATTCCTGTCTCTATTAATGAGCTCAAAGATATTCCATGGTAGTACTAATACTACTACTAATAATACTAATACTAATACTACTGTAAAATCTTATTGGAGGAGAAAATCTTTTCCCCCTTACAGGACGGAGTCAAAGGAAGATCAGCAAAATTCTTTTAGCTCAGCGGGCTGCTGCTTGTAAGAATTATTTCTTGCTAGAATGGACCAGGCATTTTGGCCCATCAGGATGGACCTTCTTAGTATCCACCGCAGCTGGCCGCAGCTGGCCACATCTGGCAACAGGAGCAGCTGTTTGTGCCCACACTGGGAACATCTTCCCTGAACTGTGAATAATAAACAATAGATCACATTTCAAACAGCCTATATCTGATAATGTGACTCAGTCTTTAATGTAAAATATCATAAATTATTTTTGCAGGTTAGAAATAACCATCGCTCTCTGATATTAGTAAAATTGTTTGGAGGTGACGCTGGTAAAGTGCTTACCACCATAGCATGAGGGCTGGGGTCTGAGCTAGGTGGTAAGAGCTGGGTGGGTACAGCAGTGTGTATCTCTAATACCCACTCTGAGATGGAGACAGAGGGATTCCTGGTGCTCATTCAGCCAGCATAGCTGAATTTGGTAAGCTCCAGGTTCACTGAGAGGCCATGAAGAGGAAAAAGTCAAAGTGGAGAAAGTCAAAATGAAAAGGGTACTTGACAGTTGTGTCTTCCCAGTCTGTGATGACTCTGGTCCTAATATTGTAGGAAAATGTCTCTTATATGCACAGTCAGGTACCTCCTTCAAAACAGACTCTGCCATGTATGACCAGGGGCCCATGTCACAAGGGTCCCCTCATATGGATAGGTCAGATATTCACAAGCTCTAAGTGTTTGCTTTGGAGACTATCTGGCGTGACTTTATCTCTTTATTTCAGAGCCCATCCTGGGATGGCATGGGCCCACGTCACATTCCACAGACCAACTGAAAAATGGGACCCTTGGCTCTCTGCCCTCGGCCAGTGCCAACATCACATGGGCAATTCTACCGAACTCTGCAGAAGAGGAACATAGCTCACAGCCGGAGCCAGAGGTAAGCGGAGGCCTTTCCCAGCACGCCCATTGCTTGTGTTAGCATTTGTCCAGACAGCGACCGAGTACATTTATAACCTGCTCACTGCTTTAAGAGGAGACACATTATCAAAAGCAAGAATCCCTTGGAGAGACAATCATCTTCCTGCCTGCTTGGAATTCTCCCTTGTCCTTCTGTCTGGCAGCTGCCTGGAACCAGTTGCCATTCTAACAATGAGGACCCTCCGATTTTGATTAAAGTGAACCTTATTTTAACTTGAAGTGGGAGAAATTCTAACAGACCCTAAAAGTGTCTAAACATGCCTATTGGCATAATGGGAGCAGTTGTATGACATCATGTCGCTCCCCTGAATTATGGCTTCTCCATATGGTTCATGCTGTCCAAGCTCCTGCCTCACAAGCTTGACTCCTGCATGCCTCCAACAGGCAGGGGTGAGACGTCCTCTTCTGTGTTATATGCAGCAGGTTCAGGCTGCACAGGAATTGCCCTGTTCTATCTCAGGACAACAACCCCGGCAGATACTGACTACCTGACAGATCCCAGCAGGTTGCAAGGACTCTACTACCCGCCTGCCTGACACAGCTCTAATCCCCTAATTCTGCCTCTAAGTGGCCACTGGAAGGAACTTTGTTCCTCTTGCCAAGTTTATTTTGTGTCAAGAATGACACACATATACGTATGTATTATAGTTTGATATGTGCATTCTCTTGAGATGAAATCTTGAGCCAGGCTAAGGCTAGTTTTGACTGTTTGTTAGGAATAGTTCTTAATCTCCATCAAAATAATTTTAGCCTGAAGATTGTGGGAGACTTACAATATTCATTTGGAAAGAGCAAAAGTCCTGGGACAGCTTTTGCCACAAGCCAACTGTGGTGAGCAATGGCTGTTCCTCTCTGAGCGGCACCGTCTGATACCCTTCGGCAGTGATTTAGTGGCATAGATTTTACAAAGGCAGGAGTCACCTGCTAATGAATATCTTAGCCACTTCTTCAAGGGGCCTGAGCAGGGTCTGGAGTGAGTAGGGATATGAACTTTGGCCTATGACTCTGTGAGGAGTTCCAGGCTGAGACAGACATGCAGCTGACGTAGGAGCTACAGTCAGTGCTGGTGACTGTATTGGGAGCCCTGTGTCCTTCAGGATACCGGGTGGGTTGGTGTTTGAGGATGGGTGCATAACTACAAAAGCATTTAAAAAAAAAAAAAACACAATGGACTGGCCATGGTGGTGCACACTTGTAGTCCCAATACTTGGTCAAGCTCAAGGTTAACCTTGGCTACATAGCAAGCTCTGGACTAGCCTGGGCTCCATGAGACCTTGTCTCAAAGAGACAAAGAATATGTTAATTAGCTATCTATAAAACAAATAAACAAACAAGCCACAGAGCCATGAAGATGGCTCAGTGGATAAAATTACTTTCCATGCCAGACTGACAACTCGAGCCCAATCCCTGAACCATGTAACTAAAGGTATAAGGAAAGGGTTAACTCCAGAGTTGTGCTCTGACCTCCACATGCTCACAATGAATTACACAAAACAATGAATTAAAAAAATACATAGGTATATACATACAATACCCTCCATTCACCCAAAGAACAGGTATGTGCTTAGGGCTGTGTTGCATCATAGTACACACAAAGCTTTACTCAAAAGGAAATCGGAAGACTAGAATTATTAGTCCTTTGTGACCATTTTAAAATTGACTTTTGTATTAAAAAAAAAAAGGTTACATTCATTCATCATGTGTGAGAGAGATCGTGAGTGTGAGCACACACACGAGTGTGCAAATGCTACAGTGCACGTGCGGAGGTCAGAGAACAGTTTTGGGGAGTTATTTCCTTCCTCTCACCATGTGGGGCCCGGGGATTTACTTCAGGTCGTCAGGGTTGGCAGCAACCACTGAGCCATCTTTCCATTCCCATGATCCTTTGTCTTTATATTCTTATTCCCAGCTGCAGTCTCAAGTACAGGGTCTCAGAGACTAGAACCTAGTAAACATACTAAGGAGGTCTGGGGTACCCATTTTTTTGTTGTATGGGTCCCTGTATGTTTCTTCTTCCTTTCCCAGGTAGCTGTGTCCTCTGTCCCCTAAAGGTAGAGCCGGCCTCTTGTTTTTACTTAAGGTTGTAGGCTGCTTTACGTCACCCATCAGTAGCACTGGCAGAAGATAGTAACCATTGTTCCTGCTCCTGAGGCTGGTGAGATGTCTGCCACCAAGCCTGACGACCTGACTTCATCCCAGGACCCACAAGATGAACATGGAGAACCAACTCTTCCAAGCCATACTCTGACCTCCACATGGGACAAACAGCATTTATCTAGGATTAAATGAAGGATGTGTATGTGTGTGAGCAGGCTCCCACGCATGTGTGTACCCAAGGACGCCAGACGAGGGTGTCAGATCCCTTGGAGTCAGGGTCACAGGTAGTTGTGAGTCCCCTGACTTGAATGCTGGGAACCGAATTCTAGTCCTCCGAGGGAGCAGCGAGTGCTTTTTGCTAAGCCATCTCAACAGCCCTGCAATTAAAAAAAAATTACAAACAAAATATACTAAGTTTAGCTTTTTAAAAAACAGTATTCTGAAAAAGCAAAGGTCATGAACATGAACAAACTGTTGGCTTCTGGTTGTTGCTGTTGCCTTCATCCTTTTGTGAGAGCCATGTGAGATACAGTCATGTGACCCCTCGAAGGGAGACTTGGGGTGGTGGGGTGGGGTGATGATGGTTTTTAGAGCTAGGAGAATTCAAGTTCTCTTGTCAAGGCGCCCTCATTTTTCCTCAGTGACAGCCCTGGCAGACAATCCTCAAAATGGCCAGTAGTTAGAAAATAGTTTTCTTTTTGGATCAGTGTGCTGTTTCCCCCGCTTAATAGTTGAAGCAGCTAGCAAAAGCCACCCAATAGGTCTCGTGTCTGATGCAACATAGTGTGGCCATTGCCACCGCCTGCACAGTTAGGAGAAACTGACTCCAGGAGGAGCGAAGGGGACTCTCTCAAGGCTGGATGTCCTTCGGTTCCCCACCTGTGTTGGTATAGAGAACATAGTTACTTCCGTGAGTGGTCCCCACCGAAGAACTAATTTAGGGGGCTAGGGAGATGGTTTGCTTGGTAATGAGGTTGTCACTCAAGCACGAGGACCTGGGTTTGGGTCCCCAGCACCTGTGTAAAAGCTGGCATGGTGGTACACATCTGTATTTCCAACACTGGGAGATGGAGACTGGAGGAGCCCTGGGGTTTGCTGGCCAACCTGTGCAGCATTGGTATGCCCAAGGTCCAGTGAAAGACTAGCTCAAAAAAGTCAGGTGGAAAGTACCAGGGGAGGACACCCAACAGCAGTCTCTGGTGTCCACATGTGTGTGCACACAGGAACACACGCGCATGCTCCAGAACTCTGTTTAAGGATTGTCGCTATTATGTATTAGCTTAAGGAAAGCATTTTTTTCTTGATTATTGCTTTGGTCATCCACTCTGTCTTCCAGACTCATAATTAGGATGCAGACATATGCCTGTCGCCTTCACTGGATTCTGACTCACCATAAAACAACTTACATATGGAGGAAACACATGCATTTTCTTTTTCACATTTATTTAGTGTGTGTTAGGGGCCGGGCGGGGGGTGGGGGGGAACAGGACACATGCCATGTGTAAAGCTAAGAGGACAGTTAGCAGTAGTCAGGTCTCGCCTACTGCCATGTGAGTCCAGGGATTTGAACTCAGGGCATTAGGCTTTGTGGCAAGCACCCTTAGCAGCCTCAGAGCCATTCATTGTGCTGCCCCACACATGTGTTTTCAGTTTTAGTTTGCTTAATTCCCAGCAGAACCAAAGCTCAAAGAACGGCATGTGTTGAATCCACGCTCTAAGAGGGAGTGTGGCAGGCCCTGGTGTGGAATCCAGTGATCTGCTCGAGCAAAAACCGATTATATGCTAGAATGAAGTGTGCTTCCATAGTGAAGCGAGTTAGGGGCCTGGTTTTACTTATTAGGAGAACAAATTTATGGTTCTGTAACACTGTTTGAAATTCAAATTTAGTTTGTAGAAGGTTTTAGTCTGCCTCCTTTATCTATGAACAGTGTGTTTTAGGACAGGCGGGCCGATGCCGAGGCTCTTTGCCTTTGCTCAGTCTGTTGCTTGGCTTTCCCTGGGTGAATGTAACGAAACAGCTGTGCGCCCAGACAGGACACAAGTGGAGAAAGTGATTCAATCTGGTCAACTTAGCGAACTAGATTTTACTTGGGTTACTTACAGAGCAGTGCCTGAAGGGCCCCTACATTGTCTCAGCTCTAGTCATTTCTGCAAGGTGGTCCTACTATGTGTTTCCAGAACTGTGTGAAATATCTCCTGTGCATGGCAAGGTACTGCCACCAGACTTCAGCCTCTCCCTTCCCACAGACTATTGGGAGAAATTCCAGTTCCGCGGGGAAGGAAGGGCACCTGTCTCTTTAGAATGTCACCCCCAGCAAGTGCAGTGATTTAAATCATCTGTTTTCACTTTTTAAAAACATAGGTTTTTGGATAAGGAACAGAAAAATAAATAAAACCAAACCTTTAAAGTTTAAATATTCTGACGCTATGTTTTAAATAACAGTTATTAAGCTCTTCCTTCATGTGTAAGCAATACTTTCTTACACATGAAGCACACCTGTCATTCAGATCTTACAATTGTCATAGCCTTCTGCCAACCGAGCGGCTTTGGTTTATATGAATCTACGTCTCTACTGCAGACGGATCACAGCTCTCAGTTACGGCTGTAAGCATTGAGCATCGGTGACAAGCACAAGATATGAGGGCTTCTGTCTCCGTGTCTTTTTGTCTCAGCCCATTCGGCAGCCTGAACACTCTTGTGATACACAGAATTAGCTGGTTTGTTAACAGATCTGAAAATCATAGTGGGGTTGGGGGAGACCCAACTTCCCAATGACATTTCCATGCTGATGCTTGTCTGGATATCCATGACAAGTGGGCAGGTGAGAGATATCATAAGACTATTCTTTTACTCTACGTATTAGCAACGTTCAAAATTGTGCACAGGGCTGGTGAGGTGGCTCGGCAGGGAAAAGCGCCCACTGCAAAAGCCCGTGACTCGAGTGTGACTCTCCGAACTAACTGAGGGCAGAAGGGAAAAGGCGAATATGAAGTTTCTCTCTGACCTCAGCACACATGCTCACACCAACACATGCACACAGTAATAATGACAAATCATTGAAAATGCGTGTCTGGGTCTAGAGACATAGCTTACAAAGAGCCCTTGCTACAAAACCATGAGGACCTGAGTTTGAATCCCAGCACCCTCAGAGAAAGGTGCACATAAAGCCTATGCTGGGTGAGGGAAGAGCTGAAAGGATCTAGAGCCTGTTGGCTGCCAGCCCAGCTGAAAAAAAAAAATATATATATATATAAGCTGTAGTTTCAGGGAGAGACTCTGCCTCAAAGAAATAAGTCAGAGTGTGATGAGGACACCTGACACCTTCTGCACACAGGCCCACAGACCACACACGGGACCACATACCACACACCACACGTATATTAGATATTAAGATGTGACTTTTATGATAAGATATATATCATATACCATGAATTAATTACTGTTGATAAACAGCTTCGTCACCCAAGTAGCAGAAGTAGGCCATCTTAACACTGACAGAATATTAGTGTATGTCTTATGAAGCAAAGGTCAGAAACCACGCAAAACTGCCTCCGCATACTGGGCCAGGCTTTTCAGTTTTAACCTTCTGAATATACATTTTAAGTTTTCTGAGCAAAAAGCATTGTAGACGTTTCTCTGAGAATTTGATAGACATCGGTTTTTAAAGGTTTAATTACTCCTTCACTGCAGAGAACTGGTTCTCTCTCTTCTTGGTAATTTCAGTGGCACTGACCTTTTCCTTTGCATACAGAGTCATACCAAAGTGGGCCCAGCTTCTTCATGCTGCTGAGTTAGCACCCATCACAAAGAGGAAATACCACACGAATGGAATGTGTAGATCTTTACAAACATATCTATTCATGATCTGATGTGTATTGCAGCTTTAATGAGAAAGTCTTATGTTGGGGCTGGAGAAAATTTGGTGGCTAGGAGTATTGCTTTCCTTGCAGAGGACCTAGGCTCCATCCCCAGGACTCATACTGGGCAGCTCATGACCCCCTGTAACCCCAGATCCAGGACATCTGATGCCCTTTCTGGCCTCTGAAGGCACGTGCTCTCAAATGCACATAGGCACACACAGATGCATAGATACACACACACACACACACACAGGAATTAAATACAGCTCTAAATGTTTATAATTAGAAGTATAAAAGTGTTCTTAGAAAAGCGATAATCTAATAAAATGATTTTTTAAAAGAATAAGGTCTCACTATGTAAACCTGGATGGCATGGCACTAGGTAGACCAGGCTGGCATCAAACTCACAGAGGCTCTCCTGTCTCTGTCTCCTAAATGCTGGGATGAAAGGCATATGCCACCACACATGCTCACAAAAGTTTATGTTGCTGTGACTAAAGACAAGGTCTGTCTTTGTAGCCCTGGCTGTCTTTGAACTCACTGTGTAGACCAGGCTGACATCAAACTCTCAGAGATCCACCTGCCTCTGCCTCCTAGGTGTTGGGATAAAAGGGGTGCTCCACCACACCTGGATCATAAAAGGAATTTTAATGAATACCATTTTCAGGCATTTTGACTTAATGTCTATAGTTACATATTGAGTTACTTGTATCTCAGAAAACTTATTCTTGGCAACCTCCATATATCAAGAAAATGTTACAAAGCAATTATAAAAGAGATTCTTTGTATTACTTTTCCAAATGTACTTAAAATCATACATCTTGATTAACATAAAACATGTTTATGTCTTGTTTTCTGTTGCCCTTGAATACTAAGGGAAAAATGTAAAATTTAATTTCTTTTTAGAATCTGTTTTAGAAGAAAATCCTTACCGAAATTTATGTAGCAAATAAAAATTTTGGTTACTTAACCAACTTTTACTGTCTGCCTTAATGAATACTGTTTTACGCAAACACTGAGTGTACTTTGAAGTCTTTAGTTTCAATGTTTATTGTCCCTCTAGAGGACTTCCTGGAGAAGATCAGATATCCCTTAATGGTGTGTTCGGAACATTTTAATGTTCTGTGAAGCATATTCAGTGTGCTCAGTATTTCATTTTAATAGATTTTGGGAAGTTTAAGTGTGGGGGAGTTTATATGGCAACAAAGCATAGCTCTATCACGTCCATGAAACAATAAGCCCACATTATCTTTATGACAAAGAAAAGTTAAGCTCCTTTGTTTTCATGCTTTGCAGTAAATCGTGTTCCTGGGTTTTAAACTGGCCTATCCGGGGCCGGTGAAATGGATTAGTGGGTAAAGGTGCTTGCTGTCCAGTCCTGATGACCTGAATCCAAGCCCGGGTCTTCCAGAAAGTTGTCCTCTGACCTCTGAATGGCAACATTTCGTGCCTGTGACCCACCCGGATACGCACAAGATAAATAAATTCTGGGCTAAGTGTGATGACTCACGCTTTTAATCCCAGCACTTGGGAGGCAGAGGCACCAAGTGGATCCCTGTGAGTTTGAGGATAGCCTAGTCTACATAGAGACCCTGGGTACTGGGTATGCCCATGGCATGCATGCAGACAAAACAACACTTATAAAGTAAAAAAAAAAAAATTAGGGAACAGTTGAGGGAGACACTCCAATATCTAGACCAAGGGAGTTAGTCAGGAACTTTTAAAATCACAAAACTAGAGTAGTCTTATATAAATAAGATTAGGTCAAAATTTAAAGGTCCTCCAGCCCTTTTTTTTTTTTTTTTGCCAATTCACTAATGCATTATAGTGTTCTCTCCTGAAAAGGTGAGAGTGACCGGGGTAAATATAAAATCCCACTGGTGCCAAAATTTTCCAACTGTCTCACCTGCAGGGCTCAGTCACCACAGGAAGCCTCTCAACTAGCTGTCTCCTAGATAGCCACGGTTTCTTGGGGAAATGGAGGGGACCAGCGTCACCCGAAGTGCTTGCCGTTCTTGACCTTCGCTTGCCCATTCAAGCTGGGCATCCAAGTTTATCTGTGCCATCTTGAGCTTCCCTTGTATATCCAAGTGAAATTGGGGAATAGAATTTGGTAACGAAAAATGGACCAGCTTATGGTTTGGACTGGGTCAGCCTTACAACTTACTTATTAGACATTTTTCCTCTTACTGATGGTGTGTGTGTATGGGTCATGTGTGCAGGGTCACGCACAAGCATTCAGGTATCCACAGAGGTCAGAGGGTATATAAAGAGAAATAATAAAGGTGGCATTGCATCAGTTTTGAGGAACAAATATTCGGTGCTCAGAGTAGCTCACAGTTTAGCACTAGGACAGCAGTAAAGAGAGTGTAGCCAAGGATGACCCTGAACTTGTCCAAGGATGACCTTGAACTTGGGAGTCTACTGTTTCCTTCTCCCGTGTGTTGGAAGATGACAAGCGAACACCACTGTAGTGTGCTGGGGTTCGAATTCACGGAGCATCACCAGGCCTGCAGGACTTGTTGATGGGCGTCTGGCAGCCCATGAGTCTCTTACCTACAGGCATGGCTGCGTTCCCCATTATTGCTTTGGGAGACTGCTCTCCATTGATGCTTTGCCCTCAAGGTCTTCTTCCTCTCTGCTCTCACATCTTCCTTCCTTTCTGTATGTGGCGGTGCTGTATGTGGTGATGCTGTCGCCTTCTCGGCCAGGCATTGCTTTAACCGGAGGAACGGAGTATTGTGGTGGGTTCTAAGTCACTCCCCGGCCAGTGGTATGTGTCGGGGGCACTTAAAGGAGTTTGGTGCTGGGTCAAGTGAATCTTTGGGGAGTGTTCATCATGTCACCACTCTGTGCCCCCTACCACTTGGGACAGTGTGGCTTTGTGACGTAAGCACCCGTCAGAGTGCTGGGAACACAGTCACCTTGGATTTTGTCCATTGTGAGCCGTGGCCTTTCGAGAAGTCAGGCATCAAGGAGAACAATTTCTGCTCCCTGGCTGCAGTCCCCAGAGGAGTAGGCGCCCCAAATGCTGGTGAATGACAGGGGCTTTTTAGTTGCCCACTGTTGTATACGGTGTCCCCTCCCCCTTCTCTGCTCTCTCTTTTTCCTCCGCCTCAGTCCTGTGGCCTGGTAACACAGCTGTGAACCTGAGGGGAATCGCTGAAGAGAGTTGTAGCAATGTGGTAGGCAACACTTCCTGCTATTCAGTGTCCTTGCTCTAACCCCCTCCGCATGGTCCCCAACCTTTTCTCCTCACACATGCTGGCCTAGACCTAGCGGGTCACGGCAGCTGAGAGGACCCTCCCTCCAGCTGAGCAGCTCACGGTTTTTATTTGTCCATGATGAATGAGTATTCCCAAAGTGATTTATAGGCTGGCTCTTGTCACATTCACTTTTCTAAGATGGAAAGTCGGCACTCAGCAATTTATGATCTCCGGGAAAGAACATTACAGGAGAAAGGAGCCGTGTGTTTTTCGTCCGCATTGCAGGCTTTGCCTGATTTAATCCATGAAGACTTGCATCCCCCGCTTTTGCAGTTTGAATCGAGTTCTGCAGCACCGCAAGAACTCTCTGGGTGCTAAATCATAATTATAAACTTGGGGGTTTGTGGCATTGAGATAGCTGGGAGCACCTAGGCAGGAAGCAGAGAGTGTGTGCACGTGCGTGTATGTGTGTGTGTGTGTGTGTGTGTGTGTGTGTGTGTGTGTGTGTGTGCATGTACATATATGCACATGTGTGTGAAACTGTGAGAGGGTGAACTGGGGACTGTTCTGGGTTCCAGCAGGTGTTTCTCATAACGTGGAAATAGTAACAGGACAGCCACTTCTTTTTAATACCATGTAGTGATTTTGTGTGTGCACATGTCAGTGGCGTGTGCCGCAGCTCATGTATGGGGGTCAGAGGACAAGATGCAGAACTCGGCACTCGCCTTCTACCATGTGGATCTTGGGTTGAACTCAGGTTGTCAGACTTGGCACTTAGTGCTTTTTCCGGCTGCGTCATCTTGCCCATCCCAGATGGCCTCTTCTCTAGAATCTGTACATCCTCCCCCTTCAGGACCATATCTTGTTTTGTAGGTAGTATAGGTAGAGCTGAGTTGGCGGAGGTGGGGGTTGAGGGAGCGGGGTAGGCTCTGTGAGGAGAGAGTCATCAGGGGTCTTAGGATGCTGTGTCACCAGCTCCTCCCTTCTCTAATGTGCGTTCACTCCTGCCCCTGACTTCTGGGTCCTTTCTTCAGTTTCTCACCGTGTAGAGCTTCTGTGCCATTTGCACAACATCCTCTGTGTGTGTCTGCACATGGGTGCACATATGTATCTGAGTCTCTGTGTGTGGGTATGTGTGGAGGTCAGGAGTCATTCCTCAGATGTTGGTCATCTTGCTTTTTGAGACAGCATCTCTCATTAGCCTTGATCTCACTGAGAAGCCAAGGGTCTACCTGTCTCTGCTGCTCCAGCTCTAGGATTGCAAGTCCACACCACAGTACCCGGCTTTTTTTTTTCTTCAACGTGAGTACTGGAACTTAAACTTGGTCCTCAAGGTTGCAGAATTAGCACGTTACCAACTAAACCCTCCCTCCTCAGCCCTGACTTTTGCATTCCTTCCTCTTTATTGGCTCTCACAGTCCTAACTAAAAGCCTCATTACTGCTGTGGGTAAGATACAGAAGTCAGCTATCCAAAGGAAAAGGATTCCTAAATGTGAGTGTAAATGGAACTGTGTTAGCCGGGGCCATGCAGGGCCTCGTCATTCGTCTCCAGATCTCTTCCTGAATCCTCTCAGCAAAGCTGGTTTCTTCCCAAAAGAACAGGAAAGGTGCATATGTTTGGTTTCATGTAGTTATTTTAAAATGAGTACATCTCAGCTGGGGAGACAGCTCAGACAGTAATCTGTGTGGTCATGCAAACATGACAATCTGTGTTTGATCCCCAGAACCCATGTAAAAGAGACAGGTGTGGGGGTTACCCCAGAGCTGGAGAGGGGGAGACAAGTGGATGCCTGGGGCTTACTAGTAGGTCACCTCAACCTCTTTGGCTCTTGAGGAACAATTGAGACAGGCCTCTGCATACACACACATTCACACACACACACACACACACACACACACATACACACACACACACACACACACACACACACACACACACACAGAGGGTGGGAGTAGGGGTAATATCAAATTTGGCTAGGAAGATAGCCCAGCAGGTAAGAACACTTGCCACCAAGCCTGACATCCTAAGTTTGATCCCTAGAATCCCCATGGTGGAAGGAAAGAGCAAGCTTACATTAAAGGTATGAAATCGAAACTTGTCATGATAAAGATATTTTTTTACTCTGGGAATAGATAAACACAGGAATGACATTCTTTTTGGAAAGTGTGATTTGGATTCCAGATATCTGCTTTCCAATTGGGTGTGTATCCCAACCCATGGGGCCAGCTTGTTGTTTGCTTTAGAGGAAATATATCCTGTAATTCAGAAAGGAGGCCTTTGGGGGATGTATACCTTTCTCATGCTGGTCAGTTTCACAGACTGCCTTGTGAGAAGAGACAGATGTGTGTGAAGAGGCTCTTCTGTTTGCCTGCATCCTTGAAGTTCCAGGATGATGCCTTTTTTAGCATTAAACTTTTCCTCAGAATGGTGTTTCTTACAGAAACCATCACTGTGGGAACATGCTTGCCCGTTGTAGGTATTGTTCTATGGGGCTAGTGAGCGGAGGCTCTTAGTGTGCTGCAGAAGTGAAGGGAAGTCACTCTCAAGGGCTCTGAGCAAGCATGGCAGAGGTTATATAAACCCAAGCTCCTGCCTCACAAAAGCTGTTTGTGTGTGTGTGTGTGTGTGTGTGTGTGTGTGTGTGTGTGTGTGTGTGTTTGCATGTATGTATATGTGCAGGCATGTGTGTATGTGGAGCCATAGACTGGCATCAGGGGTCTTCCTTGGTTATACTTTACCTTATATATTGAGGCAGGCTCTCAGGTGAACCCAGAGCTCACTGATTGTGGTCTAGCCAGCCAGCTTGTTCTGGGGATCCCCTTCCCACCTCCTAGAACAGGGCTAGAATTGCATGTGGCTATATAGCATCCCAAAATTTCCATGGGTGCTGGGGGTTCAAACTCCAGTCCTCGCTCTTTTGCTGCAAACCCTTTATCCCCCGAGCTATCCCCTGAGCCCTGACCAGCCCTCACACCACCTTTGTTTCATAATCTTTGGGAGCGCGGTTCCTTAAAGAAGCGGTCAACCCATGAGGCATAAGACACCATGTGACAGCCTGGCGTGGTGGTGTATACCTATAATCCCTGGCTTTGGGAGGTGGAGACAGGAGGATCAGGAGTTCGGGGCCAGCCTCGGGTACATACTAAGTTTAAGGCTACATGGTAGAAAGGACAGTCTGTTTGATATAATTTCGGACCCTTTGAAGTGTTACAAAGTCCCTTGTCATCTTTATAGGACATATGGGGTGGACAGCAAAAATAATTGCATGTCTGAAAATGTAGGGCTGAAGTATCAATTACCTCTCTCTTCTGACGTGCATTTGGGTGTAGAAGTGTCTCTTTAAGTCATTTCTAGGTGAGGGATTAGCATGGTGGTGTCTTTCTCCTCTCCTGTGTACAGAGATTGACAGGGCACTTTGAGGCCCAACCCATTCGTGCCTGCCTAGGAATGTGAGCATGCACTTGGAGGAGGTCACAGCACGAATTCTCCATCATGAGGTCCCACATTTCTACTCAGCAGGAACCCAACCTTATTAGAACTGCTGTTTGGCCTCCCTGCCTTATCCCTGTTTGTGGATATTAAGTGGGCTGGATATTCTGGTGTGCCTGGGGCTCAGTAGTGTGACAGGCAGAAACAGTGCCACCTACCACCTGTTTTGCAGGGCATGCATCATCAAAGGGTTTCTGTCCTAACTTCTTTCTGTTGCTTTGATAAAGCACACCGACCAAAAGCAACTTGGGGAAGAAAGGGTTTGCTTTGCCTTGTATTTCCAGTCTACCATCAAAGGAAGTCAGGGCAGGAACTCGCGGCAGCAGCCTAAAGCAGAAACCATGAAAGAACGCTGCTTGCTGTCTTGTCCACAGTGGTCTGGGGCCCTCCTCCATCAATTAAGGCAAGCTGCTTCCTCACAGACACATTCAAAGACCAACCTGATGAAGGTGTTCTCACTCTCGGGTGATCCTAGGGTGGTGTATTGAGTTAATACAGCTTCACTTACTAACGTTGGCCAACATGGTTCCTCCAGCGTGGCTTTTTCATTTGTCATAAAGGGTGTTTGGTTTTCCTTGTCTTGCTGGCTTTTCTAAAGAGGTCTAAGATTTCTCGTCCCACTCCTCCACTAGGCCAGTGAGCAGTGCAGATCCGACCCCTCCTACACAAGTGTGCTGCCTTAGCTGATTTCCCTGCCTGTCTTAGGTGGGTGCAGCTGAAGAATCCAGAAATGAACGTGGAGAAATGAATGTTTTAGTGACTTGCATGGACACCGTCTCCTTGGCTTTTCCAGTCTAACCTGTGCCCTTGGCTTGTGTCCCTTTCAGGGGTCTTGAGAGGCAGGTTGCCTTGTTTCAGCAAGCCTGCCTCCCTCCTTCCTACATTTTTGATATGGGTCTCAGTAGCCTATGCTGACCAAATGGACCTTGAATTTCTTATCTCCCTGACAGTTGTACACTATCAGGCCTGGCTTACTCAGTGCTGGGAATCGAACCCAGGGCTTCTTGCATGCTAGGCAAACACTCTACCACTAAGCTACATCCGCAGTTCCCCCCTCTTTCATCTGCAACTCTGATTCTCCAGTGCCTTGTAACCCCAAATCCACAGTTTGGTTTGGGGGGGCGTGGATCCTCAACACTTCTCAAAGTGTGCAAGGTTGCTCCTGAACATCAGCTCTGTACCAGTAAAGCCAGAATCAGAAAGGAGTCTGTCAATGCTCCCCTTGAGGAAAGCAGTCAGCTCAGCTGGACTCGTTACTAGAAGAAAGAAAAGAAGGAGGAGGAGGAAGAGGAGGAGGAGGAGGAGAGAGAAAGAAAGAAAGAAAGGAAGGAAGGAAGGAAGGAAGGAAGGAAGAAAGAAAGAAAGAAAGAAAGAAAGAAAAACCTAGCTTTGATTACTTTTCTTTTTACACAGGAAAGTTCTTTTTAAAGTTGTCCCTCAGTCCACTACTGCTTGCCTTTCCCCTCAACAGCCCCCACCCCCATAGCCTCAGTGTTAACCTAGATACAAAACCGTAACTATCTTTGACAGTTCATACTGTCTGCAGTTGGCAAAGGAAGGGAGGATTTTTTTTTTAATGCTTGCAAGGCCTTAAGCTCAGCTAATCCGGGGTTTGCCTAGCATCCAGGAAGCCCTGGATTGGATCCCAGCACTGTACACACTGGGCATGGTGGCATATGCCTGTCATCCTAGCACTGCAGAGGTGGTGGCAGGAGGGTCAGAAGTTCAACACCATCCACAACTATATAATGTGATGGGGCCAGCCTGGGCTATTGACCACATTAATCGGCTCTAGCACAGAACTTGTAGGGGGTCAGGAGTGGAAACAGTTTCCACCCTTACCTCTAGGAGGGGCTACTGGGTAACTCTCCTGGGAGATTAAACAGGAACCCCAATTCACTAGTATTTGTTCCTTTAAAAAACCTTTTCACTGTCTAGGTAATGTCCTATGCCTTAGTTTTTTAACAAATTTTTGGCAAGGTCTTACTGTGTCACTCTGGCTAACTTGGAATTTCCTATGTAGACCAGGATGGCCAACCTATGCACTCACAGAGATGCACCTGTCTCTACCACCCAAGTGCTAAGATTAAAGGCATGTGTCACCATCCCCGGGTTTGTTCATTTTCTAGCTTTTTAATGTCTATTTATTTATTTGGCCATAATGGGGCTTGAACCCCAAGTCTTACGGAGCTATAGCGTAGGCCTTATCTGTGAACCCTTTTGCACTCTATCCATTGCGTTGTCTGTTACACTCTGGTTGATATTTTCTAAGAATTCTTTTAATTGTTTTAAAAAGTATTTTATTTTATTGTGTGTATTTGTGGTTTGCTTGTATGTATGGCTGTGTACTGTGTGCATGCCTGGTGGTAGGGAGGCCAGAAGGGGGCACCAGATGCCCTACAACCAGTTACCATGTTGAGTTGGGAATTGAACCCAGGTCCTCTGGAAGAGCTGCAAGTGCTCTTAACCACTAAGCCATCTCTCCAGCCCGTTTTACTTTATTAATGTTGTAAAATCCAGTTTATTATTACTGTGTACATGTGTTGTATGTGTGTGCATGGCACACATGGGACATGTCACAGGACAATTTTGAGGAGCCTGTCCTCTACCCTGTGTGGCTTTCAAGAGTTGAACTCAGCCGGGCAGGTTTGCATGGTGAGTGTTTTTACTAAGCTGTCATCTCCTTGCTCCTGAAAATGTTTTTATAGACTAAGGCTGGAAGTTTGTGGTAAGGCTGACCAGCATGTCCTCTGTATTTAGGATTTGCTTGTTCATAAAGGTAAGAAGCAATGGTCACAGGATCAAAGTCACCTCTGAAGGGATTTCGTGTGACAGTTGGAGAATGGGTGACTTTGAAAGCCAGGTCTCCTTGCAGCCTTGTGTATCTTGGCTTACCTTCAAGTTAAGTTCCAGAGTTTTCTACGTCTCTCTAGGAGCAGAAAGCTAAAATGAGCCAGCTAGGCAGGTGGATTTGGTGGCTGTTCTGTGTGGCAGCCACGGGACCCCGCCACTGAGGCTCCCTGTCCACTCCTGAGAAGACCTTGCTCTCTGCCCCCACCTCCCTCCTCATTGGCTCCAGGTCTTTCTCCGAAAGACGTAGCAAATGTTGAGACAACACTTGCAAGGATCCATTTGGACCCTACAGCTTCGTCCAGGGTTTGATGCTGTTAGTTTTCATCTAGTTTGTCAGGTTAGAAAAAATAGTCTCTCGTGTGTGTGTGTGTGTGTGTGTGTGTGTGTGTGTGTGTGTGTGTGTCTGTGTGTGTGTATCAGGAGAGAGATATCAAATTTGATTGCCCTTCCTTTATCTACCTCTATGTACCTTGGGTTTTTGTTTGTTTGTTTGAGGCAGGGTGTCTCCCCAGTCCGAAATTTACCTTTAGGCTGGCTGGCCAGTGAGCCCCAGGGACCCTCCTGGAATTGCAAGTGTATGCCATCGCAACTGGATTTTTATATGGGTTAGGGGTTTGAACTCAGGTCCTCCTGGCTTCGGAGTAAATGTTCTACCCACTGAATTAGCTCCCCAGCCCCTAGAAAAACAGTAATTTCTAAAAAGTGACCCTGATGAAAGAAGTTATGCTTTTTTTTTTTTTTAAAAAAGGCATTGAGTTATGGATGATAAAACAAAAAGTATTGTATACTGTGTGTGTCTGTGTGTGTGTGTGTCTGTGTGTATGTGTGTGTCTCTCTCTGTGTGTGTGTGTCTATGTGTGTATGAGAGAGAGGGAGACAGACAGACATCAGAGATTGAGAGAGAGACAGAGAGAGGGAGGGAGGGAGGGAGAGAGAGAAAGGAGAGAGAGAGAGAGAGAGAGAGACTGATTGATTGATTGAATCCCCGGTGCAGATTACAGGTGGTTGGGAGCTCAGGGGCCATGGGTCTGCAAGAACAGAATGTTCTCTTAACCACTGAGCCATCTCTCCAGCCCCTGGGTTACTTTTAGACATTAAAATCCTCAGCCTTCCCTCTCAGCCGAGGGTGATAATCTCAGTCTTTTTGATTGTTGATATCATCACTGCACTTTAGTGGAGTTATTGAGGATAATCAGAGCTACCTCACAGATTTCCCCCTTGAAATTTTCACTGAGCAAAGCATTTGAGAGCAGGGCAAAGTTGCAGAGGACCTAGCAGGCCCCGCTTGGGTTTTATGGCAGTGAGGTGACATGAAAAACTATGAATCACTGTAATTACTCTCTTACATTGTTTGCTCAACTTACATTTGAATAAAATGGCAGAGAAACCTTCTGAATATCCTCATCACTGGGACCTAGAAAAATATAGACATAGGATGCAAATTAAAAAGCAGAGAAAATGACTGCCATTCAAGATGAACAGAACTGAATGGGAATTAGAATTTAGAGTCAGAATGGCCATTATTGGAGTTGTTTTGCCTAAGGTTGCTTCTTTTTCTTTTTTTTTTTTTCCTTTTTCTCCCCCCCCCCTACCCCTGCAAAACACTGGAGCTAGGGAGCTCTGGAGATGGCTCAGTGGGCAAAGTGCTTGTTGTGTAAGCCCGGGGACCTGAGTTCAGAGTTCCAGCACCATGCAAAGAGATGAGTGAGGCAGCGTGTGTCTGTAACCCTAGTCCTCGGAAGTCAGACGCAGGTGGGGCCCTGGGGTGGGGGTGGGGGCATCCAGTCCATGTAAAATGAGCTTTAGGTTTACTGTGAGAGACCCTGCCTCAGAAAGTAAGGTAGAGGGTAAGATACTTGACACTGCATCAAGCCTCCATGTGTGCACAGGTAAACACACACCTGTGCATACATATAGGCACAAACACATACAAGCCACACCACACACACATACCACATACACCACACACAGACACACACACATACCACATACACCACACACATACCACACACATAACAGACATACAAACACATACAGACAGACATACCACACACAAATAGACACATAAACACACTACAAACACATACTGCACACATACACACAGACACATACAGGCACACACATATACCACACACAGACACACATACACATACCACACACACAGACACATATACATAATACACACACATACCACATACAAACACATATAGGTACACACACATAATACACACACGACACACAAGCAAATACAGACATACCACACATGTGCATACACACACCCCACTGGAGTTTATTTTACCTCCAATGCTTTTTCCTTGGTTTGTTAATGTTTCTGGAAATCTGGATGAGAAATTAGGTCAAGAGGCTGGACAAAAGTTTTCAAGGCCAGCTTGCACTACACAGTAAGTTCCAGACCAGCCTGGGCTACATAGCAAGACCCTTTTCTCAAGAACAAAGGAAGCAAAAGAGAGAAAATGGAAAATAGAGAGGGAGGAAGAGAAAGAAAAGGAGAGGAAGGAAAGACGGAAGAAAAGACATGCTAAACAGATCAGTGAGGCCATCTTTAAGAAATGGATGGTCACCTGCGTTTAGTCTCCTTCTGCCTGCGGTACACAGTCAGTCCTCAGCTGCAGGAAGCAGGGGACAGCATCCGGAGGTCACACCTCTTGAAGCAGGATTTACATTTACTTGATTTTGCTCCTCTGAGGCCAGACTGCCCCCGAGTGTGCATTGGGTAGCCCTCCTGGCGGTGACTGGGGCCTGGGAGAATGTTCTCAGTGAAGGGTTGGTTCTGAATGAGCCTCTCTTGTGTCAACTGTTTCAGGACTGTGTCCCTGTTGACCTGAAGAACAGTAAATGCCTTCTGCTTTTAGTGACTTGTAAATCGTAACTCTTGTGTGGTTTGCATGGCTGCTGGTTCTTTCTTCCCACGCTCCTTCACTTTGCACTGGGAAGGTCTGGTGGGAATTCCCAGCGAGAAGGCAAAAGGGTCAGGAAGGCCTGGATACCAGGTCAGAGCAGACTGGCCACCTGGAGTAGCTTGGCTAAAGCAACCTAAGCTCCTCTGCATCAGCTCTGGGGTCAAATGAAATTTCTAGAACCTGGCCTAATGTTGAAGAAACAGTTTACAGACTTGTGTGCCTGTGGGAACACATGTCTTTCTGGATCGCCTTAGGATGGAGCACAGAGCCAGGTCCTTGAAGGTTACTAGGGCTTGAGCTTAGACTATCACCTCAGTCACACTCTTACTGGGAACCAGATTAGGGAGCCTGGTGCCTTTGTCTGCAGCTCAGCCAGCCCTGATGCATAAGAGAATTCCCTTCTCTTCCTAACACAGGATCTGCAAGGCTGGGGGTGGGGCAGGGCTGCACTGGATCTGGAGGTAGTTTTGCAGGGTGAAAAGTTTGAGGCCCCACAGTGATGTCAGTATGGCTCTTATCACTGACACGAATTTACATATAAAGTGATAACATTTGTCAGAACCTGCAGAATTGTGTGCTGAGATCTGGCTGCAGTACCAGACACACAACAGATAATTGCACTTCACTGAGAAAAAAACTGAGAGAAGCACAGACAATCACTGCACTGTCTGTGCTCCAGCCTCACATGTCTGTATTTGCAAAAGAAAGAGCATGGGCCCTGGCTTAGTCTGTCCTTTCTTCCTCGCTCAACCTCCTTGTATAGCGGGCTCTCATACAGCCCAGGGTGTAGCTAAAGACAAACTTGGACATTCTGCCTCTGCTTCCTGAGTGCTGAGATTCCAAAAGCCATCACACCCAGCATGACTGTCGCTCTGATGCAGGGGCCTGGGGGATGCAGAGCTTTTGCCGTTACTCCAGTCCTCTGCTTTCCACAACACCCGCTTCAGGCCCTGCCTGCTCCTGGCCCTGCCCACTGTAGTGGTCAGGCTCATAGCCTGAAGAAAGCCAGCGCCATGTTACATGGACCCAGGGTTACATACGACAGCCAATCCTAAATGGCAGAGTTCCTCTGTGAACTCTTAGGTGCCTGCCCCTTTGGGGTAGTTCTCCTTTCCTGAACTATTTCATGCCAGCCTGTTTCTCAGGTGAGGTGGGGCATTTGTAAAAATCGCCTTTTGGGTTCGGTATTTAAATTTCTCAGCCATCTATTCATGATAAGCTGGGCGTGTCAGCAGCCCGAGGTGCCCCTCCCCCATGGCTCAGTTGTGAGGCTCACTCGTCTAGAGAGTTCCATCAAGATATGGTGCTGGTCTTGGAGAGCAACTAATGGTGGACAGAGTGGAAGTGAATTAGGAAGACTTTGAAAACTGTATCCAGGTCAATTTGCCAACATGTAGATATGTGGTTCTCAACTTGTGGGTCAGACCCCTTCGGGGTTGAGTGACCTTTTTACAGGGGGTCGCCTAAGACCATCCGAAAGCTCCGATATTCACATCACGATTCATGACAGTAGCAAAAATTCCAGTTATGAAGTAGCCACAAAAATACTTTTATGGTTGGGGGTCACTACGTCATGAGGAACTGTATTAAAGGGACCCAGCATTAGGAAGGGTGAGAACAGGTAGAAGGCCTTAAGCCACTCTGGAACTGAAGTTAGTTTTAAAGACATTTCTATTACGTTTTACTTACCTTGTGTGTGAGAGAGCAGAAGGACATCTGCCATGCATGTAAGTGAAGACCAGGGGACAGCTGGAAGGCAGTTTTATCCTTTCAACATGTGGGCTCTGCGCATTAAATTCTGGTGGTCTGGCTTAGCAGTGGGCGTCATTACATGGGGAGGCATCCTGCCGGCCCTTATTTACCTAAAGTGGTGTGTGTGTGTGTGTATTGTGTGTTTTGTATGGGCGTGTATATATACATGCTCAATTGTATATGGGTACACATGTGGGGGATTGTTGGTGGGTGTGTTGTATGGGTATATATGTATGCATGATCAAATATGTGTGGGTGTATGTGTTGTGTGTATGTGTGTTGTGGGCATGTATGTATACATGCTCAATTGTGTTTGGGTGCACATGTGATGGGCTGTTGGCATGTGTGTTATATGGGCATGCATGTATGCATGCTTGAACATGTGTGGGGTACACATGTGTGGGGGTGTTGGTGTGTGTGTTGTATGGGCATGTATGTATGCATGATTGAATGTGTGTGGGTGTGTGGGTGTGTATGTGTGTGTTGTATGGGCATGCATGTATACATGTGTATTGGGTGCACATGTGACAGGGGCTGTTGGTAGGTGTGTTGTATGGGCATGCATGTGTACATGTGTATTGGGTGCACATGTGACGGGGGCTGTTGGTAGGTGTGTTGTATGGGCATGCATGTATATATGACCAAATGTATGTGGGTACACATGTGTGCATGTGTGTGAGTACAGGCCAGCAGTGATGTTGTATATCTTTGTCTCTTACTATTCTAGTGGCCTCACTTAGCCTGGAACCCACTGTTTTAGCTAAACCAGCTGGCCAGCAAACCTCCAGGACCCACCTATCTCCCACTTCCCCAGAGCTGGGGATTACAAACACACTGCCATGCCCAGCTTTATCATGGGCTCTGGGGATCCGAACTCTGATCCTCATGCTTCTGTGGCAAGCACTTTACTGACGAAGCCATCCCCGCAGGTCCAGTTTCTATTTATTTTGAGGTACTAGGGATGGAATCCAAGGCCTCACATGTGCTCAGCAAATGCTCTACTCTTCAACAACACCCTCCAGTCTTTATTTAATGTAATTTTAAGTGCTAATTGCTACTACACTAGACAATGAGAGTCTATAAAGTAACATGACAAATGAATGTGGTTTTCTCAGGATCCTTGGGGATGGCTCTGGAATCCCCATAGACACCAGAGTCTGTGGGTGTTTAAATATCTTATATAAATGTTCTAATCTTGGCATGTAAGTGCCACCCTTCATCCCATCGCTTTTTGCAGGATTGCTTGCAAACCTTGTTTTGAAGCTGATTCGTGTTTGGTTTTATGTGTATGGGTGTCTGGCCTGCATATGTCTGTGTACCGTATGTGAAGGCCAGAAGAGGGTGTTGGATCCCATGCATGGCACTGGAGTTAAAGATGGTTGATGGTCACTATGTGGGTGCTAGGAATTGAACCTGAGTCTTCTAGAAGAGCAGCTGGGCTCTTAAACACTGAACCATCTTTCCAGGCCCCACCCCCAGAATTACTTTTAATACCTAATAGAGTGTTAGTGCCCTGCTAATAGTGGTTATACTGTAATACAGTGTCAGTGCCCTGCTAATAGTGGTTATACTGTACTTTTAGGGAATACTGACAATATTTCTGTGTGGCTCAGCTGCATTCTGCCCCTTAGTACTTCATGCTCGATTGTTTGAAAGTATGAATGGGGAACTGAGGCTGCCCCCATGGTCAGTCTGGGCAACAGGAAATGTGGGTGAGAAACTGAGACGGGAGGTATCCTATGCTAAGTGGACATTTTCCTTTAGCCCTCCCCCACCCCAAGGGTGTGTGTGTAGGATTGAATTCAGGGCCTTCTGAATTAGCATGCACAAGGCTGTATGTTCAATCTGCAGTAACAGTGTATGTATCCACACACACACGCGCACGCGCACACACATACACACACACACACACACACACACACGTGCACACACATATATACACACATATACACACACACACGTGCACACACATATACACACATACACACATACACATGTGCACACACATATATATACACATACACACACACATACACACACACATACACATACACACACACACACACACTTTACTCTTAAATAAATGCCATATAAAAAGTGGCTAGGTTAAAGGATACAGTACCATTCCAGTGCTGGGCTCTGCTCGGGAAGAAGGAGTGTTGAGAAGCCCCATCCAGCACTTGCTGCTCAGAAGCCCTCCCATCCTGTGGGGGCCCTCATGTTTCTCCTCTCCCAGGGGTACCAATGCTAAAGACTCATCCTGTTTGCCTTGCAGCCCCTGCCTCCTGCATGCTAGCTGCGTTATTTCTCCTGCTCTGGGTCACTGGTCGTCCCCCTCCCTCCTGGTATTGCTGTGACCTTTGTTTCCTTTGGTTTTCTTCATTCTTTCTTGATTCTTTTCTGTCCCCCATTCACATAAAGATGGCTGGACTCTAGTTTCCCAAAAGCCACGAAATAAGATAAAGAATGCTTCTGGTTCTTACTAATGCCCCCACCCCATGTTTTCAAAGTGACAGCTGAATTCTCTTGGTATAATTGTCCCTGGTTATGTTGACTGATGCCAAGTGTCCCCCAGCCCCTACCCCACCCACTCCCCAGGAGTGCCGTCTTCCCGCCTTCCAGGGTGTGTTTTATTGAAAATTAACCTTTCTGCAGGTCGGCCCCTTTGCTTGGGAAGAGCACCTCTCCTTCCAGTCTATGCGAGCCAAATGTGGTAAATGTGTGTGTATGTGTGGTTAGTCCAAGAAAGCCAGCTCAGCCCCTGCAAGGCAGCAGCACGATTGTGACGTCAGCAGCAGCCAAAATCAACATCTCCAGGATGGCAGTGGGGGACCAGCCTGCTGTGTGACACGCTGTCCTCGCACCCATCTGGTACAAGAACCCAGCTTCTCCATCTGGGTCCCCACTGCTGGAACATCACCATTGAACCTACCTCCACATGGCAGAATAAGAGCCCCTACATACGGTGGTGCCTGCTGAGGCAAGAAATCATCTGGCTCTGAAGGAGACTCCACAGAGAACTGTACATGTACAGGAGCCTTCACCTGCTGCCCTGCATCAGGGCAAAAGAGCCACAACTGGGCAAGACTCAACTGAAGAAGTGGACGTATCTACCTATGGCATGCTCCTGCCCAGAGCAGGCACCCTTCCACTGCACAGAAAGTCCTTCTGCCTAAAAACCATGGCCTACTTGTGGCGAACTAGACTCAAGTGTCAAAGAGGCGCCTCCAGAAGACAGTGCCCACCTGTGCTAAGCGTGGAGAGGACAGTAGGTCACCAGGAGCAACTTTTTTTTTCCTTTCCTATGACAGACCTTTGTGAGCCCATGTGATAGTGAATGCTTGCACCTGCTCTTCGTGGGATTTAAGTGACCCGTTGAGAAATGAAGGAGGAGGGAGCCTGGTGATGGTTGCTGGGCAGTGGCCCGATCTTGCATGACTGGCAAGAAGGGATGTGACTGGTGTAAGCATGGGGTGGCTTCTCTTCCCAGGCCACCACACCGGTCTTTGTGACACTTGGCTATATGAGGGGGTTCTCGGGATGGGAGATGCTGTTTTTGTGAGGGTACCCTGGAGCATTATGCAATAGTGTGGTAATATGGCTAAATATACTGTGAATGGAAAATAATGGGTCATGAAAGTGCTAAGTCCTCGATTGGACGGATTCTGTGAATGCGGTCAACAACAACATGTTCTCACAACAGAGAAAAACATGAATCGGGTGTAGTAGCATATACCCATGATCCCAGCACTCAGGAGGTGGAGAGGGAAGGGTCAGAAGGCCACACTCAGCTACAGAGAGAATCTGAGGCCAACCCAGGCTGATAAACAGCTTTGGCATGCTAAGGTATCCTGTCAGACAGCAGCCTGAAAAGCTGGGTGCTGAACCAGATAGTTCTCTACCACTGTCTCGTTGGACTCCTGAAGCTAAGGTAGTAGGCTACTGGGCAGACATAGAGGAAATAGTCCACTCAAATTCCTGTCACAGACCCCATCACTGAGGGCCAGGTCTGTTATGGAAGAAGGCAAGGTTGCGAAGCAAACAGCATCCAAGGAAGGGACCCCTAGGACACTCCTCCTCAAACCACCCCAAACTGTAGTTAAATTACATCTGTGTGTTGCCTAAGAACCCCTTGTTTGAAGTTTACTTTGTGTTGAAGGGTGGAGATTTGTTAGAACTCAGAGATGAAGATGCATTCCCAGTGGGCTGTGGTAGAGGACACCACAAGCCATGGGTGTCTTCATAGGCCTACTTCTCTCTCCTGAATAGGAAGTCGTAGGAAGGGCCCCATCTACAGATGCTTCAGCTGCCTTTAGTTGGTCCATTCCCAGTTAGGAACTATCTCTTATTCAGGGTCCCTGTTGATCCTTTGGGTACTGAGATCAACTGGAATATGTGGGGTCTTACTTCAGAAAAACTGCTCAGGCGTGTGTGTGTCTGCGCACGCGCGCATGTGCACACATGCATGACTGTGGGTTTATGGAAGTGCACATGTGTGCATGCGTGTTCATGTGGGTGCATGTGTGTGGGAGCCTGTGTCTAGCTTCAGGTGTCATTCATTGGAAAAACTGTTGTCCTTGTATTTTGAGACCGGGTCTTTTATTGGCCCAAAGTTTATCCATTAGGCAAGGCTGTCAGGCAGCACACCCAGGGAGCCTCTCGTTTCTGTCTTCTCAGCCCTGGGGTTACAAGTGTGGGGAATCATGCCTGGATTTTTTTATACATGGGTGCTGGGAATCCAATTCAAATCCTCATACTTGCACAGAAAGCATTTTGTTGACTGATCCATCTCCCCAATTTTCACTCAGATACATGTTTTGCTTAAAATATCAGTGATAGTTGTGGATATTCTAGAAGGCTATCTATGAGTTCCAAGCCAAGGACTGTGTGTGTACATATGTGTTGCATGGTGTATATGTGTGATGTGTGTGTGTGCTCCATGGTATATGTTTGTGTGTGTGTGTTTGTGCACACACACGTGTGCACACTGCATGATGTACAGACATATGTGTAGGTATCCACAGAGGCCAGAGGAAGGCATCAGTTGTCCTCCTCTGTCAAGCTACACCTTAATTTTCCTTTGACTCAGGGGTCTCTCCCTGAACCCGAAGCTCCTATCTCTTGGCTAGACTAGCCAGCAAGTCTTAGTGATCTCTTCTCTCTGCCCTGCTCAGCATTGGGGTCGCAGGTGTATCAAGGTTACACTTGCTTTACAGTTGAGCTATCTCTCCAACATCCCCCACCCCTTTTGAACAGGGTCTCCTGTATTCCAGACTGAGGATGACCTTAAACTTGTGATTGAGCCTCCACCTCAGGAGTGCTGGGATTACCGCCGGGCACCACCATCCTCATTACTGGGGGTCAAACTCAGGGTGTTATATATACTAGGCAAATATTTTACCAACTGAGCTACCTCCCCAGTCCCCCCAGGCCAAGGAGACTTTCTGTGGGTACTGATAGACCACCAGGGAATGTCCCCAAACCCCAGGTTGCATCTGTCATCCACCAGATCTTCACCCGTCTTTCCCCTGAAGTCACGATGATATCTGCAGCACCATGGGTCCCAGCGTGCTTGTCTGGTAGAACTATTGAGTCATAATTTTTTGTTTCTATTTTTTTTTTAAATCTCACTTTCCCAAAGCCCACTTCTCTTTAAAACATGTTTTAATTCCATTTCATTGTCTGGCTGGTGCGTAGTCTTGCGGCTTGGCTCCTTTGCGAGGATCTCTGGGGGAAGGTTGTCGAGGGTTGTGTCATGCTCACTGGCTGGGTGTTACAAGTCCATCTCTGACTTCTGTTTTCACCAAGATGGGGACTCACTGCTGTGCCCCTTAGAACACCTGGGGTTCACCGCCATTGCTTTGTGGGTAGAGGTCAAAGGTGAAACATGAAGGGCAGCAGGAGAGAAGGAGGTGCTGCCTCAGAGGGATGACAGGGTGTGATGAGCCACTCTACTTGGCTGTGGAAACTGATCAAGGGACAGTTGTCGGTGTCTTTGAATTCATTTCTCCTTAAAACAATGTCTCGTGTAGCCTAGGCTGGCCCCAGCATTGCTATATAGCTAAGGATGACTTTGCTCTTCTGATCCTCCCGTTTCTACCTCCCAAGTGTTGGCCTTACAGGTGTGTGCCACCACACCCATTTTTTAATGGTGCTTGGGATCAAACCCGGGGCTGTGTGCATGTTAGATAAGTCCTCTACTAATTAAGCCACAACCTCAGCTTAGCTATTATTAGTAATAGTATCTTTGAAATCCTTGAAAGCAGATCGGCAATGCCTTGCCCTGCAGGAGGAAGGACTTGAGCCTTTGATCTCCGTGCACAGCCTGGATCTTCAAAGCCTCCATTCCCGGTGGTGCCTGTGGACAGCAAGTGCTTCGTGGACACAGACAGATGGTGTTCACATCACAGCTTCACCAGTTCAGTGGTCCCCCATCTACCCCAAATATTGACCCACAAGGAGGGATTAAGTTCCAGTGTGGGTGGGACCAACATGCCCTCTAAGACAGTCACTACCAACATTAGTGAGTGAAACTAGGGATAGGTAGGTAGGTAGGTGTCGGGGAAGGAAGACGAGAAGGAGGAGGAGGGAGAGGAAGAAGAAGAGGAGGAGGGGGAGGAGGAGGAAGAGGAAGAGACAGTCTCACTCTGTAGCTCAGGCTGGTTTTAAACTCATAGCAATCCTCCTGCCCCAGGCTCCCAAGTATTGGGATTATAGGTGAGAGCTATTGTGGCCTTCTGATTTCTTTTGTTAAAAACTGGTTATATGCTCTCTGGTGGATCAGTCTGTTTACAAGTCATTCTATTACTACTATGATGACTCCTATTATTATTATTATTATTATTATTATTATTATATAATGCTGCTGTTATTATTATTATTAAAGAACGAGTTCTCAGAAGCTTCAAGAGACAATAAATAGTGGCGGGTCCTTTTTTGAGGTTAGGGCAAGGTTTGCTAAGCGTCTGTGCCAGTGTGAGGATGTCACCACTGTGTTCTCCTTGACCTCCTTCCCACCTGGAGTTCTGGCTTGGGATAAGTCCATCGCGGACTCTTCCACCATCCTGCTCTTTGCTGTGAGTGTACTAAGTAGCTTCAAATCCTGCCCAGGGGACTGCAATGTGGAGCTGGTGCAGGAGGAGCTAGAGACGTTTGTGCTTGCACTAATACTGTTCTGAATACTGTTAATACTGTTGAACGATATGACCTTGCAGAAAACCTCACAGTAGCCACAATCTGGGTTTTGATTTCAAGGTAGCTCAGACAGCTCAGGGCTGTGGTTGGTCCAGCACAAAGGCTTCCCAGACTGAGCCATGATGTGTTTAGTCTGTGCGGTTTGAGAGTGTCTGGTATCAGACGGGTCAGCGACTGCACAACCGTCTCCAACCCCCCAGTTTCATCAATTTCAATTCCTTTCCTCCCAAAGCAAGATACTCAGCTGTTCCCTTTTCCTTTCTTCCTGCCCTGGGGACTCAGCACAAGTAGGTAGATGCCTGCTCCCTGGATACTTCAGAGTGAGTGCTGTAGTCCCCTTGACCCTGGGAGGGATGCATGTCCCTGGTAAGTGACTTTAGCAGTGTCAGATTGGAATTGGGAGCTCACAGGGAGCACAGCACCCATGGGACACTAGCCTGGAACCAGGGTGCAAGAGAATGAAAAGGTTGAGGGAAGTGGTGGAAGGGGAGGCCCCATTCAACCTCAGCGTTCTCTGTTCAGACCTCTAGTGCCACAGCCTGGGTAGCAAGCCACACCAGACAGGAAGCAAGTATCAGGTAGGCAAAGCTGGAAGGGAATAAAAAGCAACCTTGGGGCCCCCCAGCTACCCCTTGTAAAATCTCAGCAGCCTCCACTCCTGCTGCTCCCTCTGAGCATTCTCGGCTAGCATGGGATAAGTGCAGGGTCCCCAGTTACTTCTGAATGTTCTAGTCAGGAAAGCAACTTGTCAGAGATGCCCTGTAACACACATGAGGAGAGGGCTGAAGAACCAGGGCATGGCAGGACTTAAGCCCCGGGGCATCACTAGAGTCACCCCACCCGACCCCCAACCCCCACTGCTGTATCTAGAGGAGATGAAGGAGCATCTGGAAGTCGTCAATAGCAAATTCTGTTCAATTGAAATTTGAAAATGTCTAGCCCAGCTGGGAAGCAGCACCAGGGTTCCCTCCGGAACACGGGGGTCAGGGGCTTGGGGATCGGCTCGCACATACATGTGTGTTTGCCTGGACAGCCACAGTTCTTTAATCACTGATACCCTGTGTACATGCGGAGTGTATGTAGATGTGAGGTGCTCTGTCTAATAAGATTAATAAATCATTGGCTTTTTGCAAGGTCACTGAACAAACTTGTGTCTTTTTATACTTAATATCTACTTAATATCTCTGAGTCCTTATATTTCTTCTTTTTTTTTTTTTTTTTGGTTTTTTCAAGACAGGGTTTCTCTGTGTAGCCCTGGCTGTCCTGGAACTCACTCGGTAGACCAGGCTGGCCTTGAACTCAGAAATCCGCCTGCCTCTGCCTCCCAAGTGCTGGGACTAAAGGCGTGCGCCACCACCGCCCGGCCTTATATTTCTTTATGATAAGCTTACCACGTCTGCTCTGCTGTTCATAGCTGGATACAAACCTAGAATGTCAGCTTGTAGCATTTAAGGAGGGACCATGGACATGTGGGCTGGTGAAACAGGTTGGCAGAATCCCGGGCTGAAGCGTAGGGACGTTCTTGGCAGTTGCACACTAGAAAACACTGTGCTCACAGATCTCCCCCCTTGTACAGTGTTATCTTGATAATTTTCTGTGTCGTGTGAGAAGTGGAACTCAATGATTGAGTTAGCCAATGGGCATCAAGAAGACCGGCTCAGAGGCCACCGTGCCCTTCCCCCACTGCTGTGAAGTTTCAGAATGCTCGCTAAGTTTTCATTTGTCATCTCTTCACGCCAGTTCCGAGAGTTCCCTAACTTGACAGAGTGACCCTTATTGATTTGAGTGGAAATTATCTCAGAGCAAAAATTTCCAGAAATAAAGCAGTTTTAAAATTCCAGGGGGACTCCACTTTTATTGATAAATACTAAAAAAAAAAAAATGCATAACACATAAAGTGTACAGGGTCTATAAGTCCATAGGCTGTGTCTGGCAGTGGGGAAGATTGGTCCGGGAGTCATATGTGTGCACTGTGTACGTGAGCAGAGCCATCCAGCCTTTGACATGTGACAGGAGGTTGTCATCCACAAAGTTCCCTTCAGAGCCCTGCAATTAAGTTACTAAAATTAATAAATAAATTGATATTAGGAAATAAAGAGTTAGTAAGAGGGCACATTGAGTAAAGGCAGTTGCCTCCAAGCCTGTGACCTGAGTTCTAGTCCCAGATTGTGCATGAAAGAAGGGAAAAAACTGACTCTTTCAAATTGTCTTCTGATCTCCACACCTGTGTTGTGGCATATCACACACACACACACACACACACACACACACACACACACACACACGTACGCGCACGATCATTTTAATCACAAAAGTATGCTTAAAGCAATCATAGGCATAGCTCTGTTCCCTGCATGTACATGTACATATGTAATATGCATAGCTATGCTTTAGCCATGGACACAGGTGATGGCTTATCTAAAAAGCACTTGTGACTACTGTTTACTTTTTAAATCATGGCCAGCCCTCCCATGCTGGGACTGCAGCACATGGGGCCTGACCCTCTAGAGGCTCGGCCTCTGCCTGGCAAGCAGGATTGCTTTACAGAGACATGGCCAGGGACAGCTCTGGTTTCGCGTGGTCACTGTTAAGCCTGTGGATCGAGCATCCCAGCTGGACTATGTCGCCTGCCTCTGAGGGACCAGCTGATGGCTTTGAATGATTCTATTTCAGCCAGACTCAGACCCTGAACTGGTTTTGTCCGAGGAAGAACAGAACGACAGTGAGGACAAGGGAGAGGTGGAGCCGGGCCCCGTGGAAGATCAGCGCAGCGTAATCCTCCACCTCATCTCACAGCTCAAGCTGGGCATGGACTTAACTAAGGTAGGCTGACGCTGTCTGGTGGCCGTCTCTGTCTGCAGGCCTTTCCTGTCACCGCTGTGGTGAGGTGGGGAAGCCAGACTAGGGAAAGGCCAGCATTGGCTTCTAAGGAAGATATTTTAGAAATATCTGGAAAGAACACACACACACACACACACACACACAAAGGCATATGCATATGTACTCCTTGCTCCCACACACACAAACATACACAAATGTGCAAGACACGTGACACACATACCCCTCATAAGCACACAGATGCCACAACATACAAACACCCAAACATGCACAAATGTGCAAGACATGTGACACATACACCTCTCATAAACATGCAGATGCCACAACACACACACACACGAACACCTCACATTAAAAACACAGAAACATACAGATACCTCACATACCATACACACACACATACACACACACACACACACACACACACACACACACACACAGACATACATCACACACATGCAGATACCTCTCACCACACACATCTCATATACACTAAAACACAGGTACGCCCCATGCTGTACACAGGCACACATATGTTTAATACCATACACATAGACTCCTCACACCACATCACAGCTCCATATTGGGGGCTGGGGGGGTTCCATGTAGACCAGGTTGAGCCTATACTCCTGTTTGTAGTCAGGGTTGGCCTCGAACTCAGGACTATCCTGCTTCCATCACCTCCTGGGACTGTAATGAATTCACCACTTCTGGCCTTTATTCTTTCTCTTCTTTTTTTTTTCTCTCTGTCTTTTTGTCTGTCTGTCTGTCTGTCTGTCTGTCTTTACTTTTCTTTAGATAGGACTTTGATGTATATTATTAAGCCTGGTGTCACATCCTGGGCTCAAGTCACACTCCTATTTGGGTCCCATGGTTCTGGCTGTGGGTGTACACTACCACATCCAGCCAGGAAGGCCATTTTTAGACAGCTTCTCATTCAGAATGGAGAGCCTCATTTGGCTCTCCAGAGCTACTGTGTGCTTGCTGTTTGCTCTCAGTGGTAGTGTGTGTCCTAGAGATTCGAGTCGCCTGCAGAGGTCAGAGGTCATTGTGACATCACAGCCATGGAGAGAAACCCAGAAGGAAAAAGTGTCTGCCCAGCCTTGAGGCCTTCTGAAGGCTGCCGTTAATGTTTACAGCAAGTCTGTAAGGGGTGGGTGGCTTTGTTGGTGACTCCAAACCCATAGGTGGGCGAAGAGAGTCATGGCCCTGCAGGTACCCAGAGTTCTTCGTGAGTGCATATAGGAAGTTCAGTGTCCAGCCACTCATGTCCTATTGAGGGGCAGACACCCTACCTCTCACCTCAGCTGTCGCCTTGTTCTGGAGGCAGCTCCCCAAGTGAACTGAATGTTGCCTGGAGTCACAGGGCACTGAGAGATGATGGAGAGTCAGGACTTTACAGTTTGCTTTAAGTAAAGACCATAGTACCACTCTGGAGGGGTCATAGGGATGGAAGGTGGGATGCAGAGGACCTAGCCTAAAGCTGTACACTGAGTGATTGTGTCTCATTCGGACCTTTGTGAAGTGTCACAGTGTGATGCTGGGCTCTGCGGTATGGCTGAAGAATAATGAGCAGAGAGACAAGGTAGCCTGTACAGGGTAGGATCATACTGTGAAAGTCAGCCAGGGCACTGGGAATGTAAGCCTTCCTTTTTAAAACAGTGGGGTTTTATTTATTGAGACTGGGCCTCACTGTAGCCCAGGCTGCCCTTGAACTTGTCACATAGCTGAGGAACACCTGGAGATTCAGAACCTTGGATCTCAACCTCCCAAGTGCTGAGATTACAGGTGTGCGCCAGCATATCTGACTCCATTTTGTTTTTGAGAAACAGGGTCTCGTGTATCCCAGCCTGACCTTGGACTCACTGTATAGCCAAGGGTAACTTTGGATTTCTGACTCTCCCACCTCTTAAGTCCTGAGTTGTGTGTCACCATTCCTGGTTGATGCAGTTAATGGGAACCAAACCCAGGACTTTGTGAATGCTAGGCAAGCTACCTTCCCACTTCAGAAAGTTGCCTTGAAATGTTTTCAGTATAGATGTCTGACATCCTAGGTGACTGCTACTTTAAATAGGACCCACACTAAGCACCCCCAAGTTCCTTGTTTCTTCCTTCTCCTGCAGTGCATGGCTGATCCCTGCCTCTCTGCTGTTGAGTAAGGTCTGTTCAGCACCATGTTTCTACTGTAATTTCAGCTTCTTGCTGAATAAATCTGTTGAAGATGCTTGGCTTTTTAAATAGCTGCCTATCTTTGGTGGTTATATAAGACTCTGAGATGACGCTCCAGTTAATGCTGAGGGCGTGTAGGTGGCAAGGTCCCCAAGTACCATCTAAAATCCTAGTGTTTCCAAATTGTGGGTCTCAACCTACCAGTGGGTTGTAAAACCAATTTGGTGGGTCAGACAGAGACATTTTTAAGGCGTGAACTGTGACAGAAAATCTAAGAGTATGGTAACACCCTTTGATGTCAGTTGTATTGCACTGGGTCACAGAGCAAAATGTTCTCATTGTGGGTCACGCTTTTAAAACGGCTTGCAAAATTTCAGGGCTGGACTCATGGATGATATGAGCGACTGAGAAATTGAAATTGCTCAGATCCAATATGGAAGGGCGCAGAAGCCTAGTGGGAGCTATCTGACGGTCGGCTCTGTGTAGGGCTCTTGTCTGGAGCTGTGATGTTTGCATGATTATTTTATTAGCTTGTGATTGCATTTCCAGAGACAGAGCCTATTCCTGCAGCTGCAGACATTGCCTTTATCTAATGCCCAGTTGGTTACTTGGAAGGAGAGTGAAAAATTAATTTCAAACTCTTGCCCTCTAACAGAATATTGTGTTGAATGCTTTTTGTAATAGTTCAGGCACCATAAGATGGGGGAAGGAATTTCCTTAAGGAAATCTAACCAGCTCTGTTGGGTAAGTAAAGAAACAGGGAGAGACTGGGGAGATGGCACACACATAAACACACACACATATGTACATATGTGGTATATATAAATAAATACATATGCATATATATATACACACAGGTGTGTATGTATGTATGTATGTATGTATGTATGTACGCATGTATGTGTATATGTATATTCCCAATGCTAAGAAGGCAGAGGTGGATCCCCAGGGTTGAAAACCAGGAGACCTCGCTTAGTTGGTCAATTCTAGTGAGAGACCTTATCTCAGAAAACAAGGTAGATGATACTGAAGGAATGGTACCCAAAGTTGTCCCCTGGCTTCCACATGCACATGTACATATGTGCACGTCACTCATATGCATATGGGCATCTGCACATACATGCAAAAGTGAAAAGAGTCGGGGAGGGGAGGAAAAAGTACTTGCCTGTTATTTGTAAAGTTCTCTGGTTTCTGAATCCCAGAGGAACCCTGGTAGCCCTGGACCCCTTTACTTCTTGGATTCACACTGGGCGTTTTCTCCTATCTGAAAGTAGAGCATCACGTGGCTGGCCCCAAAAGTTTCGAACTGGTGTGTCTTTGAGGGAAAAAAAGTACCTGTTCCCAGCATTTTTCACAAGAGTGTGGTGTGCTCCCTGCAGGAGGGAGGGGACTATCACTCCTTCTGACTGTCTTCTTCTGCCCTCCTGGCTATGTGGTGATCTATGTCAGATTTTCTAAGGGCGAGCAGCTACTCCTGGATTGGCGTAATTAATTGCCCTCTGAATCCCCGGCACGGGATCTCCTTTATTTATTTATTTATTTATTTATTTATTTATTTATTTTTAACTTCCCCCCAAAGTAGTTCATTGTCTTAATTATGTTAATGAGGGGAAAGGCAGTCCATATTGATGGCTCCATAAATCTGCAGCCAGACGGCTTGAATGCCATCAGTCTAAACAGCGCCATCAGTCTAAACAGCGGGGGCCATCCCTCATCCTGTCGGATACGACAGCCCAATTAGGACTCATGCGCTTCTTGGCTCTGTATCTCTGGTGCCCATCCCCCAAGAAGCACTTGATGAGCTGATTTGTTTAGAAACTCACCGAGAAAAGAAAGACAAGCTTCCACCCCCACCCACCCCAAGGAGGCTGAGCCGGGGAAGAACTGGACCAGAGAGCTGTTGGAGGGAAACGCTGGCCATCTTGGTGGGAATGTTCCTGACAGGCTTTGGAGCCAGTCTGGTGTTGATCTTTCGAAGTCCTAGCGGTACCCCAGCAAAAGGTGAGAGAGGAGGGCCACAGTGGAGACATCTGAAAGGATGCAGACCTGGTTGGTTGGCCCTGGTGATGGCTGTGAGCCCTAATCTCTAAGTATGATGGTTAATACCTGTCAGCATGACAGACCTGAGTCGCCTCAGAAGCCAGCTTCTGAGCATGTCTGTGAGGGATGACTTAGCCTGGATTCACTGAGGTGGCATTGAGTCCCTAATGATGTTGAAAGGAGAAATGAGAATGAGTGTTCCTGTGTGACTCTCTGTGTCACTCATGGCTGCTTCTCTTTCTCCTCAGCTCACCTCCATGAGGGTTCTAGCTGCTAAAACCTACAGCTCGAACGGCCAGTTGTACTGTCCGCTCGTTGTCGTGACCCACACCTGACAAGAAAGAACACAGGAAATTTGGGCTCATGGTTTAAAAGGGACACAGGGTGTCACAGTGGGGAAGGCAAGATGAGGCAGCTGGCCAAGTTAAGTCAGGAAGCTGAGGGAGATCCATGCTGGCTCTCAACTCCAGTTCTCACTGTGGTTCAGTCTCAGACCTGAGCCCATGGATGGTGCCACTTAGCATGCAGGGTGGATCTCTCCTCATATGTTGAATGTTTTTGGAAACCTCGTCAAAGATCTAGAGGTGTGTCTCCTGAATGATTTCTGGATCCATTCAAATTGACAATGAAGATGAATCATTTCAGAGCCCCGAAGTGGTTCGGGGGACGGGGAAGACAGGAGTGTTGGGGACATTTGCTTGAGTGGTCTTACTTGCTTGTCCAATGGGAGAATGGCACAGCCGGGCCACACAGAGCTCAGCAGACATCGTCACCTGACTCTGCAGACACACAGAACATGAGACTGTCCCAAGGCTGAGTGTAGAGTGTGCGCCTGGCCGGAGACATCCCTTGGACAGCTGGATTCTCAGTTTAGTTGAATTGTGGCTGAAAGAATAGTAGGAAATCTGCCTTGATTTGCTTAGCTGTCTTCTGATGACTCTTTTCCTCTTCCTGCATTTGACCCAGGAAAGCAGATAGCTACAAAAATGCAAATCAGCCCTTTATCAGGTAGAGACAAGTTAACACTCTGAGGCTTTGAAAGGATTTACTTAGATTGTGTTCTTTGCTTGATTTTATATCTTGCTGCTGCTTTTCACATGGCGTTTAATGACAGATAAATAATATTAAGAGCTGTCTTCTAAACTGTGCCTCCCCAGTGGGGTTGACTTCCTCTGATTTCTTACGAAACCACTACACTTTGAAGACACATCTGCCTGCTTTTTCTCTTCTGGATGTCTTTTCTTTTGTATCCAAATCACTTGCAAGGAGGCTTTTTAGAAGTCCCAGTGTGCAGGGCTGGATGGATGGCTCAGTTGTTAGCAGGGGCTGATCTTACAAATTCAGTTCCCCACACCCTAGTGGCTCACAGCCCCTTATAATGCCTATTCCAGGGAGATCTGACGCCCTCTGCTGGCTCCCACAGATACCTGCACTCACATGCGCACACGTGCACACGTGCGCACACATAATTAGACATAAAACCAATCTTTTTTTTTCTTTTCTTTGTAAGGGAAACCTGGCATAAGGCTATAGTTATAGAGCTGTAAGCCTGGGTGATTTTCAGGATCAGTTATGGTAGAACCCGATGTCTTGCCAACTTTGAAACCCTCATGAGTCCATGTAGGAAGGAGCCAAGCAAGACTGTCGGTGGCAGAGAGAGAGAGAGGCATGCCTCCAAGCTGTTGTAGGCAGCAACCTGAAGAGAGCTTCCTTAATCCCTTAAGGGGCCTCAAATCGGGTGTCACAAAAAGGAATTTCGTGATGAGCCATCATGGAGAAGATTGGGAGGTTATGGCACGATTTTAATATAGATTTTGAGCACTAGGGTTTAAAAGAATGAGAGGCTCT
>JANHMN010000020.1:45694823-45721742 GCA_030674055.1 Rhabdomys pumilio | reverse complement strand
GCATCTTCTATGGATGGTGTGAGTGTGGCATCTTCTATGGATGGTGTGAGTGTGGCATCTTCTATGGATGGTGTGAGTGTGGCATCTTCTATTGATGACGGGAGTGTAGCATCTTCTATTGATGGTGTGAGTGTGGCATCTTCTATGGATGGTGTGAGTGTAACATCTTCTATTGATGATGTGAGTGTAACACCTAATCCCCCTACTAAGCGTGTGGCTGGAATCTCTGTGTCCCATTTACCATACCCCGTGTGCATATGCAAGCTCTCTTCCCCCTCCCCTTGGCTTCCTCCCATCTCTCGATCTTTGTCTATTTCAGGAGAGAAACAGGGACTGGCAGTGCCCCTTAGGTTCTGTCTCCAGTACCAGGTGTCCCCTGCTTACATTGAAACCATCATCTTTACTGTCCTGGGAGGTTGTGGAGCTTAAGGGGCCTCATACAAGGAGCTCTCAGGAGGCTGGTGACCAATGGGCACTCAGTCCTCATGGGGATTGTTGGTACCAGTCTTTACTCTTGTTGGTTGGACAATCAGAAGCCTTGGGAGGGAACACCACAAACCACTTCTGGTCATGTATATGTAGTTAGAGAATGGAGCTGTCAGCCATGTAGGCTCCTGGTACCTTGACGGTGGGTGCCCTTGTCTCACTACTGAAGGAGAGCAGGGAGAGACATGCAGGGGGAAGTATTTGTTCACAGGGTTCTCTCACACACTAACTGTCCTGGAGCAAGACTGGAGCCTTTCCTTCCTTGTTGATCTGCTCATCCTCCATACCTCTGCATACCACCTCTTCCCTCACAAAGGTCCTTTCCTTGGTCTTTCTTGTCACCACAGGGAGTTGCATATGCAGCTCAAATGCCTCCTCCTCGAGGCACGTTCCTTTTCTATATTATTTTGTCCTTGGCACCATTCCCCTACTGCCTTGATCATAGTCACTATGGTATCTCTGTCATGCCAGCTGACAGGTGACTGGCACTGGCACTGCCCTTCGTGTGGGCTTCTGCAAGCAGATGAGTATCCAGATGCCTTGGTTAAGGCCAGAGCATGTCTACCTTCCTCATGGTATTTCTCAGAGCACCACATGATACAGTCAACAGCACACAGGCAGTGAATTGAGAGCTCTGTTGAGGTGAGAGGCATGGGATGCATTGCAGGGCCTCCTGGATCTCCCACCCACATGTTCTCATCCCTCATGCTCTCTGCCTGTTCATGCTGGTCCGACTCTCCCTCTCTCCTGGAGGTGTGCTTCGGCTTCTGGACCATGGGGAAGAATACGTCTTCACACTGCCCAGTGCCTATGCCCGCTCCATCCTCACCGTCCCATGGGTGGAGCTTGGAGGAAAGGTTAACATCAGCTGTGCCAAGACTGGGTACTCTGCCACTGTGACATTCCACACGAAGCCCTTCTACGGCGGGAAAGTCCACAGGTAGGAAGTGGCCAGGACTCTGGCTGTATTTCTCTTTATGTCCGAGTCGCCTCACCCTTTCAGAAGAAACTAGGTGTGGTAGGCACAGCTGTAATCCCAATAGTTTGGAATCAAGGACAGAATCAGAAGTTGAAGGTCGTTCTTGGATACTTAGTGAGGCTAGCTTGGAATACATGACATCTTGTCTCAAACAAAACAAAATAACAAGAACAACAACAAAAAAGAAAAGAACCCAAATAGATGGAGTCCTAACCAGGCAAAATACCACTTAACTATAAGCCCAGCCCTCTGGAGGCAGACTTTCAAATTCCAGGCCAGCCTAGGCCTACCGAGCAAACTCCAGGCTAGCTTGGGTAACATAGTAAGACCTGTCTCCAAAAAGTCCAGGGGTAGGGCCACATCTCAGTAGTAGAGTATATACCTGACATGCACAAAGACCTGAGTTCAATTCCCTGTCACTTTTTGTCCAAACAAAGCAAAACAAAACAAAGGATGACATTCAGTAGATGAGACAACCATCAAGACAGAGTGAACAGTCCTGTTTGAAGAAGCACCTCTCTCCTTCCATTCATAGGTGAGGCTTTGGGGCCTCCTAACTCATCATTTATGGGGAGTCTGTGGTACTACCGAAGACTCCCAGAGGATAAATGGCCTTTTAGCCCTTCTCTCTCTAGTGCAGCTCTCTGCAAGCACAGGCATTATGGCGATCTCCGTTTCTCAGCTCCTGGAGTCTTGGGTGTATAAGCCACAGACTATGTCACTATCCTTAGAAGCTGGGGAAACCAGGTCTTGAACTAAGGGAGAGGTCACCATTGGAGGAAGGGCAGACTTTTTTCTATAGCTCTGATTGGAGCAAGCCTGCCACTATGCAGACCTCAAATCCCCAACTGCTTCTAGGGCCTTGCTGGTGTTAGCTTGGAATAGGTGTGCTCTCTTGAGCCCCTGCACATGAACACACACACACGCACACGCACACGCACACGCGCACGCGCGCACACAATCACACACACACACAGAAGTGCGCTGGAGTTATGCTGATTGAGTGTCTTTCTTCCCAGCATTCAGTTGTCATACTGGCAACTGAAAGACAATAGAGGGATCATCAGAATCGAGGTACAGCCAAGCGTCCCCTGTGGTGAGCCCACTGCACAGCATTTGCTAGCACAACCCCCTAACTCTGCACCACCAGACATGCCTATGAGGAGCCTGAATGGTTCTCAGATCAAGGAAGGTGGCTTCCAAGCCTATACTGGAAACTGGAAATGTGGGCTAAAGAGATGGCTCAGAGCCTAAGAATGCTTACTGTTCTTGCAGAGGACCAGAAGTCAGTTGCCAGCACCCACGCTGGATGGCTCACAACCACCTGTAGCTCCAGCTTCAAGCCACTTGCCCCAAGTCATACTCAGCATGTGTATACCTCTCCCCCAATACGTGTAATAAAAATAAAAATAGAGCCGGGCGGTGGTGGCGCATGCCTTTAATCCCAGCACTTGGGAGGTAGAGGCAGGCGGATTTTTGAGTTTGAGGCCAGCCTGGTCTACAGAGTGAGTTCCAGGACAGCCAGGGCTACATAGAGAAACCCTGTCTCGAAAAACAATAAATAAATAAATAAATAAAGAAAGAAAGAAAGAAAGAAATAAAATAAAATAGAAAAGGCAAACTGAAAACTCAGCACAAGCTGGACCATGGGATGCAGAGGACTTGGCTCCAGGGGCATTTCCTCCCACTCAGACAGAGAGGCCTGAGTTCCCCAAACATGCTAAGAAAGGCAGTTTCCTCAGGCCTTTTCTTAACATCATTGTGTATATACATGCATGAGTGTGGGGCTGTGCCATGGTGCGTATGTGGAGGTCAGAGGACAACTCTGTGGGGTTGTCTCTCTCCTTCCACCTTTATATGGATTCTAAGGACCTCATTTGGGTTGTCAGGCTGGCATGGCTAACACCTATACCTGGTAAAGCATCTCACCAGTCCTCCACAGGGGCTCTTAAAAAGAGCTTGAAGGTGGTCATCCAGGTATTGCTGAGTCCACAGGTACTGCCATGAGCAGGCAGTGCCATGAAGCCAGGTTTGGCTCAGCCTTCATCTGGGAATGTGTGGGTGCTGGGTAGATAGATATACAGACTGTAGGGCCTGTGAGCAGCCCATGCTTCATCTCCACCCAGAACTGACCTTCTGGTGATTGGATTGTTTGCTGTAGCTTTTGATGTTGAGACAAGTTGCCATACAGCCTAGGCAGGCCTTAAATTTGTAATCCTCCTGCCTCTGCCCCAAGTGCTGGGATGACTCAGGCATGCACCACAATGTTTGGCATAGAACCAAAGACCTTATTTAAGGATGGAAAAGTTCTTCCAACACTCTTTCCAAGGTAAAAATGTAGCACTGGGAGATGCTGTTTTGGGGAGGAGGGAATATATTTTCCTGTTGGATCATGCCCACGACAGAGGGCATCTTATACAACCACTGTGCTTGTCTCTTGGAGCAGCGGGGCAGGTTGACAGCTCTTACTGTTGATCCATCTTCCTCTGAATTGGTTTTACCTCAGGGTTTTTCCTCCTTTCTCTCTTCTTTCCTTTTCTTCCTCTCTTTTGTTTTCTTTTTTGATTCAAAGTCTATCTGCTTAGCCCTGGCTAGCCTCATTCTTGCCTAGGTTACCCTGCCTCTGTTTCCTAAGTGCTCAGGGTTACAGGCATGAGCCCACACCCCCAGCTACCTTCTTTTCCTGTTCTGATCAAGAATATTATAACTTCTTTTAAGAGCCAGTCTTTGAGTCAAACTGTAAGCCAACTCCTTGTCCCTAAACTGCCTTTTGAAAAGCCTCTGGACCGGAGTCCCCCTTTTTGATTCATTTGATCTGCTCATTAATTCAGAGTCACAGCTGAAGTAAAACACAACCCAACCAACACCATCGTCTGCAAAGCGCACGGGGAGTGGAACGGCACCTTGGAGTTCACCTACAGCAACGGGGAGACCAAAGTCATCGACACGACCAGCCTGCCTGTGTATCCCAAGAAGCTTAGACCTCTGGAGAAGCAGGGGCCCATGGAGTCCAGGTATGCCTGTCTCCGCCTTGGCTGAGGGATCCATGGGGAACAGCAGCATAGCGAATAGCAAAGGACCAGAGTGTGCGTCCTTTAGCCACTGAAAGGGATGGACCCAGGGACCGATCACTGGGGTGGTTCTGCAGCTATAGAGTGGGCTACCATCCACCATCTGGCAGACGTGTGCTGCCTGTTCTGAAAAAGCTTGTCCACTGCCGGACTCTTGGTTGGTTGTAAGTTAATCCGAGAGTTGCTGGTAATTGAAAGAACTATGCAGGGAAACAGCAAGACTCTTTTTTGACAATTATTTTTAAAATATTGAGTGCGGGCACGGGTTGTGGAGTCAACTGTACACAACCTGTGCTTCTGGGAGAAGCAGGTGCAGCTTAGGGACCATCAGATTTAAACACATGAACTCACTTTAGTCTCGTATTCTATTTCTGGGGGATCTATCTGTTGGCATGGGAAATTATTAAATTCAGAACGATTCAAATATATTTATTTTTGAGAAAACAGTTCAAGAAAGAGAAACCATCTACATTCATACCCGGCATTTGGAAAATAGTTAAGTAAATTATGAAACATCCACCTAATTAGTATGTCTGCTATATGCTCTGTCATGTGACCACTGAAAGTGACAGGTATACAGGTCCACAAGCAGGTTGTTCATAGAAGATGCTATTTTGATATTTCAGTCTAAGCCAACACCGCCCATGGGTCCAACTGAGACCTGACTGATTTACCAAAAAATGTTTTTTCTATATTCATTTTATGTGTATGTGTATGTGCATGTGTGTGTTACACACGTGATGTGTATGTGCATGTGTGTGTTACAGTACACACGTGGAGATCAGAGGATAGTTCTCCTTCCACCATGTAGACTCTTGGGATCCAATTAGGTTGTCAGGCTTGGTACCCTCTTCCTGGGTACTGGAAAACCCAGCCGTCTTCATTCATAGCAGTGAACAGTATATACAACTTCTGTGTGTAGAGACACGAACTCTCCCCCATCCGCCCTGTTGGGCCATGGCTGCAGGAAGAGAAAAGGGTATGTGGAGAGGTAGTCCACCACCAGGCCCCACTGCTTCTGAGGGGCATTCCCAGGATGAGGTAATGAAGATGGGGTCAGCTCAGGAACTTTGGAACACTTGTCCCCCCACCCCAACAGGGAGAGGCTAATTAACATTCCTGGTCAGCTCAGGAACTTTGAAAAGGTCATAGGACACTTGCCAGATGGGATTAACATTCCTTGGACCACAGGGGAGGGAACCCACCTGGGGGGTGGGGAAGGCCCAGAGCACATAGACACATTCCGCAGGATGGACCAACCCTTGCCACCTGAAGACAAGGGAGGTCCTTGCCACCTCATTCCCTAAAGACCAATCAGTATAAAAGTCACACTGTCCTGCCAATCATATTGTGCCTAGTCACTGTTTCTCTAGTCTACCTCTTAAACTGTATAAAAACTGGCCAAATGGGCTTCCCGGGGTTGCCGCCTCTCCTTGGAGTGCAGGAGGACCCCAACGTGTTGGAACAATAAAATTCCTCTTGCTTTTTGCATCGCTTCACAAATCTGTCTGGTTCACTCAGGGGGTCCCTGGTAAGCTAAGGCTCCCAAGAGTCTTACAGTTAAGTTGCTCCTTGGTCAGCCTCTGGGTACTTGGAACCCTGTGAGGATTAGGGAAGGAACCCAGTGCCAGAGTTAGAGAGGGATTGCTATGTTTTCTTCTTCCTCTGTATGTATTTAAACACAGTGCCGGGCATGGTGACACATGTCTATCTGTAAACTAACGCTCAGGAGGCTGAGGCAGGAAACTAAGCTGAGAAGTCCATCCTGGACTTACACTGTAAGACCCTGATTCAGGAAACAGTAACAAAGACAGCATGAGGCTCACTCTAGGGAAGCTGAGTTCTCTACTTAAGGCTGGGAGTGGCTGTTCTACACCCCAGAACCCCATTCGTGCTGGGTCCCAGGCCTCCCTTATCTGCAGAGTTAGAGAGGTCATCAGCATCACTTGTATTGTTAATTGAGCTATACTGTGGTGCCAGCCTTTTCCCCGTGGCAGACTACCCCAGCAGAGTGGCTGATGGTACTCCGTCTGCTCATCACCCGTGTCTGCTCCTGATGAACAGAGCATGCTCTGAGCAAAGGTCCTTTCTTGGATCCCAGAGGCAGGCCTGGGAATGCTACTCTGACCTTGCCACACCCTGTTTTACTTTGGCAGTCTCTTGGGATTGCCGTTGACTTCCTCTTCATCCAATCCCCCACACCCCCACCTCCTAGCTCGGCATTCAGGGCTTTTCTTAGGCAGGTTCCCTCTCCTGTACTCATTTGACATGAGTTTACTTGGCCAAATGCAGTTGCTAGTAATATACCCACCCATGTCATTGGGTCATGAGGATTAAATGAGTGTCTCTATAAGATGTTTATAGGGGTGCTTGGTAAGAGCTGTATATACCTGCTGTCCCTGGTGTAGATGGGGGAGAAGGGCTCAACCTGCTCTTTCCAGTAGCTTTCACCTCCAGAGCTCTACTCAGAACGTGAGGAAGTCTTGCTAGTGTGGAGGCAGCAGATGTGTAACCAAGGAGCCCTGGATCCACCCCTGGCTCTTGTGTTTCAAGACACCTCCCTGGAGTCCCACAGACAGGGGCCTAAATGCCCTTCCTTGTCTGGCCACTATCATTGTAAGACTTTAGCGAGCAGAGCCTTAGTTTAGTTTACTGGAGACCCCCTGAGTAAACCATGCAGAGACAAGAAATCACTACAAAAAGCAAGAGGAATTTTTAATGTTCCAGCATGCTGGGGCCATCCTGCATCTCAGAAGGGGAAGCGACCCTGCGTGGCTTGTTCAGCGGACATTTATACAATCTCTAGGGGTACCGGCCATTAGGCACAATGTGATTGGCAGAACAGCGACCTTTTAAACTGATTGGTCCCCAGGGAATGAGGCAGCAAGGACCTTCCCTGTCTGTGTGTGGCCAATGGTCCATTGTCCATGTGCTCTGGGACCCCGCCCCACCCGCAGGTCAGTCCCCGCCCCCTGTGGTCTAAGGAATGTTAACTAGCCTCTGCCTTCTAGAGGGGAGGGACGCCTAAGCATTTTATGACATTTCTTTCTAGGAACCTCTGGCAGGAAGTCACCCACTACTTGAGGCTTGGGGACATCGATGCAGCCACAGAACAGAAGCGGCGTCTGGAGGAGAGGCAGAGAATGGAGGAGAGGAAACGGGAGACCCTTCGCACACCATGGCGACCCAAGTATTTCATCCCAGAGGTAACCCTGGCCTGCTACCAGGCTCTAGCCCTGATTAAGGTCACCTCAACTTTTATTGTTGAGACAGTTGGACAGACAGGGGCCACACAGGCCCTGGGTGGAGCAGGGCAGAGTGTGGCTCTGGTTCAAGTTGGGGGTTGGAATTTAGGTTCCTGTTTCCCCAGTAAGGTCTTGGCATCTCATACCATCTTGAGGGCAGAAGTATGTAGTTGACACTTCTTTTGTAGTGTTCCTCCCTTCAAACACCCTCCTAGCCAGCCAGGCCTGGGAAGGAGGGGACTGGGGCTCTGCTCTACTCTAGTCCCACCTAGCTGGTTGGTCCCCCTGCTGCCTCCCCTTTGAGTACTGCCACACAATGACCTCCTGTGGGGCACATGGAAGAGACAGAGCTTAGTGGAGGCCTCTGCCTGAAAGGCTGCCCCAACTCCTACCCCCTCAGGGAAGCAGGTAAAGGTGCTAGAAGCCTATCTGGAGCCAACCTTAGTTTTGTCTCCTGTGGCTGTGATAAAACACCCTGACAAAAGCAACTCAGGCGAGAAAGGGTTATTTGGCTCACAATTCCTGGTCACAGTGCATCATGGTCCATCACCGTGGACAAGTAAAGGTGGCAGGCCCTTGAGACAGCTAGTCCCATCTGTGGTTAAGATCAGAGAGCATGAATTTACATAAGAACAGAGAAGGTAAGCTATTGCTCAGCAGTCTAGGCTTCCCCATCTTCCCACTTGAATTAACATAACCAAGAGGATTCTGCACAGACACAGGCCTACCTAATCTAGATAGACAGCCTCTCCCCATCCTGCCTCCCTAATTGATTCCAGATTGTGTTGAGGTAGCACAGGGTTGTTTAGGAAGTAATTGGGGTGGGGCCTGGGGAATAGCTCAGTTTGCTTCTGTGCCACCATTGGAGGTGAAGGCAGGATCCCTCTCAGCTATGTAGTGAGCCCAGTGGCTGTCGAAGTGGGCCAAGGAGTAGTGGGAAGAGTCTAGAGTTTATCTCTCATCCAGATAACAGACTGATGCTTAGTGAGGAGCCAGGAGTGAGTTTTTATGAAGATCAGATCTGTATGACGCTAAGGGGTTAATACAAACTTAAATGCCCACAGCCAACAGGAGAGGATCAGTGGGCCCAGGTGCTGCTACTCTTGTAGCTCCGGCTATGAGGATGAGTTGTCGGCTCTGGCTGTTGGCTGTGGGGTGAGCTAGGGCACCCTAGTGGCATGGATGGGGGAGGGGGAACTTATGACCAGGGACAGGAAGTAGAAGCTGAGGCTGTGGCTGGAAGGCTGGATTTCGGTTCAGATTTGAAGGTACTTAGGAAACTGCCTTGAAGGGTCTCCCGTGTGGATGAGAGAAATTCTTGACGCTTTCCTTGAGGAGGAGAGTCCTGTTTGTCAGAGGGCTTGCCTGACTCATGTGGAGATTTATTCATTAAAACAAAACAAAACAAAAATCCTACTACTTGAAGTTCTATCTCCAGGGTTTGGTGAAAGCCACCATGTCTGTGACAGGACTAGGGACACATGTCACCCTGACATGAGGATGCTTGGCTTCCATCTATGCACCTTCTTCCGGTTCATCACCTGATTACAGATGTTCTTTTCCTTACCTGGTGGCTGAATGGTGCTGGTCCTTCTGTGGCTTCTGTCCTCAGATGCACTGTGATGGATGGATACCTGCCAAAGAGCCTTTACTGGGTGGGTGGGCTTTCACATCATTGGTCTGTGTGCCTCCTCCCTTCACCTCCGAGGTGACTCCGAGTCTTCATCCAACCAACCTCTCTTTTCTAGCCTCAGTTTTCTAGCTCTCTTGCCAAGCCATCTAGATAGAAGCTGCCAAGACCCCCTTTATGTTGGTCATTTCTGGGACTTCCTTTAGAAGCAAATGTGTATTTTTTTATCTCAGTTAAGCAGGGAGAAATGTATCCTCAGATAAACTCCAGAAAGGGCAGGGTAAACCATCAGATAGGCCTGGTGTGCAGTGCAGGGATTGGGTCTTGGCTGGTGCTGTGCAGGCTCCATGTATCAGAGGCTGGCTGGGTGGGAGGTGTCCTTGCTTCTCAACTCTACTGTGAAGTCCCCCTCCTGTCACCTCCTTCCTTCTCTTTCAGGGCGATGGATGGGTGTACTTTAACCCCCTCTGGAAGACACACTGATGGGCAGAGGTGCAGTGTTTCCCTGTAATAGGCCTGGTTTTGTAGGAATTAAAGTGGTACAGTATCAAGATTCTGTTGGTATTTGCTGAAATCTCTTGTTAGCATCCAAGTCAGAGAGAGGGGGTTTCATACTGTGAAACATGTACCCCCAAATTCTGCCTGAGGATTTTCTTCAAGAGCAGCCGAGGTGCATGGGCACACCCCGCACCCTCAAGGCTGACCTGGGTAATCTTGAGCTCCTCTTTCTTCACGAGGTTTGGTGTTAATTCTCACGTTGCCATGGTCGTTTTGCCAGGAAGGTCTTTTCCACTCACCAGCTCCTGTCACAATGCAGGCTGAAGTGATACCGCCCGTTGAAGTCCCAGTCTGTCTGAAAAAGGAGCTCATTCCTGGCAGAAGGGTGAGTGGCCACCCTTTGCTGAAACTTGTTCTGATCCAAGTCCAAGGTTATCTGTCCACGTCCTGGAAAGTGCAAGTAGGCCTTCCAGTTGAACAAGGGGACAGGAAGCCACTGGAGGTTGATACAGAGCCTTCTAGAAGGGAGCGACTCCCGAGGAATCAGAGCCAGGCTCACCAGGTAGTTCACCAGTCTTTCTGACACTTCTCATGCCCAGGAGCTTGAGATGTTGTGTTCCTCACAGCAGAAAAGAAATCACACAGTCATGACAAAGGGCTCTGGAAGGTCAATACACGCATGCATACACTACACGGACCACCACTGCCTCATATCTAGTTGGGGAAAGAGAACAAATAGTCTTATTTCTTTTTCCTAATTTTGACCCAAGCTGCCAGAATGCCTCTGTAACTAGGACAGACATGAGCCCCCCACTGTTCCAGCTAAGAATGTCTTCAGCCTTCACACAGGTCAAACATGGACCAAACAAAATTGAGAAAAATGAACGTCTAATTTGATTTTTTGCTCAGTGCTTAATTTATTTTTTACCTTGCCACCCCAATGATATTTATAAAATTTAGTAGCATGAATGCTTCTCTGTAGTAATACTAATTTTGTGCCTTTTGTCCGCTTTCTTAAGACCAACTGTTGACACTTTGTAGATATTAGACAAATATATTTCGATTAAATACTCTTGTGTCTTGTGTGTGTGTTATTTTTAGGGATTTAAAAGTTCTGATCAGTGGCTCAATCTCAAATCTTCCTGCTGAGGTACTAATAACAACCATACCTATATTTTTTTTTAAAAAATTTAAAATATGTATTATGTGTGTGCATGAGCTTGCAGAGGGCGTGGGATCCCTTGGAGCCAGAGTCACAAGTGATTGTGGGCAAGCTGCCAGACATGAATGCAGGCAATTGAACACCACAGTCTTTGCAAGAACAGTCCATTCTCTTAGCCCCTGAGCTGCGTTTCTAGCCCTCAGCCCTGTATTAAATACACTGAAAAAGCTCTGGATCAGCATCACCTAGGGGCTGCTATCGGCTGCTATCAATTCTATGAAAGCAAATGTTTAAGTCCCGTGTTTGGGGCCAACCCAAGCATGACAATGGAGACACTGTCTCTAACAACAGTCCTGTAAGCTTGGACAAAAAGGAGGACAAATTCCTAGAAACACATCCTACTGAGAATGAATGAGTCATGAACTAAGAAATTAGAATAGATTTATAAATAGTAAGGAGATTAGATCAGTCGCTTAAAATCTCCCAACCAAAAAAATGCCAGGACCAGATGGCCTTAGATGAATCCTACCAAACATTTAGAATTATGCCATCCATTCTGGATTGGCCTAGTTTGCCAGATGATACCCAATGCGAAAGCAAGAACAGATTAAAAAAAAAAAAAAAAGACTAGCAGCCTGTATAAATATTGGGTCAAATTTTCTCAAATACTGGTGCAAGCAAAGCTCGCAGCACATTTAAAGGGTTGCACACGACAACAATGAAGTTTATTCTTAGTCAGCAAGGGTGGCTGAATTCATGATACATGAAAATAGCAGCACAGTATATACCACGTTAATAAGGAGGCAAATTACAGTCATCTGAACCCATGCAGAAGCAGCATTTGACAGGATTCAGTACGTGTTCACGATAGAAAAACAACTTCCCCAAACCCAATGCATTAGGTCTAAAAGCAAAACACCCACAAAAATGACAAAGGTGAGAAGTTAGAAGCTCTTCTTCCAAGCCTAAGAACAAAGTTAAGGCTGCCTATGCCACCACCATTGACACTATAGCAGAAGTTCTAGGTTGTCGGTAGCCGACATTAGAAGATGGCGCCAACTGCCTGCCTGCCTCTTCAGATTTTTCTGGTAAACAGGTATTCTGCACATGCGTCTGCATGATTCTGGTGTGTGCCCCTCCCGAGTGGGCATATGCTAACGAGGTACTGTAGCCTTAGCCAATCCTTACATTGGCAACATCTACTCCTTATATAAGCAGCACCCTCCAGCTGCACGGGGTCCCCCATAGTATTATTATTAGTTCCTGCAATAAAGGCTGATGAGAAGAATCCAACCGTGTTGTGTCTGCTTGCTGGACAAGTTGGGCACGACACTAGGTGCTATGATTAGGCAAGAACAAGACAGACATGTTTCAGCAGAATGGACATTCTCTTATGGCTGATGCTATCATCATCTGTAGTGGGAGATATTTAAATCTCCAACCCAAATATGAGCGGTCAATGAAGACACGACTCAGTAATTAAGAATGTATTCTGTAAGCCTAGATTGGACAGATACCCCTACACTACTGTGTTCCCCAGCTATGAGACCCTTGTAACTTGAGGGTTTTCCCTGCGTCTGTCCTTCTACCTCCTGCTTCCCAGTCGTCCTCTCCTTCGTCATCTTCCTCCCCCATTGTCTTCCCCTCTGCTCTCTTCCACCAACCTTTATTTCTCCACCTCCCCTTCCTCTGCCCAATCACTGGCTCCAGCCTTTATTTTACAAATTAAGATGGGCAGTGTGTAATGACTCACACCTCCTCTGTAGCCCTTCACAGGAAAGGGGAATTAATATCAAAATACAAGGCCGGGGCCATCCACAACAATCACCTTGTCTAGAAAATCCAAGGCTACACAAAAAATTAAATTCCACGAAGTAGGGTATGCTTTCTTGCTTTGAATGCCCCTCTTCTTCCCCTTACAAAGTGGATTTTTGAAAATACCTACCTTACCTAGTATGTTCTGAAGTATGCATGCTGGCTCTGCATCAGGGAAAACCTTCACCTAAATGAGCAGGGTGAAGATGGGCCTCATCCCTGTACTCAGGCCAGGCCCACACGCAGTCTGGCAGGTCTTCTTGGGTCTGTCTATTCTGTTTTAAAATGTGATTTCTGGGACTGGAGAGATGACCCAGTGGGTAAGAGCAGTTACTGCTCCTGCAGAGGACCCAAATTCAGTTCCCAGAACCCCAACAGGTAGTTCACAACCACCAATAACTCCAGCTCCAGGGCACCTGATACCCTTTCTGGCCTCTGTGGGCAAGGGCATCACCTCCTCTCCCATTCCCCACCAGCACCATCACACAGACTTACAGAGTAAATCTTAAACGTCTTTAAAATTTCTCTCCAGATTCTCAGAATCATTGAAGCTATATTATCCTCCCTAAGTCCACACCCTTCAAATCTGGACCTGGCCAGCCCCGGGCACCCTCATAAGCACTGCCTGCATCTTCCACAGCTTGTCCAGCCTTACCTGTGGGAGGCAAAATGGAGCCTAGTTCCCCAGGCAGCTCCAAACAGATTAGTGGAGCTGAGCTCTGCTCTGCCACCTCCTAGTGGATGTCACTGGACTGCACCACACTGCAGGGGGGAGGCAAGGGTGAGTAAAACCAGGGTACCATTTCCCACCATCTGAACATGGCTTCCTGGACTGGCACTTGCTGCTCCCTGTAGACCTTATTTTTTTTGTCCGAGCTCCCAGTGTCCACTTTGGTAAGCAGCATCCTCTAGCTGCGGTGGTTTTCAGGTGAGGAAGGCTTGGAGTGTTCTGTTGGTTTGCTCGATTTCCTTGCTCTTGGTGCAAGGTAGAGTTGTCAGTGGGATGATGTTGACCACGGGCTAGCAGAACGTTCTCCTCACTTGCCAAGATCCCCCTTCACACCTACTCTCCATCCCTTCTTCCACTCTTCTGCATCGAGCACCATCATACCTGGGACAAGTGGTCCTTTTTCTGTGTGGAAGCTGCAAGAACCTGAAACAATACATACTGGTTTACCTGCCTCAGGCCTTAAGCATGTGCTGTACATATTCTTGTTGGGTTCCTTAACTCCAATTATGCTTGGATATTGTTTTTCTTTAAAGAAACATTTTTTCCCTTTATGTGAGGCCCAGCTATCAACTCCTCTATTTCTCTTCATGTACATGAACGTGTGTGCGCATGTCCAGGTGGAAGCCCTGGGCTGATATTGTGAATCTTCCTCCATCACTCAACATTCTGCTTGTGGCAGCTCAATCAAACCCAGAACCTCTGAGGCCAAAGCTGCTGGAGTTAAAAGGCAGTAGCCACACCTATGAGGCATTTACATGGTTTCTAGGGATCTGAACCCCACTTCTCTTGCCTTTGCAGCAGGCCCTTTAACTGCAGGGCCATCTTCTCAGCCCTAGCTTGTCTACCTTTGACAACTTCAAAGAAAGGTTGGATGTAACTCAGGTACATGTATTTTCAAATCACACTAACACCAAGCCATTTGAACCCCCACCAATGAGTCTATTTCTGGACACTGTCCAAGGCTTACCTTAGTGAGCCTGGTGGATACTACATTTGTTTCCATTTACTTGCCATTTTGATCTCTTCTGTCAAGGCCTCATGGTGATCTGCCATGTGTCTCTCTTATAGTTCTTAATGTATTTGGTACACAAGTTCCTCCATCAGATACAGGGCAGAGGATGAATTTCTTGTTTTGCCAAGATGCCAGGACATGCCTGTGGGCCACTGAACAGATGCAGAATTTGCACGAGCTGACTTAAGGCTTCAGTAGTTTAAGGACACATAACCGGATCAGTAGAGAAATCTCTTTTTGATCAGTTTCAACATTGGGCCAATTAAACAAACAAACAAACAAACAAAAAAAACAAACAAAAAACCAAATCAGTGAATAGTGGTGCTGAATTGATCAAACTAAACAAGTCCTACAAAAATCAGCACAATACAGCACAATACAGCACACACCCAGTGTGCCGGGCGATGTTACACAGCCAGGGGACAGGAGCTGGCAGGCTTGCCCACGGCTAGCTTTCCCTGAATCCCACGTGCAACTTCTTTGGTGAGAGGGAGGTCACTGACTCCAGGCCTGAGCTGCTGATCCAGGCTCATCTTTGCCAACAGAGGATCACACAATGAGTCACGGTGGCTTTTAACAGCGAGGACAGCTGAGGTTACCAAGAACACATTACTCTCAGCTCGTCACTCTGGCTACCCATGCTACCTTCGGTTTCTGGTTCGGTCCTTAGCCCTTTACCAAAGCTGTCTAAGCAGAGCAGACACCTGACGTTCTGAGTGCCTCCAGGTTGCTTTCAGAACTGAAAACAAGGCCCAAATGTGTTGGACTTTTCCAGGTAGGATTCTGAGATGGTGACTGTGTTCAGGGACACAACTTAGTCCATTAAACTAAGGTGGCAGAGGAGATGTAAGAAACAGGTGCTACATGTGTTTCTGGGATCCAACAGGATTTGTTGCGAGAGTCCCCTGCTGACAGCAGGAACCTAGAGTGCAGACCAAGAGCCCAGCAAAGATGGCTGGAAAATCTGTACATGAGAATCCTACTGCAAGATGAACACAGGACAGTATACCAGAGGAAATACACATTCTGACATAAAGCCGGCATCTGGGGCCATTTTCCTTGGAAATTGGCAGAGGCCAAAGAGATGTTCAAACCTTTACAGGATGAGAAACATGTACTCAACATATCTGTATAACTCAAGTATCTGGCGGAAGTCTTTGCACATCATCGTGGGAGCAATGCTAGCAGGCCAGAATTGTATATAACATTTAGCCCTTAAACTGGGTTCAGGTGCTTCTGCCTTATTAAATTTCCCTAGTTCTCAGGCAGATAAACAATCTCCTGCAAAGTAAAAACAGAGCCCTGGTCTATATTTACCCATACAGCGTTTTAATGCGTATACCATCAAAGCCCCCATTTACATAGATAAGACCATAGACAACAACCAATAGGAAAAAAGCCCATGCAACAGAACACAGACTCTCTAGGTACTAGAGATAGGAGACACAACTTAAAAACATGCTATTAAAAAGAGTACCTATGGATCTTGTCATATCATGGCTGACAAGATTGTTCAACAGGTAAATAAAGGTGTTTGCTACCAAGCTTGAATTTGAGACTCAGCACACATATAGTAGGAGAGAATTGTCCTGTGACCTGTATGGCAAAGTTCCAGTCCTTAAAAAATTCAAATATTTAAAAAGTTCTAAGTCTCTTAGTTATGGGTTTCTATTTTGAAAAAGTTAAATACTTAGTTCAAGAGAACCAGGGCAATTACAATCAGATCAAAGCAAAACCAAAATCCAACTGCATAAATAGCTCAGTGTCTGACATCTGGGACTTACTCATGATCTTCTGGGCTCCAAAGAGCTTGGGTAGCCCTTCTCCCATCTCTCTGGTTTTGTCAGCAGCACATGCAAGTTATTTTATATGTTCAGGCTGTGTCTACTCAACACCAGCTACTGTCTATGACGGTCACCCTATGGGCTTGACATCTCACTGCAACTGAGGCTGTACTTTTAATGGTCTCCTGGCTTCTCTTTGGGGACTCCAACTGTGTTACATGGTGCTAAACTTCAGCTTTTCTCCATGACCTGTTCAATCCTGGGGTCTCCGCTGCAATTGAGGTTGCATCATCACCAATGGCCTCTCCTAGTGCTCTCAGCCACTATGACCCTTTCATGCCTTCAATACCAGTACCACACGGGGAGACCCTTACACATTACCAAGTTTGGCTACCAGGATGAGATGGAGCCTTGGCCCACTCTGGAATACAGCTTTCTGTACACTAACCCTGAAGAAATATTTCCCACAAGATTTTACCTCATTGACACTGGTCTCTTATGAATCAGAGATGATTCTTCAGCCCAAGCTGACCAGAAATCAGAGATTCTTAATTAATATACCACATGCACAACCGTGATTGAGACCACTTTCCAGGGTAGCACTGCCTACAGTGGGTTGGCTTCTCCTCCATCAATCAGTAATGATGCACGGGCATGTTCATATGACACTGTGATAAAGACATTTTCTCAGTTGACATCCCTCTTCCCAGGTGATTGTAGTTTGTGACAGGTTGACAAAAAAATAACCAGCAAACCCACGCAGACATAAAGCAAACATTTATATACCATCATGGTGGCACATGCTTGTTATCCCAGCAACTCAGCAGCAGCCTGATGCAGGCCACGAGTTGAAGGTAACTCAAAACTACAGACCCTCTGTTAAACACATATCTCAAAATAAAATGTTCATGATTAATTTGCTTAATTTGATCAAAGGTATCTTCAGGGATTATACTCAATGGCAAATGATCTATAGCTTTCCCAATGAGAGAAGAGCCGGACAATGAAGTACAAATGAATTACAAGGAAAAAAATAATAAAACCACCACTGTTTCCAAGTGACAGGGCTGACTGTATGAACGCCTGAATGCCAGAATACTGATGACAAGGTCAAATAAAACCTCACTATGTAAGAACACATGCTTCTATAGTCTAATGAGAAATTAAATATTTATGACATATTAACCCAAAATCACACACCGGGACACCAAATAATAGAAGCTATGAAAATACAAAAGATTAAAAAAAAAAAAAAAGTCAACCAAACTTTTTTTTTTTTTTTTTTTTTTTTGAGGCAGCAGGGTCTTATGTAGCTCAGGGTTAGCCCTGAGCTCACAATGAATCTGAACGTGAACTCCTGCATCAAGTCCCCAAATGCTGGCATTACAAATGTGTTAGCCATCATGGCTTAATATAAGGTTTAAATACACATACACATTACTACTTGTGTGTATGGGTCTATGTGTTTGTATATATGTCTGAGTACCCACAGAGACCAGAAGAGGGTGTCAGATTCCCCGGAGCTGCAGTTAAGAGGTAGTTGTGAGCTGCCCAGTATGGGTGCTAGGAACCAAAAGCAGGTCCTTTGCAAGAACAGCAAGCATTCTTAATCTCTGAGCTATTACCACAGCCCCTAAAATAGAATGCCACAACAATCACTGCCAATAAACAGGTATTTCACAATGTACCCAACAAGGGAATCCTGGGTGGAAGGCCAAACAGAAAAGGCAGAGTCAAATTTCCTAGGAAGGAACACAGGACAGGCACCGTCTTTGTGGTTTTACAAAAAAAGTATTTTTTTAAAAGAAAATTTTAGCATTACATATTTATACTTACCGTGTATATTTTTGGGGTGGGGTGGGCATGTGTGGAGATCAGAGGACAAACTGAAGGAGTCTGTTCTCTCCTTTAGTTATGTGTGCCCCAGGGATTGATCTTGAGTTTCAGGCTTGCCAGCAGGTATTATTCATCAAGTCAGCTCATCAGCCCATGAAAAGACTTAAAACAAGGTGCAGAGAACCATATACATACAAAAAGATCACAAGAGATTAATCCCTATTAGTCTGCAAGGTGAATATTTATGAACTCACAGGTGAGATAATGAATTTTCAAGACAAAACAATATAGCATGAACCAGAACACACACCTCAGAAAAAGTGCATTTCCAAATGGCCTACACCTTACTGGTGAGCCAAGAAAGACAAAGCAAAGACAGCAAATCATCACCTACTCTCACTGTGCTGGCTGCGGAAGTTGGTAATCTCAACATGGGAGGCTGGGCAAGAGGATCCCGAGCAAGAGTTCTAGGCCAGCCAGGAGGCTGGGGACGGGACGGGGACGGGGCGAAGGTAAAATGACATTACCCCGAGACTCCAACTGTGGGTGAGTGCTGAGAGAAACGCTCGTGATAAGCACCAAGAGTTCAAACTGTCGTCTTGGCATTATTTGCAAATTTCCGCCAACAACCAACAAGAGAATGGATGTGTATGTTTGAACAAGCTTTGGAACGATGAGAGTATTACATCTTGATGGAAATCAATCTTCCATTGGACCCAACAACCTGGATGTGTTTTCAAATGCTGCAGAAGAGCTGACTAGGCAAAGTCTGCACACTCTATGATTCCACTTCACAGCCTCAAGAGTAGATGCACTTAACCACACTTAGAGGAAACTACTGAGTGGGAAGGGCAGGGTTCGGTGCTGGCAGTGGCTGGGAGAACAGAGCAGCAGCTTCAGGAACGCTGCCTGCCTCTCCCGGGGTGATCCCAGTCTAGGATATAAATCCTCTTACTCGTTAGTTACACCAACACGACATACGCACACTTTCACTTCTGTTTTAGTCCTGGCACCATGGTAAGCAGCAGCCAGATGAAAATGGTGGATCAGTTGTCTAATGCTGTATATACACTCAATAGTACTAAATGGTGGACATGTGTTGGAGGAAGGAGAGGGCATGCCAGCTTCTTCTGCAGTCACACCCTACCTTAGTTTTTGAGCTCTTTCTGAACCTGAAGCTTAACAATTCAGTTACAATGGTTGGCCAGCAAGCTTTAGTGGTCCCATCTCTTCCCTGCCCTCAGCACCCAAGTCCCAGCTTGGTGTTATAACTGAAGTGCTGGAGCTCAAAGTAAGTCCAATGACCAGCACTTTACTGACTGCGTTATCTCCCCAGCTCCGATCTACGGACTTCAGAGCAATATCTGGCTACTGTGTAGTATATACGCCAGGTGAACGAATGTCCAACCAGTGCACAACAATGCCAAGGCTGGAACAATTTTCCAACAGAAAACAACAGCTCCCGATCCTATGGTCTGAGGGTCCCTTGATTAGCAACACTGTAGGACTGATGACGACATTTTCACTGTCCAGTCTTTGGCCTCCCAGTCATCACTCAGGCACTCAGAATGCCACCACTGTAAACTTCAGTAGGGTAACAATGTCAGTGTGGAAGCTGAAGCCTAGTCTACATTCTACCCATTGCCATTGCCATGTAACTTTCACTCTAAAGCTTCAAGATCACGATGCTGAGATTTCACTGAGAAATTTGGGGTTGGTGATCACACACAAGATGAATTTAGGTTCAGAACAAGCAGCTGACACTCTGGGTGTGGTAAACATCACCATGTCACTTCCCCATAGCAGCACTGTGAGAGCCAAACCCTCAGACTGTGTGCTTCACAAACACCAGGCCTCCAACCCAACTTATTCCCTTACCCTGAGAAAGGCGCAGGCATGTAAAAAGCTGAAATTTAAAAATGTGTTTTGAACAACCTTATTTTTCCACGCATTGGCTAAAACGCTTATAAGGTGAGTGGAGAGAGGGGATGGAGTCAGAACTCACTACTTCTTTCAAAAATAAGGTCTGAAAAAGACAAGACTTAACACAAAATTTGAATTAACTTTATTTCCCTTATGGTCAATAACTTCTCTGCATTGAATTGTAAAGCAAAGTAAGATAAAATCCCCCAAATGACAAGGTATCAGAAATCCAGATTTAGTTACACTTTATTTGTGAAAATGTTCAGCTTTTTTTTTTGTTTTTTTTTTAAATTGGTCTGTAAAAGAACCATCATCTGGATCAAGAATGAATTCTATAAATCAAAGAATATTCTACACCTTGGAAAAGGAAATCAGCAGTAACATTCTCACAGAGCATTGTAAATTGCGGTTTCTTCATAAAAGGTACATACTGTTCTGCACTTTCCCACTAAAGCAGTGGTGTGGTGTGTAAAAAGTTCTCCTGCGGCAGGAAACCTCTCTCACTTTACTAAACAACTGAATAGTTTTCAAGTCTGTATAAAGTTGCCTATGAGCTGGAAAACGAACAGGTTCAGTCTCCGTTTATATCTTAGTGCATCTTTTGACAACTGTCACATTTGTAATAAAAGTAAGAAAACGCCTAGAGAGCACTAGAGTGTTTCATCAGATGCGTAAGGTTTCAAAAAACAGGACGCAGTGAACAGAATCATCGTGATGAACAAAACTGGTATAAAATGAGGAAAATCCAGGCAAAGTTTACACATCCTTTGTCATCGTGTAGAGTCACAGAAATGAACTCTGGATGCCTGTCCACTGTAAGGGCTTTCCCCTTTATCTTCTGCGTGGAAACATGGAGCCAACCTCAGCATTAAGGTAACAGCCATCCCGGCCAGCAACATTCTGTGTGTGCTTGCCATGATTCCCAAAGGATATAAATTTAGCCCTTGAATGAAGAATGCATGAAATCTGCTCTGGAAGTACCTGGTGGGGACACTTGCTAACCACAGCGCAGACCCTGAACACAAACAGCTATCTAGTCAGCTAACTACGCGAAGGCCCGCCGTCAGCAGCGGCTGCTTACAGCGGCAGTGAGTGACAAAGTGGACATCTGATGAGACATTCTTCACACTGGAGAAACAGGAAAATAAATAGAGTTCACAGATGGAGACTCTCCTCTAGCACGTCTCTCTCAGACCTGGGCTAGTTTGTTTACTGCTCAAGAAGCTCTTGTCACATCTGCATTTGTGTCTTACATATTGCTATTTGGATAATTCAAATAAAATGCAGGTCTCATAAAAGAAAGAAAAGTTGACAGATACGCATGTGCCAGGGACCAAATTAGAGGGTTCTTTGGTGCAATTAGTCCAAATTCTCAGATTTGAAGGGTAATATGTACCAATAATTCAAAAAAAAAAAAAAAAAGTCTTCTGTCAGATGCTCACAGCAGGGCTCTGTCTTGCTTCACATTACAAACCGAAAACAGCTGTTCTCAATAAACCAATTTAATTTTAAATGAGGCATTGCCAGAAAATTTTGTACATCGACTTGGCCCAGCGATGCTCTGTACCCTTGGTGCTGTGAAACAGGACATGAGCTGAAGGCAAAGACCGGTTCTCACAAGGACTGCTGCAAGTCAGGCCAGAACAGTGTATTTAAACAGTCTTCTTCGAGATTTTCTTGCCTTTCTTAAAAACTAGCTTATTTTTAACGTAGCCACGCTTCCTTTTAGTAGTCTAGAAAGAGAGAAGAATGCGGTATTAGTTCAGGTCTCTTACACAATGAAGCACCTAGACACATCCAGCTTACTGTTATGAAGATGGTCACTTGGTTTGTCTTGGGACACGATAGCGTGCACCGCTGTCTTGTAAGAAAACTGAGATGAACACAACTGTTTAATAGCTTTAGAGGGTCACTACAGCACCCCTCACATCTCACTCCTCAAGCACTGTATGCTTAGTGGGAACAAGGACAGAGTCCAGGCACAGTCTAAGGCATCAGAAAGGTAATGCTGCTGTTGGCTGAGCAGCCACTGGAATTGGCCGTGACAGAGATACAAGGTAATAGAGCCTCACTTTTTCCATCTGCAAAATGAGGATTATTATCCATCCACCTTCAAAGGCAAAAATCACTTGGCCTATTCTGTCATGTCCTTTTAGGAAAGAAACATGTCAAGATGAAAACAAACATTCCTCTAGTTTCATAAATCTTTTAAAAATAAAACAATTCTTCACAACTTAGTATCTGACTAATAGTTGTTTATGAGGGTCCATGTTTAGGTGTACATGTATGCACTTAGGCATACGGGCACAAAGGCCAGACGCCAACCTCCGTTGTTCTCCACCCTGTTTTTGAGACAGTGACAGTGTGTCACTGAACCTAGAGCTCACCAATTCAGCAAGGCTGGCTGGACAGCGAGGGAGCTGCCTGTCCCACCAGTGCTGGGTTAACAGGTGTGTGCCACCATGATGCGCTTTTTATGGAGGTGCTGCGGATCAGAACCACTTTATTCACCGAGCCATCTTTGCAGCCCTACTAAAATACGGACGTTTCCGGTAGAAGACTGTACCAGATATGGTGGTAGAAACTGCTAACAAGAACATCTGCTAACCCAACAGGATGGCCAGATCTAAGAGCCAGAGGAAAGCACCGTAGCCCATGCAGGAACTCGGTTTTTACGTCAACTCTTCAAGTAGGCTTCAAACTTCAGGATAGAGACAGCCAGCATGTTCCTTTGAAAAAGCACTTGTTACCAAGGCTGCCCTCATGGTGGAGAGAACCAACTTCTACAAATTGTCTTCTGATCTCTGCACCTCAGGTGCTGTGGCACACCTCCTCCACACTTCGAACTAAAAATCTTAAAAATAAATTTCTATTTAAATATGCATATAGCCAACATGGTAGAATATGCGGTAATGTCAGCATTCAGGAAGTAGAGGCAGGAAAATTTCTATTTTCAGACCAGCCTAGGATACACAGCAAAACCACTTCATAAAGTAAACATAAGTTACCACTTCTAAACTAATTTGATTCATGTTCTGAGGAAGCTGGCTTACCAGTTTAGGTGAACTGTTCTGGTTACGGAAACACCTAAGCACCGTCTGGATGAGGTGACTAATCAGTCCTCTGCCCACAGCCACCGATGGCACTGTTACTGTCGGCCGTCTCCACTCGGGAAGGCTAAGACTACCCATCTTGTAGGAGCAGCAATGACCCCAGTGAGAGACTTCCTGACCCACTGTTTACTAGGAAAGAACTGCCACGGACTCCTTACGATCCCTGCCTACAAGCTGTCACAGTAATTACATTAAAAATAAGTAGAAAATAAGTAAAAAAATGATTTATTTGGGTTTTTTGCTTCAGAAGGGCTCATTCAACTGTAGATGATCTACTCAGCAAATAAAATAAAATAAAATAAAATAAAATAAAATAAAATAAAATAAAAACCCCATTCAAGAGCAGAGCATGAATACAACTGTGTTGAACCTGAAGACGGGGAATCAGTCTATAGCTCTTCTAAGTTCTGAGTTCCATGCAGGCAGGACAGTAATGGCCACAGATCCCATTTAGAGACACCCCACGGACAGACACAGAGACTGAGGTAACAACACTCTGAGAAAAACTTCCATTGCAAACCGCTTGCAAGGCTGTGGCTTGAGGTGCTCAAGCGCTCCCACTGAGAAGGAGTCCTGTAGCCCCGTGTCTTCCTCACATAATCAATCGTGTTCCTTAAGAGCAGTTATCAGCATTTTCCATACCAGCCTACAAATCCACTAAGCCTGAACTATATCCTAGCAAGACGACTTCACTGGGCACCCACCTTCTTTGACAAATACTTCTGTTTGGGGAAGATGTTGGTGACTCGAGGCTTGTGACCTAGTGTCTCCCTGTTGTCAGGTGCTTTCACTTTATATATCCTGACAAGCCAGTGCTCTGATGTAAAGGCTTCCTCCAAATGCTTGAATTTAATGTCCTTATTTCCGATCTCAGCATTACGCGTTCGGTCAAAACCTGGGGGTGTGCGAAAATCTAGCTGCAAAAGAAACATCAGAACCTAGTGTCAGCCTTTTGGAAAACATTTAGTTTTGCAATGTGGCAACTGCTGTCAAAGGGCAATCAATGACCTTCTTCCTTATCTAAGAAACAGAATGGAAGAGATAGAGGAATTCATGAAGACAACTAGACCCAGAGTTCGTGTCAGTCCTTACAAATAGATAAGCAGTGTGAGTGTGGTCCCGGGTCAGAGGGGCGTGGAGGAGGATGGTGAGAATGCTTCCTTTCACCTCAGGCCCTCACAATGACGATCTGATCCATTATGCCACACGGTCTTCATTCAGCTCTCATGCACTGGACTCGGTGTAAATACCATCATCTCTTTAAATAACAGAAATGCCCCTATGAACAATGCTCTGATGTCTTCAAATTGCAACTTCAAAGGAAGATAGGCTAACTAAAGCTATGGGAAGACTTAGAAGAAATAAAAAGCCAATGGATATATTTTTAAGTAGATTAAGTTTATGCAGACACAAACCTAAACTTTAAGACAAACAAAAACAACTCTTTTCCAAGCAGTGTAAAACCAGCCTACAAAGCAACAGGGAAATGTTTGCCTATACAACAGAAAAATTACACTGCCTGCCCTAACATGCATGCTTCTTAAGGCATGAGACCAACAGGGCTTAAACTGTTCATAAAAATTAAAGAAAAAAAAAACCCTCCATGCAGAGAACTCATCATTTCTACCAGGACAATTATTTTCTGGAGTAACTATTATAATCAGGTACGTTTTCCTAGCATGAGTTTGGATCCCGGGTAAGTAGTCTTTAAAAGAAGCAAAAACACATAAAAACTGACATCTAGATTACTGTGGCCATGGTGTTTTGCCTTAGCTACCTACAATGATCCTAGGTGAACAAAGAAGCAGATGCCCACTTCTGCCCATCGGCCCCAGGGCAACACAGGAAGCAGCGGTAAAGAAACTCTTCAAGATCAGACTACCTACATAACTATTTTACAAATGGATAAAACGTGTTTCACATTTTCAAGTTCAGACAGACCCTTTCAGGTTAGAGTTAACATCATTCCTGGTAGGAAAGTAAACAAGTAATTCCTTTAATTTATAAGGTGCCAAGCTGACTAGCAAGTAGTGCAGAATTTGTTTTTACTGACAACTTGCAATGAAACTATCAGCTTGGTATTACAGGCTATAAAACTGATTAGCAACAGAGGAGACACTTTTCCTCCAGCCCCTAGGACTTCTTTAGGTTGGGATGGATCTCTGCAGCAAAAGACAGAATAACAGCAAAAACAAGTTTATCGATATGTGCAACATAGGACAGGGGAAATCAATGAGAAGTCACTCAGAGTAATGGCTTAGAATTGCATCTCACAGAGCACAACCAACAACAGCAAGGCGGTGGAGAGACAAGGAAAGGCGGCTGAGGTCTCTGCAGAGGGGAAGTGATGGCAAGGGTGGGGAGCTGAGAGAGTGTGGACGGTCTGCTTGCAGACTGCTTTGATGCGCACTCTAGATCAAGGTGTCTAGCGTTATCTTCAGTAAGAGATACTTTAATTTGTGCCTTTAAGCAGGAGTGGGGCCAGATGAAGAATGACCCTCTGTTTGCTATATAATTGCTTTTAATGCAAAACTAATTTTTTAATGTCAGAATGACATGTTTCCATCAAAGTCAAGTCAACAGTCTACCCTAACCCCCATTATTTACAGATAAGAAAAAGTCACTGGTCTAGTATTTTTTTTTTAACATGTCACAAAAGAAATTCAGAAACTGAGTTAGGCATGGCAGCACATGCCTAAAACCCAAGAGGATCAGGGGTTTGAAATCTAAATATAATGAGAAAGAAGCTTTGCATGTATTTCTCCAAAGTACAATCAAGACACTATTAGTCTGACTTTAAGAGCTTAGTAAGGTCCCTCCCCATTTGAATAAAGATTACAGAAGAACTCATTGAACCAACCTGCATTTCTCCAAATCTGTAGTATGACATTTTATACATAAGGCAATTTAACAGAGTAGGAGATCCAGCTTTGTCTACTCGGAATTCTCCCTGCTGGGTGAAATAGTCACCTTCCTACGGAGAGAAATCACAAGGTCAGTATCAGCCCAGACTGGCACATCCAAAGCTATGCTCTAGCTCTGGAGATAGCATCATGAAATGATACTCTTTTTAATCCCCCAGTCCCGAAATGAATCCTGTCAGACTCACAGCCTCAAAGTGAAAAAGAACAAGACTGACTCCATGTTAGCTAGAGCTAGCCCCCCACAGCTGCCCTCCCATCCTTTCTTCGAGTTTGTCTTCAATTTTCCCTATGAACTGCAAAATCCTCCTTTAGTTGGGTAGGGGAAGGTTCAGGAGACTAAAAAGAATACATAGCAGTATTTTTGTATTCATTTTTATTGGGTTATTTTATAAATTAGCTTTTCTATGCTGCATAGACTGCTACCATTTTTAAAATGTAAGTTCAGGTAGTAAAAATGTAATTTCTGACACAACATTTCCTTTTGCAGGACTATGTTCTATAGATACTTGTATATGATTCAAATAATGAATGCACTAAATTATTTACTATGCCAGAGACACAAACACTCATCACACAGGCAAAAGCATACACATACACAATGGGAGTCGATGAGTGAGGATGAGGACCACAGTTAACATTCCTCATCTATGGAAGTCACCAGTGTATACACACACAAAACAGCATGAGGAATGACCAGGGACCTCTTTTATC
>JANHMN010000020.1:45676021-45694813 GCA_030674055.1 Rhabdomys pumilio | reverse complement strand
GTCCTATTAGCCATCCCAGCAATCTGATAGCCATAGTCCCACCAAGACATGACCCGGGCGTGTTCATCCGTGTTTTGTCTCAGCCAAAAGTATGCTTCTCTAAAATCATCTAAGATATTTCTGGTACTGAAAAACAAAAAACAACTCACAGTTTCACTTTAAATGAGGTCTGTAAGTGTGAAGGAGATAGCTTAAAATTCTGTGGTGTTTAATCAGTAAAAAATTTCATTTTAAAGATGGTAGTCAAAAGCCCCTACCTGCAAGAAGGGGGGGGGGGGGCTGTTTACACTATGTTTCCCAAACTAATGTACCAAAAAAAAAGTTATTTGTCTTCTAAAATATCAGAGTCTAATGAACTAACTCTGGGGCAGTCTGGTGCTCTGCTGACAAGTGGCGCTGTCACTGCAACCATCAGGGCCTGTTAAACCACAGCTAGCTGGGTCTTGCTCTCAGGTCTCTTAGGTAAGGCTTAGGGTGGGCTCTATAGTTTGCATTTCTACCAAGTTTCATACTAATGGTGATGTAGTGTCCACTAAGTATACACGATTACCTATGCAGAAAGATTGTTTGGAGAAGAGCACAAGCTAGTTACTGCCACCCATCCTGCAGGATGGAGAAAGGTCAACCCAAAGACAAAGTGAGTAAACTGAGGGGGCAGGGTGGCCCTAGCGTATGGGCAGCCCCAAGGTTACATCTGTACTACACCCTAAAACGGAGCATCAAGATCAGAGTGTCCCCAACACTCGTTCTGAGGCTGGACTAAAGGATCCTATAAAGCCCTCCCTCCGTCCCTCCCTCCCCTGGCCGAGCGCTCCTTACCCATCATGATTGTAGGAGGCGAGGACCACACTGGGACTGGAGTAGGCATTGCTTGTGACCCACGTGCAGTGGACAGCAAACATCATGAGGAGCATGAGCATCAGCATGGTCACGATGCTCTTGATGTTGGGGCCCAAGCCCTCCTCAGGCTTCTCTTGCTCCGTCACGTGCTTTCTCACTTTACCTGCCTGAAGATGCAGAGCAAGCAGTTAGAAGCCGTTGCCACTGCACTTAGTTCATTAACACAGTCGAGGGGAAAAGCAGAGAGAATATTAACTTATCAAATAATTCCATGGGTCAGAAAGGATGTAATCAGGTATTCTTCTATGGGTGATGGGGAGATTTGCTCTTGTTTTATAATTCAAAAGTAAACTTTAAAGTCGATGTGAATCAGAAAATACACTTAATCCCAGGAACTGATCTCAGAGCAAACTATCTCTGATGGCAGCTTTTAATTAAATATAAAAAAGTTGCCGGGCAGTGGTGGCACACGCCTTTAATCCCAGCACTTGGGAGGCAGAGGCAGGCGGATTTCTGAGTTCGAGGCCAGCCTGGTCTACAGAGTGAGTTCCAGGACAGCCAGGACTACACAGAGAAACCCTGTCTCAAAAAAACAAAAACAAAAACAAAAACAAACAAACAAACAAACAAAAAACAACCAACCAAACAAACAAAAAACAGTTAACCAAGGGGTTCCATTCTGGCAACATAAAACCCAGTGTATATATATATACTTAAACTTAATTCTATTCTTGAAATGACTACGCTCACTTAAAACACAGATTAGGAAATTACTAGGAAAGAAACTCAACAGAACTAGCCAAATCTCTAAACTAGACACCTAGACACACATACACACACACATACACACACACACACACACACACACACACACACACACACACACACCTGTCTACTTACCTCTGTTGGAAACAAAAGAATAGCCATAAACTCTAAGCTATAAGGATGATTTAAAAATATATATATATATAAAATATAACAACAGGTATGTGCTTAACATAAATCTTTATGAATTATATTGATTTCAGAGTAAGGAAAAAATTCCAGCCAATTTTTACATTACAGCATTCTACTGCTGCTTAAGTTTTGATGAGCCTAGTCAATATTAAAATAGCAAATTCTAATGGGCTATTTAAAACAAGTGCACCAATTCCTAAATCTTTCCCACACTCTCGTCCAACACAGTCTCTCTCCTCTTGGTATACAGGTTAAGCACGAATTCCACTTATCAGCAGCAAACAGATGTTAACAAACAGGTATTTAACCAAATACCACTTTTGAACACAAGTTACTATTTAATACACAGAACCATACAAGGTCACACCAAACAGACTAAAGACAAGTGCAAGCACTGGTGTGCATGGGTAAATCTGATGAGCTGTGCTCTCGGGACCGGAAAGGTGCTAACATACCTAAGTGCTTAGGTAACAACAGGCGGAAAAGAGATTAACAATCCCTGCTCGGATTCCATTCTGTTTACTCTGAGCTCAAAGACCAACTAGGATTTCAATTTTGAAGCAAGCAAGGGAGAGAGCACAGAAGGCACAGCTCGGTGTGCTCTCATTTCAGCACACATCTCCATCTGGGGACTCTTCTGGTGCTGGGAAGACGGAGACGGCACAGCCCTCACCTTGTCATACAAGTTTCCTGGGTTTCTTTTGTCATCCTCATCACTGCTGTCCTCCACAGGTGGATTTTCCCTTTTCATGTCATCCCCCAAATAGTGTTCAAAAACATTGGAGAAGGCAATGGCAGACAGCATGCAGACGACCGGGGTCAGAGTCAGCATCAGCCGCACCATCACTCCGGCAAAGTAGACAGCACTGATTGCATACAGAGCAACTGCAAAGACAGGTTCTCTTTCAACACCGAGAGGAAAATGCCACAGGAAACTACATTCATTACCACAGTACACAACACATCTGAAAGTAGGCATTTCACAAAGCAACTGTTTCTAAATTGTTAATACTGGCTAACAGTCCTGTTTAAAAACAAGTAGTTGACTAAATAAATAAAAACTAAACAGTTTAGAGAAATATACTGTCATTCAAATTTAATTATTACAGATATAAAAAAATTAGATAAAATTTGTTTTTTGTCAATAGCACCATACATTCTAATACCCACAGCTGACAAGTGACAATGGATGTGTGCATTTATTATTAGTCACTCTAAGTCTATGGAATCAAAAAAGTCTCAGAAAGCCAGCACCATAGCTGGTGTAAAACCCTTCTTTAAAGCAAACATGGGTAAGAAGAATACAACGGACAGACAGACATCTGTCAGGTAACAACTGAGAGGACAATCGGCTCAACCAGCCAGTGCTCTAAAGAAGGTGCTGAGAGCCTCAGGCCAAAGGCTATGAGCTCCAGAAAAGCCAAAGAAGTAGTTGACTCCTACTATCATGTGAAGCTAGGGAAAATATTCAAGTAGGTCATGGGTCGGATGTAAAGTCTACATTTAAAAAGTAGTAACTAGAATACACATACACTGAAAATTCAACTAATTTTTCTTGTCTAAGGACCTTTATAAAACAGGAAAAATGTTCTTGAACATAACATACATAAGAAAAGCAAAACATTTAAGTGGAATAATCTCATTGGAAAAAAATTGTTCTGAATCAAAGAGTTCATTAAAAAATCTTACCAAATACTCTTTCATCGTTGATGTTTTTGATGCAGAACCATAGGCCTGCTGGGAAGGTACATACAAGAATATGTAGATCAAAGAAGAAAGACACCCATGTCGTAGGCTGATGTTCAGACACTGATGCAATAATTGGAATGTGTATTTTTGCATACCTGATATTAAAAAAGTTCATTATTATTTACAGTTAAAGGATAAAACAGGAGTTCCTTCCTTTTAGATGAACAAGTCCTCCTGGATCACTGACATCATTCTCCCAACTTTTCTTACTTAAACTTGTATTTTAACTGCCATAGCTAGTGACAGTTGTTTGGTATACACAGGTCAAACTAAAAAGCAAATACGTCCCCTTAAAGTGGAGCTGAGCTATCTGGGGCTCCCGAAACTGCTGGCTGTTTTCTACTCCTTGCTCGGGTAGGAAGGTGTCTGTAGTCCAGCTCTATCACCTCCATCTTTATCAACAAGTCTCTCCATCTCTTTTTGGTGGCAGAAGACACTTTACCCACTAACTCACATGCTCCAATGCCTTCCCAGACAAGGGGCTGGCATCAGTGCGGGAACAGAAGTCACTTTGCACTCTGGGATTCCAAAGAGGTCAAAATGACTTTAAAAGCCTAAGTACAACTGATACATAAAACTTTGGGATTTAGCTTAGTCAATTCTTCTGTAACTGGTTCCTTCAAGTTCTCTGGATCCACAGGATAATAGGCAGCAAATGTTTTAGTCATAAAACCAGTTTATTCTATGTGACTTCACTTGCACAGGAGCTTTTGGTGTCCTATTGGAAGGACACCTGATCAATAATGGTGGTCAGACTTTATTGAGTCATCTAGAAATGTAACCACACAGACAGTGACATCATCACAACACTAGGCCATCACTTTAAAGACAAAAGGTTTCACTGAAACAGTTGGTCTAATTCAAAACTCAAGTTTTAAAATGAGTTCCTTTTATATAGCACTCTTTAAAAAATGTACCACACACCCTTAGTGTATTTCAGATTTTAAGCAGAAGCTTAAATTAAGTGATTATACAAAGAGTTCTTCATACCTACTTCATATAAATCTTTAACACAGTACATTTCATTCCTTTTTAAAAAGCCCCCATCTTTAAATTATACAAATGCTTCTGCTCTGACAAAACAATAAGGACTTGACTTTGTAGTACAAAAATACAGAACTTATCAACAAGCATTCACTTCAAACAGCTCAGCCTGGGTATAGAACACATGGAGAAAGGCAAGTTGAACAGGAGGCCAAAGTACATATTTGAACTTACCCAGTATCCCATAATGAATAAAACCTCCCACTCCAGGGTGCAATGTAACCTTGAAGGAAAAACAGAGGAAATTATCTGCCTTTTTATTATTTTGTAAATTCTCTGTCTGGAAGTGGGGGTGTTGAGACAAGGTCTCCTTGATATATAGCCCCACCTGACCAAAGCTCAACTCAAACTTCCAACAACCCTTCTACCTCAACCCCTCAAATGCTGGGAATGCAGCTGTGTGCTACCATGCTTAATGTGGGGCTGGAGAGTGACTCAGTGAAGAACACTGACAAGTCTCCCAGAAGATCTAGGTTTGATTTCTACCACTCACAGGGCAGCTCACAACTGCCTGTAACTGTAGTGCTGTGGATGGGCCTGGTGCATGGGCCTGGTGCTGTTTGTATTTTGATGTTTAATTCCGCTCTCCTGGGAGGAACTGCGGATCCCTAATGAATAAAGGAGCCAATCACTGGGAGAGTAGGAAGGACTCCTGGGTTGGACAGAGGAAGCAGGAAAGAGAGAGGGTCTTTTTCAGACTGGGACAGCATGAGGACAAGCTGTAGCTGCTAGTGTCTCCCAACTTCAATGGCAGATCCGCCAGGATTCACCGCCAGAGGATTTAGATGTAATATGTCTTACAAGATCAGGGTTCTAGTTGTTGTGCCCAGCGATAGAGTTACTATTGTTTCTGAACTACATTTGTGTTGTCTTCCTTCACATGGCAGCTGGACTGGATTCCAGAGAGAAAGCAAGTGTGGGTTTGCCAGATGTGCACCACAAAGGCCCTGGGGGTTTTGAAGCATGGAGCTGGCGTGGTAGCAACCCCTCAGTGGAAACTCAGCGAGCTGGGTGGAGAGATTTTGGAGCTCTGAGAAAGAGTCTCCATGAGATAAAAACAGGCTGGCCACTCTGCCAGAGCAAAGTGTGAGAACTTGGTGACTTTATTAATATTTCCCGCAAACTCTAGTTCTAGGGAATCTGACAGCATCTGGTGTCTGTGAGCACTGAGCACATCCACACAAAAAAGAAAATAACATTATTATTGGTTTGTATTGGGTACATGCCATGATAATAACAACTTATTACTGTTGTTATTATTATTAGTGTGTATTTGGGTTTGTTTGTTTGTTTGTTTGTTTTGAAAGCCAAGGAGCGTATGTAAAGGTCAGAGGACAATTCTGTGGTGACTTTCCTCTTCCACTTTGACATGGGTTTCAGGGAGCACATTTGGGTCACCCACCAGTTGCATGGCAAATATCTTTTTACCAGCTGAGCCACTGTACAACCCAATTGTGTCTTTTTCAGAGCTTTGTTACTATTTATTAATTATGAATGATTTAAACTAATGTTCAAGTAATGTTGGTTTTACTTTAGAGATGCCAATGTATTTTCAAACACCTAGGTCTCTGACTCCAGTCATACCTTCATTCACCCTGTGCTGGGCCTGTACATCAGCTGGGCATCAGCTGTACAACAGGGAAAAGAGGACTGCTGTTGAAGACTTTTGAGCTCAGGGTTAGGGGGTAATTTAGATACAAAGCATGCGGAAATGATGAGGTCAACCGTCTTCAAGGAAGAGACAGAGAGTGCCCACGAGAGGGTAAGCAAACACTAGCTTAGCACAATCGCTGAGTTTTCAATAGTTCTGGCTCTTTAGCAAGAGAAGGATGTTTGTAGATTTACAAGAGCCTGAAAAGCAGTGACATTAAGATAAACTCGTTTTTTTTTTTTTTTTTTTTTTTTTTCCCCTAAAGTGAGGAATGGCAGCTCATGCTTTTTTAAAATTGCAATTTATAATGTGTTATTGGGGTTTAGAACTTTTGATAACTATTTGACATTGTTTGACATTAGGATTAAATTCGAGTGTGTGAGAAGAACCCGTGAAAGACTGTTCATGAACAGTCATCTAGAGCCATGGCTTCCATCTTACAGGTGATGATGGCACCTACCTGTGTATGTCAGATAGATGACACTAAGGAACACAGCGCCTGCAGCTAGCGAGACACCCAAGAAGAAAAGGGTCTGGAACTCCTGTTTTGTCAACCGGTCTCTCAGATACTGCAAAAAAGCGTAGGCTTGCAGCAGCGCAAAGACACCTGGTTAGAGAGAAGGCTCACGTGAATACCATCACAGCTTGTTTCCCTCATGCCAGTTCAATACTTCCACGTGCAAAAACATAGAATCCTGGTATCCTTCACCCCGGGGACTAGTTATCTCACCTAGCAATATTTCCTGTGTCAACTGACAGCTAACCTACAATTAATGACCTGAAAAATCCCATTGTAGGCACATTTTCCCCCCAAAGTAGTCAGAATCCTTATACATGTACCGGACAAGAAAAGCAGCTGACACCAACACTACCATGCATCACCAAAGATTTAAAACATTATAGTTATTTCTGTGCTGGCGTGCTGGCTCGTTCTTTGTCAACCTGACAGAAGCTAGAGTTATCTGAGAAGGAAGAGGCACAACTGAGAAAATGACTATCAGACTGGCCAATGGACAAGGGTGTAGAAGTACCTCCTTGATTAATGACTGATGTGAGAGGAACAAGCTCACTGTGGGCAGTGCCAACCTTGGGCTGGGGGTCCTGGGTTGTCTAAGAAAACAGGCTGAGCAAGCCTTGGGGAGCAAGCCAGTAAGCAGCAACCCGCCTCCACCCATGGCCTCTGCTTCATGGTCCTGCCTTGAGTTTCTGTCCTAATTTCTCTCAGTGATGAACTGCGAGCAGGACATTTAAGCCAAATGAATCCTTTCCTCCTCAAGTAGGTTTTAATCAGTGTTTTATCACAGCAACAGAAAGCTAGGTACACCAGCTATTATTATTGAAATCTCTTATAAATTATGATATAATAAAGAGCCTGAAACCTCATTTTAGTGTCAATATAGAAGGAAAAATGATTAAGGCCACACATTTATCTTAACTAGACAAAACATTTACAATGTCCTTCCATCTCAACTTCAAACACTAGTTTCCATACCTGCAGCTGCCATGTGCTCGCTTGTTCTGATTGGCTGGAATCCCACAAAAGGTATCTGCATGGATAATATTAAACCCACAATGTAGAAAGTGCTATATGCTATAAAAACAAAACAGGAAACAACATTTACTGCCATTAAATAGTCAGCATACATATTCATAAATCTTTTTAGAAAAGTTTTAATACAACTTAGAACAACAGAATCTTACAGTGACTGATTTGATATGTGAATGTCAGTTGCATTACAGATCATAAATATTCTATCCATTTTTAAAAAATATTGTTTGTAGACCTCAGTTTCAGAGACTCATGCTACCTTCCTTTCTAGCAAATGGAATCACATTTTTAAAAAATTCACCATCAGTGATCATCGATAAGAGCCAAGAAACTGCAGCTACACTTGCATTAAGTAACTAGCATTGCTGGGTCTTATTAATCCAAAATATCCATGGCCTCACAAACACCTATCACCAATCATGGATGCCCGCTAATGTCAGAAGCTCTGAGTATTTTGTGTCTTCTTTCCAGTTCCTAAGAGTTCTTGGTAGAAGTTGAAGAGTTTAAGAGAAGAAGAGAGCCCAGTCACGGAAGTCAGTCTAACGGGAAGACCGTCTGCTCCACCCCCAGCAGCTCGCACTGGCTCTAATACACAGAACTGCTGTAGCAGAAAGGCAATCTCTATCAAAGGCTGGTTTTCCATTCATATGGCTACAGATCAAGATTGGGTAATCTGACTAGAGAGAAAGTATTAGGAATCTTTGCAAGTAAAAGTTTATCAGAAGATAAAAGGTGTCTCTAAAATAAGCTGATGTGAAAACAGTTATGTACATCCCTTTCATAAATGTATGTGCTGTTCAGTTCTGGGTAAACAAACCACTGTGAACAGGGAAGTGTAGGATACACTTGAATAGAAGCTGTTACTCTGTGTAACACTGTACGGAACATACACTACTTCTCCTTGTCTTTATACTTCTAGTTATCTGCTTTTAAAAGAAGCTCATTTTTAGAAGGTAAACTGTGACCCATTAGTTCAAATGCTACACTACTTCCCAAGCTGTCTGCTAAGTTACGACAACTGTGTCGGGAAGAAAAGCTCATAAATAGAACAGAGAAGGCAAGAGTCTGTGGGAAGAATTCTCAAAGACTTCGAATGAAGGCCGCAGCCCTGTCATCCACCCAAAGTGAACTTTGCACACACACACTCATGTGCAGTGTACGGCCCTTTGTGAAACAGTGAGGCAATATTGAAGTCTCCACAATTTCTAAGCTGCTTACACGGTCAAAGGGCCTTCTAGTAAGTTTCCTTTACTAATTACCAATTAATCTGTGTTAAAGCCCTAATACAGTCAGACGCAGAATGAAAAACAGAGGGGGAAGAGGAAGGGGAGAGAGAGGGAGAAAGAAAGAGAGAGAGGGAGGGAGGGAGGGAGGGAGGGAGAGCAAGGTTACCATGTGATCCCCAAGTATACAAAATCAAATACTTCAGTTCCACTAATACAGAACAAGAGCTGGGTGAGCTCTGTGACCTCCTCCCCACATCAGGGCCACAGATGCGCTACAGTCAATAAGCGTCTTACACTGTGGAGCTGAGAAATCAAGTCCCAAACATGACCACACACAGACAGCACGAGGAGGAAAGACTGTGAAGAGTACTGAGCTTTCCTCAGGGAGGCCTGTGCACACCAAACACTGCAGCCACCTCAGGCTGGGGCTGCCTCCTAGAAATACACATGGAATTCAGCAAAACTGACAGGATTTGAACTGAATATAATAGACAATACAACTGAATTTTAAAAACAATAAACTATTCCCCCTATTTAAAAAGCCGAGGAGAAAATAAGGCAGTAAAACTACCTTACCATGAACAAGCATATGATCACTCCAAAGAAAAACCCATCTTCACCATACACCAGAGAAAACTCCACCTCCTTCACACTGCTGCTTCCCAGTTCTCTTTCCCAGAGCAAAGGAAGCCCACACTTTGATGCTAACTTCAGCCGTTCATTCTCATCAGTAAGGAGAAGGGAACCCCAGGGCTGGGGAGCAGCTCAGTAGAGAAGTGCTTGCCTAGCATGCTTAAGCTCTAGGTGGTCTTCAGGACATGAAACCCACAAAGCAACCAATAACAAGACTCCAGTCTCCATGGAAACAGGAGTAGAGTCCATGTTATAGGAAGAGTGCCAAAAATGAGTTGGAGGAAAGGATAAGTTCTTATTGCTTGGCTAATGTCAAAGTAGTAGAAACTGACATTAGAGCTGGCAAGGCCTGTACGTCAGCCTCCTTCAAGCACCTGAGCCGATGAAGCCACCCTGCTAGGACACTGCAGTGACCTAGAGTTCTGTTTAAAAGAGCAGGACTCTCAGCAGCTTGAGCTCTCATAGTTTTGGATCCCTGGGTTCTATGAAGTGTTCACACAGGAGAAATACATATCCTACCTCAGAGAACCCTTCAGTACACAGGGAACCACGTGTACCAAACAAATCAAGTTTGAGACTGCTAGCCAAGCTCCACACAGTGCCAAAATCACAAATTTACCTCACGTAAGATACTGTGGTTCCTAAATTTATAAAATAGCACATAATTCAGTATCTTAATCTAAGTCTCACAAACTTTAAAAAGTTTAAAACATGGAAAGTGGAAAATTAGATTCACTCGAGTAGAAAGACATGAAGAAATTAGATTCTTAACAAGAAACACCACCGCTATCAACTGTAAAAATAAGGCATTTTTTCCTCCAGACTACATGACAGCACCTAATAGTATATTTTCAAAAAGACCTTATATCTGTGACAATCGGGACATTTTAAAAGCAGAAAATCCTGTTAAGATCAATCCAAGCTGGCCTCTAAGTTAGGTAAAGTCTGATGAATATGAAGAGCACACCATATCTAGCTAACACTTGTGACAGTGTAGGGAGGCTTATGCAAGCAGAAGCACGAGCGTAAAAGGCACACTGTCCTTACAGGATCCCAGCAACAAACATACAGTGCCACGTCTTCCTGCGACTCCACTAAGAACCGTTACCAAACCACTACCCCACCCGGTCCAACTTTCTACGCAGTTACACTCACCTATTTCTAAAGTCTTTACATTATTCCATCAAAGAAGTGAGCTCTAAGAAAATGCACAACCCTGTGGTACAGTAAATCACTCATTACATCCTAAAATGCTACCACACTGCCATCCTGTGGAAGGAAGCACAGTTCCTGGCATTCACTGCTGCAGACCATTAGAAAAATGCCCCCTAAAACAACGACTTATTCATATGTGCAATTTATCTTTACCCAATGAAAACTATGTTTAGAGACAGAAATCTATAGAAATCCTAATCTTGTTTCACCTCAAAATACTTGAGTCTCAGTGGCACAGCAGGTAGTGAATCTGTGTGCAATGCAATGCTGGGCTCCAGCTCCACTGAGACCAAAGGCTGATAGAGTACGTGCCACTCTCGATTCACTGCCTCACTGATAAGCCACAACAATTCAGCAGCACCCTCTGGGCCATCTTTTATTCTGGAGTAACAGTGCATGCAGGTGGAGGTCAGAGACCTAGAGGTCTTCACCTTCCTCCTCAAGACAGGGTTTCTCTAGGCTGCTGCATATCCCAGTGATTGAATTAGGGAGCTACCATGTCTGCTTTAAATAGGTTCCAGTCAGGGCCTCACACGGTGCCTATTGCCTTTTCTTCAGCCCATGTCTCTGAAGTTTTAAGTTACTACTACTCTTCCTTCTGCAAACTTAAACGGTCTGGGAACACACAAACCCATTTACATTAACCCACCATAGGGCCCACCAGCCTTTCTAAGTTACTTCACCTCTTGGGCAGTATATAATGGGAATAGCTAACAAAATATCCCTCTTCTGTTAGACAAGATACAGAAGAGAAATAATCCAATCAGTTTCACTTGACTGATAAACAATATTAAGTTTGTAAGAATGTTGAAAAGTCTACTTAATAAAGTCACCTTGCTAACTTTGTGAGCACTTCGGTTACTGAGAATTTTGGTAAATGTTCAGGGTAAAGCATGGTGAGAAGCAGCAACAGCAAATAGAGGACAGAAAACAGGTTCTTCGGACTAGCAGGAAAACCTGGATGTGTGTACAGGCACAGATATGCACTCTTCTTCCCAGGGACATTGCTCATAGCAACCAGGTAGAGCATGTCACTGAAACAGACATTTTACAAATTCCAAACTTGTAAAGGAAAGAGGATATGACTTAGTCAAACTACTCAAGCAGAGATTGTCACACTTTAAAATGGAAAAAAAAGTATCTCCTGCTATCATCTAATAGGAAATTAAGGATAAGAATCTAGAGGAAATATATCCAGATTTAAAATTCTAGTTCTGGACTGGAGAGATGGATCAGCAGCTGAGATCCAATCAGTTGGCTTGGATCTTCCAAAGGACCTGGGTTTAATTCCTAACACCCACATGGTGGCTTACAACTGTCTATTTACTCCAGTTCCAGGGGATCTGATGCCCTCTTTTGACCTCAGCAGGCACAAAGGCATGCATATGGTGCACACATACATGCAGACAAAACAAAATAGAAATGTGCAAAATAAAATTAAAAATAAAAATAAGTTTAAAATCCTACTTTTGTCTTACAGAAGCAATTCATTAGTTCTGACAAATGTTAATGAGACCCCATCAGAGCAAAGGAGATTAAGAACACATTGTGTGAACACTGTAAGGGAGAACTCCTGAAATACAACTCTTCTTTCCTCTTGAGACCATCTCACTATGCAGCTCTGGCTGTCCTGGAACTCTCTATGTAGACCAGGCTGGCCTCAACTCAGAGATCCACCTGCCTCTGCCTCCAGACTGCTGGGATTAAAGGTATGTATGCACCCACCATGCCTGGCTAACTCTACTTTTAAATTCTACTTTTCACAGTATGCTGGGATACTGTGACTCAATCACTCCTGCAACTATGACTATACCTAGTATGTGTCAAAAAGTTCAACAGACAAATATAAGCAAACATAATTTACAAATAAAACACATTTAAGAGGATTTAAACAAAATTGCAAATTTATTCCACTAAAAGTCATTTAGGATTTTCCTTTTTGTTTAGAGAAGGTCGCAATTCTTTACCCCAGGCTAGCCTGAAGTTCACTGTGCACACTCAAAGTTGACATCAAACTCTGGGCATCTTTCTGCCCCAGCCTCCCAAGTGTTAGATTTTAAGTGAGCAGAACAGCAACTGTCTACTGTAAGCAGGCTCTTAGACAGACCTAAGCATCTCACGTAAACTCTAACTTCTACTTCTCCTGAGCAAGTTGACAGGTACAGTGCTAATACTGGGCTCACCTATGACAGCACCAAAGCCATTTTTCCACCTTCATTTGTAGATATGAAAACTCCTGTCTCTATTAATTGAAGAAGGTTTTTGATCAAGCAAAGATTTCTGTTAAGTCACAGTAAGAAAGGCCCTTGGTCTACATATTTTTAGCCTTAAGACAGACAGATACTGCCAGGCCTTCAAGGAATGAGTGAGTGCTCCTGGCTCCCCTGGAAAACACTTACTGTGTGCAACATAAGACCTGTAAGCAAAGGAGAGAGGCCAAGACAGAAGTCGTCCAGCACTGCTGTTGGCCCTGCTCATACAGCATGGAGCTCAAACAGATCATCACCGCTAAAAGCATCAATCTAGGAAGCATGGAAACCACCTTATGCTTTTATAAACCACCCAACTGTGGAAATAATGTATCTAGTTTATAGGACACAAGAGCAATCTCCTATCTTGGTAAATCTTTACCTGTCACAAACATAAAATCATACATCTCTTTATTAATTCCAATAGCTTGGATCAAATCCACCAAAATTACTTATGATAGTAATTAAATAATTTAAATAAATGTAATCAGAAAATTGTGCTACAAATATTAAAGTATCATTCCAAATATTACATGGTAATAAAAGCCCTATTAAACATTCAAAAATGAGTGTCAGAATAAGTATTACAAACATGTTATATAAGAAAATTCAAAGCTGTTATGAGAATTACTAACCACTAACCCATGGTGTGCCTGCTGCCCTCTGCCTACCACATAAATTTAGGGTAATTATTGCTATTAATGAGCTGTTTACTATCATATAAGCTATTTTTAAATTCGCAAAACTTTCTTACATATTTAAGGCTGGCTTTGAACTTGCTACCCTCTTACCTCTTAGACTGAGACTACAAACATGTACAACCACACATGGCTTCTAATTAATAAGCTTCACCAATGACCTGTTATCTACAGAACAAATCACTTCACCTCAAATAACCAATGTAAATTTCAAAAGCAAATAAAAACTGTAGTACAAAAACAATTATTTTTCATTCTAAAAATTATTTAATTTAATTTTATGTGCATTGGTGTTTTGCCTGCAGGTATGTGCGTGAGAGTGTCAGGTCTTGAAGTTCTAGTCAGTTGTGAGCTGTCATGTGAGTGCTGGGAACTGAACCTGGGTTCTTTGGAAGAGCAATCAGTGTTAGTAACTGCTGACCTACCTCCATCCAGCCCCCAGAAATATTATTTTACTTTGCAAAGTTTTAGCTGATATGTCTCTCACTGAGAGAAACAAACCCTATACCATGTTTAACTTTGACATTTTATATCCAAGTTCTCATTAACTTTAACATAAGTGAAATTCTTGTGATAAAACAGTATAGGTTTTATATCTCTGCTCTTCTGCAGTTTCGTTGGCTAACCACATCCCTATACAGAATGCCCTACTAAATAAAGCGTCTACTCACTGATCACTCCCCAAGACCTTGGACCAGGCCAGCTCATTAATAAACTGAGGCACAGGTAATATAGAACCAATCATACAAATTAACTATTTTTACATGTGAACATATGAGGCTTGTTTCGAGCCATCTCCCCACCCCCCACTGTTTTTTCATTTGTTTTGCTTTTTTGTGACAGGGTCTCATGTAGTCATCATAAAGGCAAGTTAAACATAAAAAAATGACTACCTCTTCACAGGCAATACTGAGCAAACAAAAACTGTCTACTAAGAGTGCATTTTAGAGGTGGAGCCACTTACCTATGTAGACTCTCTTGCTATACCTCTGCATCAGTAGCAGCACAAACACATGGAGTGGGATGAGGTTAATGATAAACACATAACCTCCCCACGCAGAGACCTATGGGAAAAGAGAGGCTCAGACACACGGCTCCTATACCCTAAAACAAGTATGTCTCATTTGTCACGACAGTCCAAACTCGAGAGAAAATAAAACGCAAGGATTGGGGGGAATTTTGGTGAGACATATGTGGCAGAAATGTCCCTGTCCAATTTATTTGCAGCGGGAGGCCTATGATTGGACAGGGAGACGGGAGGCGGAGCTAAGGGTGGCAGAGAAGGAGATGAGGGAGAAGGGGAGAAGGCAAAATGAAGGCAGCCGTGAACCTACATGGCTTTAGTAGTCTCAGGTAGTTATGCATACCTAAAGGTTAGGATAATTGGAATAACTTGTCTAAATTGTGTAGGCATCTTGTGAGTTGAGATTTCATTGATAGATAAATCATTGGTTAACTATAAGCATTAAGAGTTTTGATTTCCTGGGTTACTGGGTACTGTGATATCTAACCATGAGATAGATCATTAGCAGTTATTGCATAGGGCTAAGCCTAGTGCCATGGAGGCGGCTAGGTTGGCCTAGTTCCATGGAGGCTGAGGATAATGGTAGGCGGAGGCAGCAGCCATGCTAACATCTGGTGAGGTAGGGGGCGGGTCAGCAACCAACACCACTGAGGTGGCCCGCTGGTGCAGCCACTAGTGTGGGAACGTGGCGGCTGGACGGAGCATTTCTAATACCTCCTGCTACAGATAAATATAGAAAGTTTCTTTTTTTATATTGATGAGTAAAATAAACCTGATCTCATAAATCTAGTAGGCTTTTCTAAACTCACTAGAGAATAAGTTAAATTCGATTTAATAGGAAGACTAGGAACATCACATTTAACTGTGAACTAGCAAAAACAGGCTGTCCTGGAAATGAGTATAGACAATATAGTTTTTAGACTAAAACAACAAGCTTTTATTTCATCTATTTATGATGATCTATTTACTGAAAGAAGATTCACTGAGCTTAAGAATGAGGAATTCTGACTCTGGTCAGTGACTCAGCTAAAGGGGCACTCACATCCCCTGGCCACACTGTGAGGAGCTCTTGACAGTGCTGACTGGCTGAAGCTGTAAGTGAAACCACACACACAACACACACACAAGCTTGTATTACATGTATTCATATTTTAAAAATCAGAGTAACCATGGATACTCAGTCTAAATAAATATTTAAATATTCTTAAAAGCCAGGGTTCACTCCCAAAGACTACAATGGACTGACTTTCATGTGCTTAAAACAAACAAGGCCTTTCAGGACCAGCGTGTTCTCATTTAGTTAGCCGGTTAAAGATTCAATAGCTATCAAATCAACTTAGGAGATATGTTAGCATACAAAAATATTTCAAAGTAACTTCTAAGAACCTAACATCAGTTCATTACACACACACACACACACACACACACACACACACACACACACACCCCTTCAGGGGTGCTAAAGGAAATGTAGGAAGCACACAGCAGAGTCCACAGGCACCCAGGGCAGAGCACACGCCAGGCACAGCTCTTACCATGTAGAAGTACGACAAGCAGCAGCACATGGTCCAAAACACAGACCCAGTCTTCACAGACTTTACCTAAAAACAACAAAAGGAAATCCCACTGTAAAACGTAAGAGGCTCTGAGTGAGGACTAAGCCTTGGCTATCCCAACTGACTAAAATATACCTTTACAATACTGAAGATGTATTTTAATAACTAATTCTTTTTTGGTTGGTTTTAAGTAAAAAGAACAAATAAGGAAACATTAACCTGTTTTTATTTTCTACCATGAAATGGTTAATATCAACAAACCAGAGCCTTAAATAAATGTGTTCGATAAATATACATTTTCATATAGTTGATCAGCTGGACTTGTATGTTCCTTCATTTGATTCAGGATCATATGTATGATTCTAAGCTTCCATTCTGAAAAACTTACTGTCACAAGAACAAAGTTTTAGATACCATAATCCATATTTTAAAATGTATATTGTTGAACTGTCTTCCAGAAGGCCCAATACATAAGTAAATTCTTAGTAATCTATATTAGAAAGGCTATATACAAATAAATCAAAGTTCAACCAATCTTGTCTTAAAATAATAATTTCCAAATGAGTTTATGCTACCTAAAAAAGCAAATTATTAGCATCTTCAAAATAACTGACACAGACCTAAACACACAGCAAATGGTCACCTTTAAGATGAATATCTAAGAAAAGATAACAACACACAAAGAAGTCCATATTCAAAAAGTCGTTTTCTGTATCTTTGTGCTACATGTTCGACAAACCTAAGTTAATTTCCAGAAAGTCTTTACTTTTAAAAACAGGTGTTTAATAACACAGTATAGTTAACTCCAGTTGTGTCTAGACTTTGGTATAAAATATGAAAATGAATATAACAAAAGGAAGCAAGGAGGGGCCAAGGGAGGAAAGAAAGCATTTCTAGTTCATTGCTCTCAGTAAGATAGAGGGAAAAGTTTATTAAAATGATGGCTATTTAAAAGCAAGAAAATGCCCTTTGGCCAATGTGACATAATCTATTTGAGGGGTGATTACAAAGACTGCAGAAGGGAGTTAAGGTGAAATGTCATTACAAAAACTGGTGGAGCTAAAAAGACTAAAGTAACAAATACAAACATTCTATACCAGGAAGAGCAGCAGAAACCAGATAGACGGTGAGGGAATGCTCAGAGAATCTTTTCTGAGAAACCAGAAAGGGCCTGGAGAATAAAGTGGGCAAGAAAGCAGAGGACAACCCAAGATGGCCCTGTAAGGCAATGGCAGCAGTATAATACAATGGTACCAGTGGAACAGACAGACAGACAGACAGTCACCATGAACTTGACAAACTGAACACAGGAGGTCATCTACCACTCTGCTCACTCAAAGTTACAAGAATAGTTACGGTAGGCAGACTTGTCAGGGACCAGTGACATAACTCTGAATGATAAGGCCCTGAGAACAGTCTAAGATAAGGGTATTACACACACACACACACACACACACACACACACACACACACACACACACACTCACTCCCCGGCTTGGGAAAATTATCAGAAGAATCAGTTAAAACTTTCAAGGTACTCATCACACCCCAGACCAATCAACTGCGTGCTAATGCTTGAATATGAACTCTACCCAAATCCCTGGCGGACATGCATTTATGCAGATAGCAGTGATGGTTCGGAGGCCGAGCTAGAAAGACTAGAGATAAACTAACAGCAGACACATCCCTCTCAGACACCACAGCGGTGCCAGCTTTAGTTCAGGCTTACCAACCCAGCAGAGCTCAGAAAACTGAGACGTCACCCAGAGTTCTAACATCACCTATAATGCCACTTCACCAAGAGTAAGGAACACGCACAGAGACAGGAAGGGCTGAGCCATGTTTGGGGAGAAAGAGAGCAGTCAGCAGAAACTTGATTAGGATGGACCAAGGTGCTGGATTTAGAGCACACAGACTTCAGTCAGCTATCATAAATTACCTTTAATCCCAGGACTTGAGAGGCAGAGGCTGCAGATCTCTGTGAGTTCAAGGCCAGCAGGGTCTAAAGAGTAAAATCTGGGACAGCCAGAGCTACAGAGAAACTCTGTCTCAAAAAAACAAAAAAAGCTTTGGTTTTCGTTTTGTTACAATAGGAAGCTTCAATAATGAAGTGAAATATGCACATTTTTGTACTCATGTAATAAAAAACTAGAAACAAGTGGAAAATTCAGAGTATATGCATAAACGAACAAGAAAACTCACCAATAAAAAAATCCATTTTGAAGAACACACAAAAAACTCCAAAAAGAGACTATGGGGTGGGGCACCCATTTTTAAATCACAACCTTTCAAATTTAATGGTGAACAATCTACAGAGCCATGAACCCCAATAAACCAATAAGTATAATATATAAAACCAAATTAGACAATGGTCAAAGGACTGAAAATAAAGACAAAAAAA
>JANHMN010000020.1:45662172-45676011 GCA_030674055.1 Rhabdomys pumilio | reverse complement strand
AACCAAATTAGACAATGGTCAAAGGACTGAAAATAAAGACAAAAAAAGAAAAAGAAAAAGAAATTCTGAAGAGAAAGGACAGAAATTGTATGGGAATGCTTATTAACTAACCACTGATCAAAAAACAAAGCATCAGCACTAAGAAACTATCATTAAAACATGAAGGCAGGCTGTTCAGTATGGTACATAGGCCTGTAATTCCAGCACTTGGGAAGCAGTGTAAGGCCAACCTCAGCCATACAGCAAATTTAAGGCCAGCCTGAGCTACCTGAGATCCATCACATCAGAACAAAAACAATCAATTGTTAATATGTATGTGTGTATATGCACCTCTGTATACATACATACAATAGTTATCTGAATTTTTAGACTAGTGACACATATACATATATGATGATAATAAGAGAAAAACAATGGAGCCACACTGCTAAAATGTACTACAATTATCTTAACAACTTGAGGCAGACTGTACTCAAGATGCACAGGAACCACTATACACCACAAAGATTTTTAAAAATTGAACAACTAAAATTAAAAACTATACGTTAGCAGCTAGAAAGGTGCTATGTTACAAACACAAACCAAATCACAGGAAACGTGGTGGTCAGTGTGAAGTCACCAAACACAGGTCAAAGGGCAGACTTGGTTAGGACAGATGAACAAGCCATAACTTGCTCCTCTGTCTTTAGAGATGAACCGTTTGAATTTAAAGTCTGTCCAGAGTCAAGTAATCTTTTTCTGAATGACAAGAAATCAATATAATTGGGGGAGGGAATTAGCCCAGAAGGTAGATAAACCTTAGGCAGGCTAATCAACTTGAAAGGATACAAAATATTAAAAGCAGAAATGAGACATCATTCCAGACAATACAGGAATTAACTTGTGCCAACAAATCAGACAATTGAGGCAAAACAGAAATGATTCAAAGTAGACACACAGTACTAATTACTCATGAAGAGAAAATCAGATCAGTACAGTGACATTAAAAAACTAATCTAGCTTGGGACTGGAGTGGTTAAGAGCACTGACTGCTCTTCCAGAGGTCCTGAGTTCAATTTCTAGCAACCACATAGTGGCTCACAACCATCTACAATGGGATCCAATGCCCTCTTCTGGTGCCTCTGACTGAAGAGAATGACAGTGTGTGTACTCATATATACATAAAAGTAGATAAATCTAAAAAACAAAACACAACAACAACAAAACTAAACTGATTCAACAATTAAAAATCTTCCAAGGTCCACTGGTGAATTCAATGTTACATAAGAGACAATGGCAATTTCATGGAAACTTTTTCAGAACACCGAGAAGAAAACGCTCCTTAGATCATTTGTGAAGCCTTTTGCAAACCTGGTATCAAAATCAGACAAAAACAATCCAAGAAAACTAACAGCCAGTCTTTCTCATTGTAGATATGAAACTCCTAACAAAAGGTACATAATATAAACACAGTAATATACATAAAGTTATATATACTTTCTATTTTAACATCTAAAAAAAAAAAAAAAAGAAAAAAGGCAAAAAACCTAACCCAACGATCCCTTGCTGGAGTAATTCTGAACCTTGAGGAACATTTGGCAATGTCCGGAGACACGTTTGGTTGTCATAACAGGAAAACCTACAGAGTGTATAAAGGCAGATAGCTTATCAAATGTAATATATGACACAGCAAAATTAATCCAACCAAAATACTAATGGTGCAGAGAAGGAAACATGACTTATAGCAAAGGTCAAAACAATGTGATCAACCTTAAAGAGACAGAAAGCGAAGTCTAACCACCATTAAGTGCTAAACTGCAAACCAAGCAAAGATCTCTTAAACTATAGTAAAGCACAGCGACCGTCAGTCACTGTCACATCACACGGGTAATTCTCTCACTTAAGTCAGAGCAAGTGGGAGCTTGCTTCTGATTTGCCTTACTTTTGATATTCAACACCGTACTTAGATTCTAGTCAGTACAGACCAGGAAGGAAAAGAGTAGACATACACACTGGAGAGCAAAAGGCAAAACACCCCCTGTGACCTGGGGAGAGGGCAGATAAAATGACCTTGGTATGTTTAAGGTCTTAGAAAATCTTTAGCAAACGAAAGGAAAGTAACACGTAAGTTTACTACACCGAATACTCACACATTCAATGGCAGTGAAAAACATTTTGCAAAAGAGACTAGAGTCTGTGCGAAAAACATAGTGGCTACCAACAGAACCGACAGTGGCCAAGTGAGAGCAATCAGACAAGTCAGGCCCCTTACAACTACCTAAAACACTGCCAAGAATTCCACACCAGTCAGTCAACAGTTGCTCAGCATTTGAAACAAACAAACAAACAAACAGTCTGTAATCCAAACATTCATCACTTTAAACTATCATTTTCTTATACAACAGTAAACCTATTTCTTGTCAGACTGCCCCATCTTCAAGCTCAGCCACTGGACCAGAGAGGCTCCAGAGCACTCCTCAAAGACAAAGTTGCACCAGAAACAATTATGTGTGGCTAGGGATGGTCTAATCTACCACAGCCTTCTGAACCCTGGCAAAACCATGACATTTGAGAAGTGTGCTCAGGAAATTAATGAGGTGCACGAAAGCCCAATGCCTATGGCTGGCACTCGTCAAAAGAAAGGACCAATTCTTTCCAAGGCAATGCCTAACTCCACATTGCACAATTATTAATGCTTCAAACGTTGAACAAACTGGGCTATACAGTACCTCACATACCACATTCATATGACCTCTTTCCCCCCCATAAGCAGTTTTTCCAGCATCTCCACAACTTTCTGCAGGAAGACACTTCTAAACCAGTAATCTGTGGAAAACACTTCCCAACAGTTTACTAAATCCCAAAGCATGGACACTATAGGAACTTACAATATGTAAATTTATTTTTATTGGCAAATGTGCTGACTGTGTAATTTCCTATTTTGGTTAATAAAGGTATGTTTGAGCCTAATTATAATAATTTAAAAATTCAAGGTTCATGGGAGCTGGAGAGATAGTTCAGGTTAAGAGCACTGTCTACTACTCTTTCCAGAGGTCCTGAGTTCAGTTCCCAGCAACCACATGGTGGCGCATAACCATCTATAACAAGATCTGGTGCCCTCTTCTGGCCTGCAGGTGTACATACAGGCAGAATGCTGTATACATAATAAATAAAGAAATCTTTAAGAAAAAGAGTCCAAGGTTCATAATCACAATTCCTTTTGCAGCAGCCTAACAAAAAGCGCTGTACAGGACAAGAAATTATCAAACAGAAGAGAAATCCCTCAGATTGGGAGAAAAACCTCCGCCAGTAATTCATCTAGTAGGGGTCTGATAATCAGGATATATAAGAATTCAAAATAGCCAATGCCAAAAGGAAAAATAACCTGATCAACAAATGAGCAAACGGACCGTTTTCAAAACAAGTACAAATGCCAACAAAAACATGAAAAAATGTTCAGTATGTTTAGCCGATGTGCAAATCAGAACTGCACCCAGTCAGAACGGCTACCATTAGGAAAACAGCAGTGCTGGGAGGACACAGGCTAAGGTTACCTGTAATGCCATGGTGGAAAGGCACGGCAGCTCTGCAGTGACAGAAAGATATCCTGGCTCCTGGATAGCCTTAATTTCACTATGGAGCTACTGTAAGCAAATCTGTGGTGCTGGGATAAAAGACTCAAGTACTGAACAGAAAAACAGCAGGACAGCTGAATTCAGAAGTAAAGCCATCACAGAGAATTGACTTTTGATAAGAATGCTAAGATCATTCAGTTAGAAGGTAAGATGGTTGTTTGTCAAGGGGCCCAAATACCAAAAACAATTACGATCATGAGTAAGAACCAAGCTAGAGAACCCATATTTCCCAATTTCAAAATGTACTACAAAGTTTTGGTAGGCCAAACAGTGGGGTGCTGGTAGAAAGACAAACATACAGCTCTAGGTAACTTTGGCATGTGTGATCAAATAACTCTGATAAAGTACCAAGATCAAAGGGGGAAAACAGAAGTCAGCATGTGCCCAACCAAAGAGTATACATGGAGGGAGGGACCCATAGCTCCAGCTGCATATGGAGCAGAGGATGGCTTTACCTGGCATCAATGGGAGGAGAGGCCCTTGGTCCCATAGAGGCTTGGTAACCCAGCATAAGGGGATGCTAGGACGGTGAGGCAGGAGTGGGTGGGTGGGTAGGTTGGGGGGGAGAAGCAGCCTCACAGAGGTGGGGGAGGGGAATAGAATGGGGGTTTCCAGAGGGGAAACTGGGAAGGGGGATAACATTTGAAATGTAAATAAAATAACAATAAAAAAAAGAAATCAGCATGTGAATTAGTACATTTGGACCTTTGTTTAGGTATCACTTATAAAATAATAAATGGAGCAACCTTAATATAAAGCTTAAAACAACTATGCAATTCTTAGAAGACAGGGTAAGAGCTCACAGTGATGATGTTTTACAGTGATTTCCTGGATAATAGGAACAAAAAGACAATGTTGATAAGTTGAGAGCTTCATGAACATTAACTTTTGTATGGCAGCCCATAAAATGGGAGAGCCACACAGAAATAGTTAATTCATAAAGGATTAGTAGCAAGCATACATAGAGAACTAATAAAACTCAACTCAAATATGAGAAAAAGACTTGAAAAAGCATTTCTACAAAAAATTATCCAATTAGCTAGGAGACACACAGAGTACTTCCTACTTATCACTGAGGAAATGCAAATCAGAACCAGCGACACTACCTTCCACCCATCGGCATCATTAAAGCACTAGAGAAAATAAGCCAGGCATAAGGCTGCACACATGGAACCCCAGCTACCTGGGAGGCTGCAGCTGGAGCTGAGGACTTGTGAAGAGCCTGGGCAGAGTAAGAAAGAGCCATGAAAGAACTCGTGCTGGTGAACATACGGAGTCATTAGACATCTCTGCTCATCACTGACTCAAACTGGAAATGGCAGTTAATGCAAAGTGGCATAGTGGTCCATAAAAGACTAAAACTGTAACTGCTATGAGTATATACTGCAGCTTTATACCTATTTAACTAGCTAAAGTCAATGAGACAAAACAGTAGAACGGCTGCATTTTATGGGACCTGAGCCAATCTTATGGATGGTCACAAACATTACAAGTATATACAATATTTCTAAACCATGACACTTGGTAAATGTTATATTCTTTGTATTCTACCATAATGAAAAAAGCTGGAGGAAAAACTGAAGTAGATATATGTGCAACAATTATGCTAAACACAAAAACCAAGACACTAAGTGTCCTATGTAGTAAGATTTCATTTAAGTATCCAGACCAGTTAAGTCAATGAAAGATAAAACAGTCCAACAGCTCAGTGAGATGTCTCTGTTAAAAACGCCTCGCAAGCGGGATGAGCTGGCTTTGATCTTTAGAAGCCTGTAAAGGTGGGAAGAGAGAACCAATTTCACAAACTTGTCCTTTGGCCTCTACATGTGTGCCCAGCATACATGAGCCTCCAGACAGCATCACACAAGAGCAACAAGAAATCAAACTTTACAATGCAGCTGCATGGTTTCCACACAGCACAGAAGAGGAGGTGTTGACAAGGTGGGTGAGGTCCAAGAACAAGTTTTAGACTGAAGAAATTTCAGTAAGTAATAGCAATGCCAGCTGTACAACATGAATGCAGTAAGGATTAAGTGTACTCTTTAAAACAACACAAATGAATTTTATTACAATCTTGGAAAAAATTTTAAATATTAAAAAGTATTTGAGATTTCAGTTAGGCCACTACTTCTTCAATAGTTCACACCTACTAGTTAGAAGAAAATAAAGGATAAAAAAGTACAGAGAAGCCAGAAATATCATATAACCATAATCTTGGGAGGCAGAGGCACAGGTAGGAGTTTAGGGCCAGTCTCGTACAGTTTCATATACATATCAAAACCTTGTTATAAAAAATAAAAATACAGCAACAAAGGGGGCTAGAAAACTACAGAGAATCAATTTTTTTAAATGCCCACTGAGTGAGTTATTTCTTTTCTTTTCTTTTTTTTTTTTTTGGTTTTTTCGAGACAGGGTTTCTCTGTGTAGCCCTGGCTATCCTGGAACTCACTCTGTAGACCAGGCTGGCCTCGAACTCAGAAATCCACCTGCCTCTGCCTCCCAAGTGCTGGGATTAAAGGTGTGCGCCACCACCGCCCAGCAAGTGAGTTATTTCTAAGTGACTTTATTTCTTCATGTTTTTCTGCTGTACAAATTTCCCACAATAGGTTATCTTTTTCTTCGTAGCAAACATGAGATGTAACAACAGTATGTAGGTGACCGAGACAGTTAACCCATCATCCATTCAAACTTCCAAACTGAAATCAATGCCGTTGTTTACTTCAGATCATTTATATTTAAAAAAGAACTGGACCGCCTAGGCTGACTCTCCTTTACTGACTGCAGTTTCCTCAGTGTCACCCACACCATTGTGGAGTGGATGCACACTCCTGATTGTAATTTTGCTACAAGCAGCCAGGGTGTCTAATTGGCATCATTTAAATCTCATATTCATAACTTCTCACGACTATACACGCACAAATTTTCCCACTGGCATTATATTAACAAGATCTATTCACATTTACATGTATTATTTTTAGTATTAAAACTTACACAATTAAAAGGCTTTAAATAGTGTTCACAAAATTTTGTGTTCAGGTGTGGTGTTTGGTTGTTCCCCCTAACTATGTAGACAGTGAAGAAGTCCTTAAAGACACTTTCTGATGACAACAGCAGCACTCAGAGTGTCCTAATGACGTCATCAAACTCACTCACGTGGGTGCTTTCTCTCTTTCAAACTCGAGATCAAGAGAGGCCTTCTCTATAGATCACTCTGCAGCACTCTTCTGGAATTTCAGGCCAGCTCAAAGCAAAAACACCCACAAGCCAGCTAGCTTTTAAGGAATTTAAAGTATAGTTAAATGTATAAAAAGTATTCCCATAAAAGGTGTGCATAGTTGACAGGCTGCTCCTGGTGGACTTTTTTTTTTTTTAAAGCTAAAGTAGATACAATAAGATGGTGAAAATTAAAATTATACAGACATATTAATCCAGTTATTTTACATTGATATATATGGCTGGTATGCTTTTAAATGTTAACTTTTGTTAAATTTATTATGAACAGTAACAGATCTGTGCGCAACTTTATTGGTAAAAGACGCATGTCCAACCTAAAAACTTCGGGGAAGGTCATCGGCATTAACGGCGGCTAACATTAAGTGGTACTTACCCATAAGTAGTAAGTGAACTGAAGCGCAAAGATTGCAATGCCTTCATTATCAAAGGATCCTGCCACTGACCGGGATATGTACCCTGGTACAATAGCAATGAAACAGGCAGCTAAAAGTCCTGCTCCTTGGTTCCAAAGTTCTCTAGTGAGCAGGAACGTAGATATAGATGTAAGGCCGCTAAAAGTTGGTGCAAGGAATACACACACATCTCTGATGTGAACTGTTATGTTCAATGTATTTAAAATCCAATGAATAAGGCCGGCTGTTATCATCAACCCTGGGTAAACCTAGAGGGGAGGGAAAGGGAATTTAGTTACATAGAAAACAAAGTATCCAGGAAAAAAGGTACTTGTTCCATTTGTATCAATATACATCATCTGTAGTTAAGATTGAGAGAAAGACTTTTCCTTTTTACATGATACAAAATTAAATCTTTTTGGAATAGATACAAAGAACAAACTTATATAGAATATACACTTAAATAAAAGAAAGAATATAAATCAAGAGTAGTTAAAAATAAAAATATGTAATAATCTTTATTCTATTAATTATCTTTCTCAGTTCTGGATGCTGTCTTAGTCATTTCTTTTTCAGGAGTGGCATTTTTAACAGTTCTTATTGTGTATATAAAAAGAGAAATGATGAGTATAAGTCAGTCTCCGCTACTCTTCGATCTGACATTCAGAAAGTCAGCACCTCTAGCTCAGAAGGACGAGTAATTTGGGAACAACAACAAAAGACTAAGAGGCTTAAGGGTGTTACTGATAGGAGGGAGGATTACTATCCTGGCACACCCACCCTGACTCCAAAACAAGAGCAGCAAACACGAGAAGATATGGTACCGGGGATATTCATTCTAAAGTATTCCTCAGCTACCAAAACGTCTGCTTAACTCTGCATCTACAACCGCATCCCCAAAGGCTCTTGCTCCTAAGACCGGCATAAAGGTAAAGTGCCGCACCGACTCTCTGGCTGCCGTCTTTCCGTCTGTGTGTCCTGCCCTCCCAGCCCACAGCTTCTCTCACTCCCTTGCTTTTTCTTCCTGACATTTATTACATTTCCCAGCATTGAACACACTTTATAAATCTTATTTTTAACTGCTCAACTTCACAAAAATATAAGCTCCAGAAGAATAAGAATGTATTTCTCATCGTCCAGTGAATGCATAGAATAGGATCCAGGTTGAGAGGAGAAGAACAGCATAGTAAGTCATTACAATTCTCAAAAACCTCTGCTCCATTTCATATTCAATACTAGGTCCTACTGTATGAGTCTGTCAGCAGTCCAGAAAGAAAACAGACTGAAGCTCAGTCAACATATCCATTATATGGCAGATGGGACTCATGTTAGAAAACCTTCAGAGTACACAGTACCACTGGATGAAAGGACTAAAACCAAACTCTCCCAACAGCAAAGACATACACAAACTTGGAGCTGAAGAGACAGCTCAGATGGTTAGGAGGACTTGCTGCTCTCACAGGGAGGACTTGGGTTCAGTTCCCAGCACCCACATGTTAGTTCACAACTACCCACAACTCTAGCTCCTGTGGTTCCCGTGGTTCTTCTGACCTCAACAGGCCCTAGGCATACATATGGTACACAAACACAAATGCATGTACACATAAATTTAAGATTGAATATATATGTATTCAAACTTAAGGGAAAAGAATACTCTGCAGATGTAAAAAACAAGAAAGTTCAAATTAAGTAGGCATTCATATTACTAGAATACACAAGAAAAAGAAAACAAAAGACCAAGAAACCAGGAGTAATATGTACCTTGGAGTCAGTGGTTCAGTGGTTTTAACTTGGCACAGGGGACAGAGAAAAAGCCTAGTTCCCAGCAAAGTCAGATCCTGTTTCTGAAACAAAACTGGACAATGTCTTCTCATTCATGGGGGAGTCAGGAAGGAACTCTGCCTTCCTAAGTAGGGACAAAGTCCCACAGAGGTAAGACTGTTCTGAAACTACAGTCAAGAGTATAAGAAGCCTCAGAATGGAGCTGCAGAGACAGCTCAGATGAAGACCTGGCTCTGTCCCCAAGCCACACACAAAACATGGACTATGGGTACACGCCTGTAGTCCCAGAGTTGGGAGATGATGGAGAACGGCATGGTGGGCAGAGGCAGGTAGAACCTGGAGTTTGCTGATCAACCAACCTGGCCCAATTAGAGTGCTCCAGGCCAGTGAAAGACTCTGCTCAAACAACAACAAAACCAAAGAGGACAGCACCCAAGGAACATCTGTGGCTGACTTCTCATCTCCACATGTACATGTACACCCACATGTGAATACATGTGCACACACACACGTGCACCACTCTTTCTAAACACAGAAGGAAGGAGCATGGAACAAATTAGAATGTATTTTAGTTTACAATCAAGCATCAAAAACTAAAAGGTCTGAAGTTACAGATATTTTCTAACTACAATCCATTTGAAAAAAAAAAAAAAAAAAAAAAAAACACTACAAACCTCTCTTTGTTTACAGACTAAATGCAATTCTAGGCAGGCATAGTGGCTCACACCTAGTATTCCATCACTCGGGAGGCTGAGGCAGAAGGAAGGGTCACTGTTGAATGCAAAGCTAGCACGGGCTACAGAATAAGCATAAAAGAAAACAAAAGCCCACAGTAGAAGTAAATCCTAACAGATTAACGTAGAAGGATGATGAAAACACCACCTTAGATGCAGCAGTGCCGCTAACAGCACGGAGGTGACCGTGACTGCCAGAAACGTAGCCTACAGTGACCCGTTCAACATTAGTAGCAACAGCTCAGGCAGCTGGGAAGGGAACATAAAAATAAACTCAAGGATTTAGAAAAAAGGAAATGAATCTGAATTAATGACATGAATTAATGACAGATAGAAGAGAGCAGACATGTATGAGGAGTGATGATACTCAGTGGTACTGATAAACCTCTAGCATCAGAAAGTGTACAAACTTCCCTGAGAGCTTCCTCCTTCTCTATGAGTTCTTACACCCGGAACCCTAAGAACCTTCATGTCATCCTTCTGGATCCAGAGCACTCTACACTACCCATTAAGGTTCAATTAGCTACATTAATTCAGAGGCTTGAGGCTGGAAAAATATAATCATTTTGATTTCTTAAAATTTTTATTTCCTTCCCCCAAAAGCTTTATTTTAAATTCAATTGCTTGGAAACAAAGCGAAAAAACACTCTGGACTTGAGTTACTTTGTGACAGCAGATTCTTTTTTTTTTTTTGGTTTTTCGACACAGGGTTTCTCTGTGTAGCCCTGGCTGTCCTGGAACTCACTCTGTAGACCAGGCTGGCCTCAAACTCAGAAATCCGCCTGCCTCTGCCTCCCAAGTGCTGGGATTAAAGGCGTGTGCCACCACCGTCCGGCTATGACAGCAGATTCTTAATCCAGCCTCTGACTTCACTCAGAAATGAGGTAGTATGAGATATCCCACAAAAAAACTGCCACTAATAGAGCTGAGAAATACTGGGTAATTAGCCACAGATGTATTTGTGAACTATTCACAGTTTCTAAAGACCCTCATTCCTTAGCAGTTAACAGTTTACTCAACAGTTACAGTTACTGTAAAGAATAATGAATATACTTACAGTGCCGCCCACAATTCTTCCCAGTGGGTACCATGCTCTTTCATCAAACCAATTTAAAAACTCATAGAACCCATGAGATGCAAGATGATGTGTTGATCTATAGTTAAACCTGGACAAAAGAGAAGAGGAAATGTTTTAAAATCAGTTAACACAATGATAACTTTCTTTATATTCAATATCTGGCTACACATGTCTCACTATGAAGAGTAAACTGTAAAGCCCTTGTGAAGCTACTACTACTGTAATAACTGATGATAAAAGAACCCATTTTCAAGGTTTAAGGAAAACTGTGATTATCCAGTTAAATCATAAGCAGGTTATTTTAACAGACAAAAGTGAAGGGCAAATTACAAGGTAACAAAGTATGAAAAAGTTAAGAAATCAAGAGACACCCTGAGCTCTTACACTCACCATAAAGAATCACTAAGTAATACAAGGGTTTGGAGGGTAGAGCAGGCTTCAAATGTAAGCCCCAAATGCTACTGGTAAAGTATAATTCATTCATTCAATCAATCGAACAATCAATCAAATAAAATAATGCTCTATAAATAAAATCAGATACACTTTTCAATGTAACTACTCAAAGCTGTAAGGGGATGGGGTAATATTAAATTTTCTGAGAAGGAGATTTTTAAAATCAACAGTTAGACTGTCCTTGGTACAATCCAGGCATCTCCACACCACCTTGCCCCAAACACCTAAATCACTGGTAAACAAAGAAAGCACCTAGTGCTGCCAAGCTCCAGATGCACATATAAGCAACAACGGGGCAAAGAAAGCACCACCATAGAAAAGTAGAGCGACACCCCCAACCTTGTGACAATATTGAATAAAGAGCCAATATCATAGCAAGAATCAACAAGGCTTATAATTCCAACCAATGACAGGACTTGAGACACCACCCCAGCCAAGCACATATACTGCGCAGCTGCTTTCAGAGTCTAGGTGCCACCCTCTCGCCTCTTCACATCTTCAAATACCCAAATGACTATCTGGTAATCTTTCATGAATCCTGTCAGCCTTCTAATTGTGTGCCACCACACAAACGTGACCCTGCCACACATCTCTCCATCACTCCTCAGAGGCCTTATCTCTGTGCATCTACTTCTCTCCACAGCGGTGGAAGCTCTCACATGACTTAAATCAGGCAAGCTCCCTACTTTCCATACTTGATTTCACCCTTGTGACCACCTGGGGCACTGCTGTTATATACTGTCAGCCTGGCTAATGGCACTCTACGATCCTTGGCACATTTCTAAGTGTACTCTGGAGTGTTTGTACTGCTCGCATGCTGCATGACTGCAGTTCTGCATGGAGGTGACAGGAAAGGCATTCTGCCAGCCACATAACCACAACACTAAACAGTCTCTCCAAAGTGACATCATTGTAGCTGGAACTTCTGATGTCCCAACCTGAAGGAATTAAGAATCTACTGAACACTTGGTCGAGGGCTGAAAACCTGAATAGAAATGGAAGCGCAAGTGCTGGGTCTTAGTTCAGTGTCAACATGTAATGCTGGCAGTATCTCAGGTCTTCAAGTTCACTCCATCAGTCTGGATTTGAATAAATCTTTTCATGTCTTGAGCACTATTCTTTTGTCAGTTTTATAAATCAACTCTCATACTGTGGCTTCTCTTTACATTCTGCCAGTGGTATTTTAAATTACAGTATTTGTCAGAGGTGGGCTGGTGCTTGCCAAAAGAAAACAACCTGCAGGTGTCCTCTCTCTCCCTCCACCATGTGGAGTCCAGAGATTGTAACCAGGTCATCTCTGCAGCAAGAGTCCTTACCCTCTGAGCCATCTTCTTACCAAGCCAATGGTATTTTAAATACTTAGTTTCTTCTTATTTACGTGCATGTGAGTTTATGTGCATCATGTACACACAGGTGCCCATGGAGGCCAGAGTGTGTCAGACGTGCAGGAGCTGGAACTTGTTACAACAGTCGTGAGCCACCTGATGCAGTTGCTGAGAAATGACCCCAGATCTGCCACGTGAGCAGTACCCACTCTTGACCACTGGGCACGCACCCCCCCCCCAGTCTCTTCCCCATGGTATTGTTTAAACACAAATTCTTTATATAAACTCACATTTATCTTTTTGTTTTGTTTTGCTTTGCTTTTCTCTTTTTTCAAATTAAAGACAAAAAGTACAAGGGTGAGGGAAAATTGAGGGAGTGTTAAAAATAATGCTCTGCTACAGCATGATCATAAAAATATTGCTCATTTCCTTCTTCATGATTAACAGTTTAAGGCTAGCCATTAAATCCTCAGTATATCCAGAACTGATCATTGCTGCTGCTTTGCATTAAATCTTGCTACTCAAGAGAATGTTTTACTGGCAGGTTTTGGCCTGCCTCTTGGCAGTTTGAAATTATTTTTTTTTTTTCTGTTTGGTTTTTTGATAGAGGGTCTTATACTATGTACCTCTGACTGACCTGTTATTTCCTATGTAGCAAATTCCTCCTGCCTCAGATTCTTCATATTAATTTTAAAGCAAGTTTGTCAGCTCTACCCAAGATAACCAGCAAATTCCACTTAATCTCCAATCAATTTGGTAAGAATTAACATCTTTATAACCAGGCTATATTCACTTCAAGCATGTGGCTGACCCCCATTTACCTGGGTCTTTCTGAATGCTGCTCCAAAGATCATACCATCTTACCTTATAAATCTTCAACACCTTTGCCTAGATTTAATCTCATCTATAATGCTATCTTTATATCTAAAAAATCTGACATGTTGACAATAATCTGTTGGTATTTTCACAATGACTCTAACAAAAAAACCCACATATGCTCATTAACACTTATAACACCATTAGATTCTACATTTTAAATATGGAAAATAATGACTATTCTGGCATTAAAAATAAAGAGGTAACTCAAAGATTCTGAAAGGCGTAAAAACACTGTCAAGAAGAGCTCATAACTCCTATCTTGTTCTCTCTCTTCAGCATCCCTGTAACCGCCAATCTTTTTAATTACAAAAAAAAAAAAAAAAAAGCAAAAAAAAAAAAATACCAGTT
>JANHMN010000020.1:45638076-45661772 GCA_030674055.1 Rhabdomys pumilio | reverse complement strand
TGAGTTATTTCTAAGTGACTTTATTTCTTCATGTTTTTCTGCTGTACAAATTTCCCACAATAGGTTATCTTTTTCTTCGTAGCAAACATGAGATGTAACAACAGTATGTAGGTGACCGAGACAGTTAACCCATCTATCCATTCAAACTTCCAAACTGAAATCAATGCCGTTGTTTACTTCAGATCATTTATATTTAAAAAAGAACTGGACTGCCTAGGCTGACTCTCCTTTACTGACTGCAGTTTCCTCAATGTCACCCACACCCTTGTGGAGTGGACGCACACTCCTGATTGTAATTCTGCTACAAGCAGCCAGGGTGTCTAATTGGCATCATTTAAATCTCATATTCATAACTTCTCACGACTATACACGCACAAATTTTCCCACTGGCATTATATTAACAAGATCTATTCACATTTACATGTATTATTTTTAGTATTAAAACTTACACAATTAAAAGGCTTTAAATAGTGTTCACAAAATTTTGTGTTCAGGTGTGGTGTTTGGTTGTTCCCCCTAACTATGTAGACCGTGAAGAAGTCCTTAAAGACACTTTCTGATGACAACAGCAGCACTCAGAGTGTCCTAATGACGTTATCAAACTCACTCACGTGGGTGCTTTCTCTCTTTCAAACTCGAGATCAAGAGAGGCCTTCTCTATAGATCACTCTGCAGCACTCTTCTGGAATTTCAGGCCAGCTCAAAGCAAAAACACCCACAAGCCAGCTAGCTTTTAAGGAATTTAAAGTATAGTTAAATGTATAAAAAGTATTCCCATAAAAGGTGTGCATAGTTGACAGGCTGCTCCTGGTGGACTTTTTTTTTTTTAAAGCTAAAGTAGATACAATAAGATGGTGAAAATTAAAATTATACAGACATATTAATCCAGTTATTTTACATTGATATATATGGCCGGTATGCTTTTAAATGTTAACTTTTGTTAAATTTATTATGAACAGTAACAGATCTGTGCGCAACTTTATTGGTAAAAGACGCATGTCCAACCTAAAAACTTCGGGGAAGGTCATCGGCATTAACGGCGGCTAACATTAAGTGGTACTTACCCATAAGTAGTAAGTGAACTGAAGCGCAAAGATTGCAATGCCTTCATTATCAAAGGATCCTGCCACTGACCGGGATATGTACCCTGGTACAATAGCAATGAAACAGGCAGCTAAAAGTCCTGCTCCTTGGTTCCAAAGTTCTCTAGTGAGCAGGAACGTAGATATAGATGTAAGGCCGCTAAAAGTTGGTGCAAGGAATACACACACATCTCTGATGTGAACTGTTATGTTCAATGTATTTAAAATCCAATGAATAAGGCCGGCTGTTATCATCAACCCTGGGTAAACCTAGAGGGGAGGGAAAGGGAATTTAGTTACATAGAAAACAAAGTATCCAGGAAAAAAGGTACTTGTTCCATTTGTATCGATATACATCATCTGTAGTTAAGATTGAGAGAAAGACTTTTCCTTTTTACATGATACAAAATTAAATCTTTTTGGAATAGATACAAAGAACAAACTTATATAGAATATACACTTAAATAAAAGAAAGAATATAAATCAAGAGTAGTTAAAAATAAAAATATGTAATAATCTTTATTCTATTAATTATCTTTCTCAGTTCTGGATGCTGTCTTAGTCATTTCTTTTTCAGGAGTGGCATTTTTAACAGTTCTTATTGTGTATATAAAAAGAGAAATGATGAGTATAAGTCAGTCTCCGCTACTCTTCGATCTGACATTCAGAAAGTCAGCACCTCTAGCTCAGAAGGACGAGTAATTTGGGAACAACAACAAAAGACTAAGAGGCTTAAGGGTGTTACTGATAGGAGGGAGGATTACTATCCTGGCACACCCACCCTGACTCCAAAACAAGAGCAGCAAACACGAGAAGATATGGTACCGGGGATATTCATTCTAAAGTATTCCTCAGCTACCAAAACGTCTGCTTAACTCTGCATCTACAACCGCATCCCCAAAGGCTCTTGCTCCTAAGACCGGCATAAAGGTAAAGTGCCGCACCGACTCTCTGGCTGCCGTCTTTCCGTCTGTGTGTCCTGCCCTCCCAGCCCACAGCTTCTCTCACTCCCTTGCTTTTTCTTCCTGACATTTATTACATTTCCCAGCATTGAACACACTTTATAAATCTTATTTTTAACTGCTCAACTTCACAAAAATATAAGCTCCAGAAGAATAAGAATGTATTTCTCATCGTCCAGTGAATGCATAGAATAGGATCCAGGTTGAGAGGAGAAGAACAGCATAGTAAGTCATTACAATTCTCAAAAACCTCTGCTCCATTTCATATTCAATACTAGGTCCTACTGTATGAGTCTGTCAGCAGTCCAGAAAGAAAACAGACTGAAGCTCAGTCAACATATCCATTATATGGCAGATGGGACTCATGTTAGAAAACCTTCAGAGTACACAGTACCACTGGATGAAAGGACTAAAACCAAACTCTCCCAACAGCAAAGACATACACAAACTTGGAGCTGAAGAGACAGCTCAGATGGTTAGGAGGACTTGCTGCTCTCACAGGGAGGACTTGGGTTCAGTTCCCAGCACCCACATGTTAGTTCACAACTACCCACAACTCTAGCTCCTGTGGTTCCCGTGGTTCTTCTGACCTCAACAGGCCCTAGGCATACATATGGTACACAAACACAAATGCATGTACACATAAATTTAAGATTGAATATATATGTATTCAAACTTAAGGGAAAAGAATACTCTGCAGATGTAAAAAACAAGAAAGTTCAAATTAAGTAGGCATTCATATTACTAGAATACACAAGAAAAAGAAAACAAAAGACCAAGAAACCAGGAGTAATATGTACCTTGGAGTCAGTGGTTCAGTGGTTTTAACTTGGCACAGGGGACAGAGAAAAAGCCTAGTTCCCAGCAAAGTCAGATCCTGTTTCTGAAACAAAACTGGACAATGTCTTCTCATTCATGGGGGAGTCAGGAAGGAACTCTGCCTTCCTAAGTAGGGACAAAGTCCCACAGAGGTAAGACTGTTCTGAAACTACAGTCAGAGTATAAGAAGCCTCAGAATGGAGCTGCAGAGACAGCTCAGATGAAGACCTGGCTCTGTCCCCAAGCCACACACAAAACATGGACTATGGGTACATGCCTGTAGTCCCAGAGTTGGGAGATGATGGAGAACGGCATGGTGGGCAGAGGCAGGTAGAACCTGGAGTTTGCTGATCAACCAACCTGGCCCAATTAGAGTGCTCCAGGCCAGTGAAAGACTCTGCTCAAACAACAACAAAACCAAAGAGGACAGCACCCAAGGAACATCTGTGGCTGACTTCTCATCTCCACATGTACATGTACACCCACATGTGAATACATGTGCACACACACACGTGCACCACTCTTTCTAAACACAGAAGGAAGGAGCATGGAACAAATTAGAATGTATTTTAGGTTACAATCAAGCATCAAAAACTAAAAGGTCTGAAGTTACAGATATTTCCTAACTACAATCCATTTGAAAATTAAAAAAAAAAAAAAAAAAGAAAACCACTACAAACCTCTCTTTGTTTACAGACTAAATGCAATTCTAGGCAGGCATAGTGGCTCACACCTAGTATTCCATCACTCGGGAGGCTGAGGCAGAAGGAAGGGTCACTGTTGAATGCAAGGCTAGCACGGGCTACAGAATAAGCATAAAAGAAAACAAAAGCCCACAGTAGAAGTAAATCCTAACAGATTAACGTAGAAGGATGATGAAAACACCACCTTAGATGCAGCAGTGCCGCTAACAGCACGGAGGTGACCGTGACTGCCAGAAACGTAGCCTACAGTGACCCGTTCAACATTAGTAGCAACAGCTCAGGCAGCTGGGAAGGGAACATAAAAATAAACTCAAGGATTTAGAAAAAAGGAAATGAATCTGAATTAATGACATGAATTAACGACAGATAGAAGAGAGCAGACATGTATGAGGAGTGATGATACTCAGTGGTACTGATAAACCTCTAGCATCAGAAAGTGTACAAACTTCCCTGAGAGCTTCCTCCTTCTCTATGAGTTCTTACACCCGGAACCCTAAGAACCTTCATGTCATCCTTCTGGATCCAGAGCACTCTACACTACCCATTAAGGTTCAATTAGCTACATTAATTCAGAGGCTTGAGGCTGGAAAAATATAATCATTTTGATTTCTTAAAATTTTTATTTCCTTCCCCCAAAAGCTTTATTTTAAATTCAATTGCTTGGAAACAAAGCGAAAAAACACTCTGGACTTGAGTTACTTTGTGACAGCAGATTCTTTTTTTTTTTTGGTTTTTCGACACAGGGTTTCTCTGTGTAGCCCTGGCTGTCCTGGAACTCACTCTGTAGACCAGGCTGGCCTCAAACTCAGAAATCCGCCTGCCTCTGCCTCCCAAGTGCTGGGATTAAAGGCGTGTGCCACCACCGTCCGGCTATGACAGCAGATTCTTAATCCAGCCTCTGACTTCACTCAGAAATGAGGTAGTATGAGATATCCCACAAAAAAACTGCCACTAATAGAGCTGAGAAATACTGGGTAATTAGCCACAGATGTATTTGTGAACTATTCACAGTTTCTAAAGACCCTCATTCCTTAGCAGTTAACAGTTTACTCAACAGTTACAGTTACTGTAAAGAATAATGAATATACTTACAGTGCCGCCCACAATTCTTCCCAGTGGGTACCATGCTCTTTCATCAAACCAATTTAAAAACTCATAGAACCCATGAGATGCAAGATGATGTGTTGATCTATAGTTAAACCTGGACAAAAGAGAAGAGGAAATGTTTTAAAATCAGTTAACACAATGATAACTTTCTTTATATTCAATATCTGGCTACACATGTCTCACTATGAAGAGTAAACTGTAAAGCCCTTGTGAAGCTACTACTACTGTAATAACTGATGATAAAAGAACCCATTTTCAAGGTTTAAGGAAAACTGTGATTATCCAGTTAAATCATAAGCAGGTTATTTTAACAGACAAAAGTGAAGGGCAAATTACAAGGTAACAAAGTATGAAAAAGTTAAGAAATCAAGAGACACCCTGAGCTCTTACACTCACCATAAAGAATCACTAAGTAATACAAGGGTTTGGAGGGTAGAGCAGGCTTCAAATGTAAGCCCCAAATGCTACTGGTAAAGTATAATTCATTCATTCAATCAATCGAACAATCAATCAAATAAAATAATGCTCTATAAATAAAATCAGATACACTTTTCAATGTAACTACTCAAAGCTGTAAGGGGATGGGGTAATATTAAATTTTCTGAGAAGGAGATTTTTAAAATCAACAGTTAGACTGTCCTTGGTACAATCCAGGCATCTCCACACCACCTTGCCCCAAACACCTAAATCACTGGTAAACAAAGAAAGCACCTAGTGCTGCCAAGCTCCAGATGCACATATAAGCAACAACGGGGCAAGGAAAGCACCACCATAGAAAAGTAGAGCGACACCCCCAACCTTGTAACAATATTGAATAAAGAGCCAATATCATAGCAAGAATCAACAAGGCTTATAATTCCAACCAATGACAGGACTTGAGACACCACCCCAGCCAAGCACATATACTGCGCAGCTGCTTTCAGAGTCTAGGTGCCACCCTCTCGCCTCTTCACATCTTCAAATACCCAAATGACTATCTGGTAATCTTTCATGAATCCTGTCAGCCTTCTAATTGTGTGCCACCACACAAACGTGACCCTGCCACACATCTCTCCATCACTCCTCAGAGGCCTTATCTCTGTGCATCTACTTCTCTCCACAGCGGTGGAAGCTCTCACATGACTTAAATCAGGCAAGCTCCCTACTTTCCATACTTGATTTCACCCTTGTGACCACCTGGGGCACTGCTGTTATATACTGTCAGCCTGGCTAATGGCACTCTACGATCCTTGGCACATTTCTAAGTGTACTCTGGAGTGTTTGTACTGCTCGCATGCTGCATGACTGCAGTTCTGCATGGAGGTGACAGGAAAGGCATTCTGCCAGCCACATAACCACAACACTAAACAGTCTCTCCAAAGTGACATCATTGTAGCTGGAACTTCTGATGTCCCAACCTGAAGGAATTAAGAATCTACTGAACACTTGGTCGAGGGCTGAAAACCTGAATAGAAATGGAAGCGCAAGTGCTGGGTCTTAGTTCAGTGTCAACATGTAATGCTGGCAGTATCTCAGGTCTTCAAGTTCACTCCATCAGTCTGGATTTGAATAAATCTTTTCATGTCTTGAGCACTATTCTTTTGTCAGTTTTATAAATCAACTCTCATACTGTGGCTTCTCTTTACATTCTGCCAGTGGTATTTTAAATTACAGTATTTGTCAGAGGTGGGCTGGTGCTTGCCAAAAGAAAACAACCTGCAGGTGTCCTCTCTCTCCCTCCACCATGTGGAGTCCAGAGATTGTAACCAGGTCATCTCTGCAGCAAGAGTCCTTACCCTCTGAGCCATCTTCTTACCAAGCCAATGGTATTTTAAATACTTAGTTTCTTCTTATTTACGTGCATGTGAGTTTATGTGCATCATGTACACACAGGTGCCCATGGAGGCCAGAGTGTGTCAGACGTGCAGGAGCTGGAACTTGTTACAACAGTCGTGAGCCACCTGATGCAGTTGCTGAGAAATGACCCCAGATCTGCCACGTGAGCAGTACCCACTCTTGACCACTGGGCACGCACCCCCCCCCCCCAGTCTCTTCCCCATGGTATTGTTTAAACACAAATTCTTTATATAAACTCACATTTATCTTTTTGTTTTGTTTTGCTTTGCTTTGCTCTTTTTTCAAATTAAAGACAAAAAGTACAAGGGTGAGGGAAAATTGGGGGAGTGTTAAAAAATAATGCTCTGCTACAGCATGATCATAAAAATATTGCTCATTTCCTTCTTCATGATTAACAGTTTAAGGCCAGCCATTAAATCCTCAGTGTATCCAGAACTGATCATCGCTGCTGCTTTGCATTAAATCTTGCTACCCAAGAGAATGTTTTACTGGCAGGTTTTGGCCTGCCTCTTGGCAGTTTGAAATTATTTTTTTTTCTGTTTGGTTTTTTGATAGAGGGTCTTATACTATGTACCTCTGACTGACCTGTTATTTCCTATGTAGCAAATTCCTCCTGCCTCAGATTCTTCATATTAATTTTAAAGCAAGTTTGTCAGCTCTACCCAAGATAACCAGCAAATTCCACTTAATCTCCAATCAATTTGGTAAGAATTAACATCTTTATAACCAGGCTATATTCACTTCAAGCATGTGGCTGACCCCCATTTACCTGGGTCTTTCTGAATGCTGCTCCAAAGATCATACCATCTTACCTTATAAATCTTCAACACCTTTGCCTAGATTTAATCTCATCTATAATGCTATCTTTATATCTAAAAAATCTGACATGTTGACAATAATCTGTTGGTATTTTCACAATGACTCTAACAAAAAAACCCACATATGCTCATTAACACTTATAACACCATTAGATTCTACATTTTAAATATGGAAAATAATGACTATTCTGGCATTAAAAATAAAGAGGTAACTCAAAGATTCTGAAAGGCGTAAAAACACTGTCAAGAAGAGCTCATAACTCCTATCTTGTTCTCTCTCTTCAGCATCCCTGTAACCGCCAATCTTTTTAATTACAAAAAAAAAAAAAAAAAAAGCAAAAAAAAAAAAATACCAGTTTTACTCACAGTAAAATATTTAACAAAACCATTAAGTTCCAAAATTAAAAAAAATTACTGGGTTTCTAATTTTAGAGACAGCATTTTTCAATAAAATCTTCATGAATTCAAAAAACAGGAGGAACAACTTCAAGCTTAAATGTATACAAGTCTGGACTGCCAGAAATGAAAGCAAATGGCAACAGTTTATTTTTGTACAACTTTTTCTTGCTGTTAAACAGTGTTCATTAATTAAGATACTAACGTTTCTTTAGGGTCTAAGAAAATTTTGGCTCCTGGTCAAGGGACTACATACTAAATGTCTGCCTCCCTCATGGTTATATTAAACAGGAAGTGCCACAATCTAAATTTACAACTTACTACAAATGTGTTGCAGATTGGGGTGTTACTGCTAAGTATAGTCTGGTTATTTTCTTTCATGCAAATTCTCAGTTGCAGCACTACAAAGCCAACCCAAAGCAAACATAAGTAGCATTTAGATTAACCACAGGCTATTCTTTTCCTAGTATCATAAATTAAAAGAGAGTGTACTTATCAATCACCCTCTTTTGAGCAATTTTCAGCATGGCCTTTCCCACTGCGCACCTTGCCACACACACAACTTACTCTCTGTTCTTCAAGCAGTCACTCAGCTGAGACTCCTAACTGTCCTAAGAGCTTCTCTGAGGACTCTACCTCCCTCCACCCAGGCAGTTTTAATGTGTGTTTTCAAAACACCACCTTGAACTACAGGTTCACCTCATCGTGTGCATGTGCTCACTCAAGTGTCCCTGAGAGTGCCTGCGTGTACCCCGGAAGGACTTCATGCTCCTGGCACTTCGCTCACAAGAGCCAAGTAATGCCATCACCGTTTACTCCTCTAGGCACCCTAGCATTGAACAAGTAAGATTTTGTGCCTTACCCTAAACTTAATTTGTTGGGGAAGGAATTCAGTCTCATGAATGCCAAGCAAATGCTCTACCACTGAGCTGTGATCCCACCCATTGTTTTAACATTACATGGTATATGTAAAATATGAGTCAGAAAAGCTGGAAAGTAATTTTCTCCTATTATATAGCTAACACAGTAAATCAGAGCAGCTTTTAGTCCACAAGTGTGCTACCAACAGCACTGAAGGAAAGCCAGTTTCCCAAGGGCCAGCTCTGTCTTTTGTTCTAAAACAGTTCTCCTCCAAAAGAGCATCCAAATGTATGTATGCAATCAATCAAATACTGTCTGCTTGAGGAGAGATGTGAGAATTATTATTTTTCATAACATTTAATTAAAATGATTGTCAAGGGCCTGTAAATAGTTTGTACTCTATTCACTCTTTGTGGGTAGAAACAGTATGTTGCTATGTAGCTCTGGTTAATCTGAAACTTGCTATACAGATCAGGCTGGCCTAAAACTCAAGAGATCTGCCTTCCTGTTTTCCAAATGCTGGGACTAAAGGTGTAGGCCACCATACTTGGTTCTATTCACTCCGCATCACATTCTCAGATCCAAGATTAGCACATTTTTAGAGAAACGTAGCAGATACTGCAGTAATTTAGAAACCAGCTTTCATTAAAAAAAAAAAAAAAAAAAAAACCAACCTCTAAAATAAAGTGACACTCAGTAGGAAGCAATCAAAAAATGACTGGGGGGGTCGGGGAGGACCTCAACATTTAGCAGTGAAAGAGCAGACCAAGCAAGGGAGATGAGAAATAAACACTGTCTCACATCTAAAACGTTGAGCTTACAAAGCTTTTATACTCAAGACAAGAGTACAAGTCTAATGCAGCCTCTGCGAACCAAACCCAAGGCACATGGCAGGAACGATCAATGAGGAGCAGAGAAGAAAAATAACTGACCACGGAAGGCAGCTGGGACTAATGTGGGCAATGAGAAACCAGAAAGGCCAGGAGTGACAGCTTGTGGGTGTGTGGGTGATCCCAGTACTCAGGAGAGGTGGAAGGTGAAGTTCCAGGCCAGCCTGGGCTACTTAAGATGACCCTGTATCAAAGAAACCCAAAAACCCAAAGAGAGGCTATTGTACAAGAGAACAAATAGAGTAGACAGAGGCCTGCATGGGCCAACACACCACCAGGCAAAGCCATAAATCCCTCTCTTGGGTTCTAATTTGCTTTAAGTTGAGAAGTTAGGCTAACTACAATTTGTATTAAAAAAAGAAAATCGGAAAACACAGACTTGCACAGAGACAAGACTCCCAGGAAGTCTTGTCTGTCAGGACATTAGCACACATAAATAGCACACACCTGTACACAAGGCTACTCTAAGACTCACTTCAACAAAGTGATAATCTTTATTTTTAAAATTTCCCAAGTATATTTATATACCAAGCTTCTTTGATGTACTAAGGAAATTAAAAAAGAAAACTTTTTTTTTCTGGAGTTTAAATACAATAAACACAAAGCCGATCATTACAGATGGGAAAGGTTCCACAAAATCTGAGTAAAATTAGAAGATGGAACAGACTCCTGTAAGCAAGGATGAAGTCCTATCTCACACCATCTGTAAGACACTTAAGAATGAAATAGTCACCTACTCAGAGAGAGGGAAAAGTAGTCAGCAAATGCTGCGATAATGTTGTGAGAAATCACCTGAACCACAACCAACGTGGGGAAGGGAGGGTTTATCTCAGACTGTGTGTCCCAATCATAGTCCATCATGAAGGGTAGTCAAGGCAGGAAGTGAAGTAGAGGCCACAAAGGAACACTGCTTACTGGCTTGATCCTCGTGGCTTGCTCAACTTTTTTATACTACCCAGGTCCACCTGCTCAGGATGGAACCGCCTGCAATGAGCTAGTCTATCAATCAGTATCAAGGGAATACCCCACAGACTTACCCACAGGCTAAAATGATGGGGAGATTTTCTGCCCAGGTGACCAATCTATGGCCACAGCGCCTGAGAGGCAGAGTGGTTATGAAGACTTTGTACAATTCTTGAAACTTGTACTACTAAATACGTTCTTTTTCATTCACTCATCTGGCACACATTCACAAACACAAACAAAACCTTGGAATGAGATGACTAGATTAAGGCACAAATGTCTAACACCTGGCCAGTCATACAGCTAGACAGTTGGCTGGGATGGAGGCTCTAGCCCCAGCACCCACATTCTTCACCTTGATCCCAGGATGGCATGGAGGAGGAGGAGGAAGAGGAGGAGGGGGAGGATGAGGAGGAAGACAAGGATGAGGAAGAGGAGGAGGATGAGGAGGAAGAGGAAGAAGAGAAGGAGAAGGAGGAGGAGGGGCGGCAGCGGCGGCTGCAGAGGTTCACTCACATCCCCTTCTGGGCACTGTTTACCTTGAGTAGATTTACAACTGCTTGGGAATTCCAAAAGGCTCCCCCTTGGCTACGTTCCTGCCAACTGGAATACACTTCTGAACATGTTGGCCTCCATTTAATCTGCACTTCTGTTATATATTGGGCTCTTGTACAAATCTCATTTAATGAAAGCATTCAAAACAACAGTATTTGAAAAACACTGGTTATACATGTCTAGATACGTATAATATAAATGTGGTAAGTATACACTGATAAAGTTCTCTTAATTGTTTTAAGATGTGGAGCTGCAGAGACGATTCAGAGTTAACAGCACTTGCTGCTCTAGCAGAGGGCCCGGCTCAGTTTCTAGCACCACACGGCAGTTCACAACCATCTGTGACCTTGGTTCTAGGGGATACAATACTTCTGATCTCTGGAGCACCAGACACATATATGGCACACATACACACACACAGGCTAAACACTCATACATATAAAGTGACTCAAAAGGAACCTTTCGTTATGTTACCTTGGAAACGATACAGAAGTCCAGCAAATGGCTGGGTTGCTTTAGATTTAAACTCTTTAATAGTCCCTGTAACCACGGCCCTTAACAAACCTTGCTCAGGCCTGCTTAATAGATGACAACCCCTACCTCCTAAAGGCCATATGCAGTTTATAAATGCTTGCTTACAAGCAAGTGTTACTCCCACAAAAGAAAACCAGAGCACTGTGTCTCCATCTCTGCCCTACTTGGACCTAAGGTCAACTTCTGTCTGTCAGTCTTGAAAGAACTTGTCCAGGTAACCTGTCCCACTGTGCTGAACACTTTTCTTCCTGTCTTATGAAGGGATGTATAAGCTTGAGCGTAAGAGCAATCCCCTCTCTTTCCCAACAAGGCTCAGCCTCTCCTCCCATCAGAGACAAGCGAATACCAGTATTAAGAACTACTATGGGAAAACAGTTAATAATGTCTGCTGTCACTCCAGCACAGTAATGATTTTAGTGCCGAGTGCAGCAGGACAGGAAAGAAACCACAGAAAGCTTGCCCCCTGTGCTTACATCTCTACAGAGAAAACGATTAGCAGAAACTCCTATTTGGTCAAAACAACAAAAAGCCAGTTGACCTTCCTAATACACAATATGCACGATTGAAAACTTAGTAGAAATTAGAACACCAAATCAAAAGGAGGGTGGAAAAAAGGCAACGGGCTTAGGGAATAAGAAAGGCAGCCAGCAGCCAGAACGACAGAAGGGATGGAAGGCAAGTTAAAAGTTAAGTCTGTTGTTTCTCCTGTAAGTTACAGCAACATCTTCCAAGATACATAAACATGCACTTTGATATGAACAAATTATTCAAGTTTAACAACTCATTCTCAATTTCCTTCTTTGACTTGTCCTTTACTAAATTTAAAAACCACATTTGACTGTGTCAAGCTTCTCCCTCAATCTCTACAGTTCATAACTGCTGCTAACAGGAACTTATCTATACAGAGAGAAATAACATTCATGTGAAGACTTGCTTTGTCGTTCTCAAAAAAAAAAAAAAAATAAATAAAACAACAACAACAACAAAAAACAGTTCATTTGTAGCTCCTGTGGCTTTAACTCTTCCATTTCACAAATAGTGCCTTGGACTATGAAGTACAGCCCCACCCTAAGGGGTGGCTCACCTTCTCCATTACAGATTTCATTCCTCAGCCCTTCCCAGGCTAGTATTACTCTAGTGTCCTGAAGAGAAAAACAACTTCCCACACACAGCAAAGTCTGGAACCCTATCCTTAACTAAAACATATTGTCTTTATGGAAGAGATTTATTTTATTTATAGTTTCAGAGACCTAAAGAATCCTGCTTAGAGATAACTAGTCCTATTAAAACTCCATGAGCAATCAGAGCCCCACCCCCTCATCCCCCAATAGCTAACATAGAAGGTGAAAGGATACGCCAAAGCCAAGAGGTTCAGAGTCTAGCATTCCTGAACTCGGCTCATGTTTCCACGGACACAGAATAAGCATGTTCTAACAAAACCCAGGCTTGTTAAACAAGCGTGTTCCTCTTCATCGTTCTTATACCATCAGGGGTGGTTTGGAATGGAGAAGCAGAGAGGCCATTTGGTGGAGCTCTGCAACCCAAAAGGTCAGAAATAGACTAAAACCAGAAAGGAAGCCAAGACACAAATACATCAAACACACTGACAGTGTTCATCATAGGCAAGTGCTCAACATGAAATAATTTCTTGCCAACCTTATGGCTAGCTATGCTGCTCGCAAGTTGGCAAAATGGGCAGCTGCCAACATAAGCCTCACTGCAGAGGCAAGGGCAGACACTGCTAGAAATATGGACTCCCCACTAAAAGTTTGTACAAAGGTGCTGTACTACTTTAAAGCTGGTTTTGAGATACCTACCCTCAGTTAGTCACCAAAGGTAGCATTACATTAGATAGAAGAACGAGTCAGACTCCGCTGAAGGACTGGTCCACTTCAGTTTCAGAGACTGTCCCCACGAAAGGACAGTTTGGGTTGATCCAACTGAACTTACTTTTTCAAGTTTCTGGCCTAGATGTTGTTATTTAAAATTAGTTATCATCTCCATTAGGGAAAACAGACAAAGACAGCAGCAGTTAGGCGAAGTGTTAGATGACCACACGGTTGCTTTCTCATATCACTCTTGTCTACTGGCTCTTGATGGTCAAAGTGTGCGTGCAGACACACACACACACACACACACACACACACACACACACACACAACCTAATTTCTTTTCTTTATCTTCTCACAAAACACTGATATAGCAAGAAGAAACTCAGAAGAAAATGTACATAGTTTCACCTGCTTAAAGGAAATAAAGCCCCATCTATTCAGGGAAGTCAGATGTTTAGATGCTTACAAATACAGCATTCACACTATCTCAAAATCATATCCAGAGCAGGCTAACGCTAACAAACACACGTCTTGTGAGTTCTGGCACAGAAAAATGCTAGATGTCACATAAACAGTAAACACAAAATTCTATAATAATGCAAATATATTTTCTTGAAAATGCAACCATAAAACATGGACTAATTTTTAGAAACTATAGTTCTCAAGTAACTTTCTATCTAATAACTACTGAGGCTGGACATTCTGCATGTGCGCACAATGGTGACTGAGAACAGAGGCAGACTTGCTTTCTGGCCCTGCGGGGCTGACATGACCATTAATAGTACAGAGAGTAATCAAAGAACAGAACACTTGAATGGTAAAGACACCCAAATCGTACGCATGTTGTTTTTTTTCATTTTGGAAATCTGAAGTAAGGGCTGAGGAGATTGCTCAGTCAGCACTGATGATAACTTCAGAACTGAGTTGGAGAGAGGGTCCAGACCTGTGACCAGCCAACCACCGAGCTTCAGTTCAGTGAGATGTAATCTCAAAATAAATGAGTAAATATATCAATAAAGGAATAGAACAATCAAGGAACTATGCCCATGTATATCCACCTTCACTAACAAGTACATACAGCGCACTACACATTAAAACAAACTGGAGTAAAATTTCATGCACTGATACATGTTTCATGCAATGAGCTGACAGTGTCAGCCGAGAAAGTTCCCACACATACCTTTCTTTCCAGTCACCTCCCCTTTTAAACAGTGACTTCTTTCACCACATATACTTGTGTGTTCATTCTCTGCTTTCTTTTTTGTATAAATAGGATAGTGCCACTCTTATGTAAGAGTAACGTAACAATGTTAGCATGTTTCTGAGATTCACCCATGCAGCATTAATGTGGCCCTTTTCACTTCTAAGTGCATTCTGTCTTATGACTACTATCCACAGTTATTACTACTGATGGCTGTGGGATGTTCCCAGCTGAGAACAGTGACAGACAGCCCGGATGGATTAAGCATTCTCATGCAGGCCTTAAAGACCATGTGTTCCCTGTCTCTGGACAGGAATTAGTAAATGCTTTCTAACTCCACTTCTAGAAAACGGTAGGGGTTTCCCACAGGAGTTACCACTGGTCCTCTCACCAGCAATGTGCATGGGTCCCAGAGCCTCCCTGTCGGGTTCTGTCTGTTCTTAGGAGCTTACCTTACACAGCGCTCTGGCACTGGCAGTCTGCCTCTCTCACAAACCCAACCACCAAAGGGGCTCACAGAAGGCTTCTACAATTGGCATTTTCTTAAACCTGGGCTAATTATCAAGCAAGAAAACAGAAATGTTCTAAAAGGGGAAAAACATGTATAAGGGCTAGAAAAAAATGTACATACCATTTCATAATGCTAATAAAAGCAAGGCTAGGATGAGTCTGAGACAGGATGAATTAAATCTTCTACGCTCTCATTACAGTGCACGCCTTTCATGGCATCTGTCACTCTTACTTGTTTTAAGTCTATCTAGGGTCTGGTATATAAGAGGGACTCATGAACTGTTTCTTGATTAGGTGACAGGCAGTAGCAAGATGCGAGAAGCAAGGGCTGTGAAGGGCATCTGTATTTGTTCTCTACCTTTGTGTAACAAGTTGCACAGACTTAGAGGCCTTGTTAGCATGGGCTTTCACGGATCACAATCCTAGCTGAGTTCAGTGTAACTAGTTCCTCTGCCTAGAGTACATGTGGGGCTGGGTTCTCCTTTGGGGACTCCACTGGGAAGTAACTCTCTTCCAGGCTAAACGTACTTAAGCTACTAGCAGAACTGAGATTTGCTTGAGGTGATAGGTCTAAGGTTCCTAATGACTTAACTCTTGACTGAAACATCACAAAAGTCACCTGTACTTGCCAATATGGCTGTTTATTATAATGCCAGCAAGAACGATCTGGTGAAAGCCTGCTGAAGACCAAGAAGTCTTCCATTTCTATTAAGACAAAACCTCAAATCTCCTAGGTTAGCCTCAAACTATGTAGCTGAGGAGGCCCTTGAACTTCTCCTGTCTCCTCTTCCCAAGTGCTAGACTATGGGCAGACACCAACTTCACCTGATTTATGTGGTGCTGGGGATTACACCCAGGATTCATGAGTGTCAGGCACTCTCTACTAAGAGACAAGCCCCACCCATGACAGTCTTCTATAACATCACATAATCATAGGCTGCCCTTCAGTTTCTCATTATCCTGGTCTTCAAGGCTATCAACAAACAAGCTCTTTATTTTGCAAGATTTACATAGACATTCTTAAGTGCTGCTATATTTTATAAACATCATTCTAGGATTTTGCATATGTAACCATTTAAAATGTTGATGTTAAAACATGTATTCAACCTAGTCAATTGGAAAGCAAACAGGGACACCGAAAAGATGAGCAGTAATAGATGTTAATGTAAGCCTAACACAATCAGAAAAATAGAGATGTCAAATTCAACGAGGTGCATGCAGAAAAACAGGTCAGAACTCTGATGGTCAACTGAGTGACACTCAGCATCTGGTGTCAATTGTGACAATAAGCTTGGCGACCTGAGTTCCATCCCCAGAATGCTACATCCACTCACATGTAAGAGAGAGCAGACTCTACACAGTTGTCCCGTAACCTTGACACCTGCACTGTGGCGTGTGAACCCTCACGTACACATCATGCAAACAAACAATAATAATAATATATCTGTTTTAAAACACCAATGACTACCTTTCGGTTTCCATTCTTTCTCCTTTACCTTGTTACTAACTCTACACGTTTTACAGCTGTTCTTACAGTCAGATAGGTCATCTAGTTGAGAGACTTCATTTGCACCCCAAATTCAGTATTAACGGAGCTAGAGAACAGCATCAATTAAGCAGGTGCTAACACTGGCATTTCATCTTTTATTATTCCTGCCATCTAGTGGCAGGATCAAAAACCTAAGGACACCAGACTTCACAGATAGCTTGCTTAAGTACACGGAGGGTGGAAAGCCTGCTTTATTTCACTATAGCTATAAAAGCAATTTAAACCTACTTACACCAGCTGACATCTTAAAGGCACTGTCTAAACAATCAAGTTTAGAACTTCAGCGATGGAAATTCAAAGAAAGGAATCATAGTAGTGCTTCAGTACAGCAGAGAATTGACCAGTGATGCGTGAAAGAGAGCTTCAAGTCAACTCTGAAAGAAAAGACCTAAAGAGCGAGGACAGGCCCTGTGGCACTACCATGAATGCACTCATCGGTGCACAAGCAGCTGCAGCTTAGCCCCGGGATGATGCTTCCCTGACCTCCACCCACTGGTAGGTGAGCCACTTTGATACAAGACCTCTTCAGCAGAAGAGCATGCGTGTACTGAGACACAGGACCCACTTCTCTCATGGTGAGCACAAGAGGACTAAGTGAAGGGCTGTGTAAAGTCTGCAATTGTTTGGCCACTCTAGGTCTCTGTCAGACTTCTCCCTCAGTGACGTGGACACAACGCAAAAGATCTGACAGCACACAGAAAAGCTTCACAAGAACACGTTAACTACAAATAAGGGCTCTGTTTTAACTGGCTGCTGCCAATTTCCATCATTCCCCCTAGAAGAGGAGGGTCTCTGGACTATCAAGGACATGTGTTCTGTTTGGGGAGAGGCTCTTCCTTTGAGGCCAGCTTGGCCTCTACCTTGGGATACTCCCACCTCAGCCTTCAAGTGTTGAGATTACCTGTGGACCTATTACACTTGGCTATACTTGACATTTAAAAAAACTAACTGAAGGGCTGGCAAGATGGCTCAGTAGTCCTCCAACTTCCACATGAACCATGCACTCAAATCAAAGAAGGAAGAAGCTGTGTGTCTAATGCATGTAAAAACCCTTCTGAAGTTTAACTTCTACGTCCACTATTGGTATTTATTGTTTGTTTGTTTGTTTAGACAAAAAAAAACTATTTAGTCTTGTTAAAGCCCTTGACTGGCCTGGAACTTAACATGCAATCAAGCTAGTCAGAACTCACAGATCTGCTGGCCTATGCTAGGATTAAAGATTAAAGGTGTGTGGTACTGCATCTGGGGATTAAATCCTAGAAACGTGAGGTGGCGTGTTTGCACTAGGCCTACTGGGGTGCCGTCAACTTACAGAATTGAAGTAAACGCAAAATACACACGAATCTTCCTAATTTGAGAGTGGAGAGGAAGTATCTACAAGTGTATTTCCATCTTTTCCTATTCATTCAGGCATTAAAAAAAAAAGTGGCTTCACTTCCCTCAAGCTTTGTGGTCCTATTCCATGCATCCTCACTTCTGAGGTAACTCAGTCCTTCAATTGACCTGTCTACAGCATTCTAAGAACATGGGGCAAACATCTGAACATACATACTCTGAACTTCTCAAATTCATATAATTTGAAAGTATTTTAGCCACAATACGTAAGAACCTTAATTTCTAGAATAAAGTATGGAAGTAGAGGAAGGCAAGAAAATCTCAAGTATCAGCCAAACCCTTCACACCCTTAGAACAGAGAGCACACTCAGAAAGAGCACGGACAGCAACTAGCCTGGCTGTGGAAAACAAGTGTGCAAAGTTTGGGCCAATAGTGACTGAATGATCCAAAGGAATAACCCAGAGGGGAAACCAAGATATAGAAAAGTAGGCAACACCTGAAAACATGTGGAGCTGAACTCTCAGTGAGTTCTCCAGTATCACCTGTCCTCGATGTACTTAACAAATGTCACACAGAGTGATTAATTAATCACTGTTGAGAGAGGATATAACAAATAGGTTGACGGACATCTCATTGCACACCTCTGCAACACCGGTCTTTAAAACAAAATGTCACCTTTGGAAGCTATCTGACTTCAAGACTACATTCTTTTAACACACACTAACTAAAGCACATCTATAAAGTTGGGGAAATAAAATATCAATACCATAGGATTGTGCTAAGTCACAAGCTGAAATAAAATACCTGCAACAAATTTAACCTCAATTTAGTATAGACTGTATACATATAATAAATAAATGTGTACATACAAAGCCTCTATCAAACCATTAAAACAAAGAAACTAATTTTTAAAACTGGTTAGGACCAAGCACAGCAATGTATGACTGTTTGTTACTCCAACCTGGGGCAGGAAGAAGCAGCCTGGGTTACATAAGCCAGATGCTGCTTCAAATATAAGCAAATAAAAAGCAAACAGAAAACCTAAAAGTGGCCAAAGATATTCACAGGAGATTAAAAGAATAAACATAATGTGGTAGAATGTCTAAAGGTGCTCCTAAATAATTCTGCACATAATATATATATATATATAAAATCAGGGTTCTCTTCTGACACTGAGGGAAGTCTATGTCGCCTGAACAATAAATTAGACTGGAAATGATGCTGTCTACTCCATGCCTTTAATCAGCCAGACAGCTTCTTCCATCTTGGGATTCTCTTTTGGAGCCCAAGAACCATGAAGTGAGGCAGCCTATGTAACAACAGGGAAGAGCCAAGTTCTGATTAATGCATGGTCAAAGTTCCAGAATGTCACCAATGCCCAGGCATCTGAGACATCCCTGCCCCAGCCAGCTGCAGGCTGTGGAAACAACTATAATGCTCTCAAAATGCAGGCTGGCTCGACTTCCTGGTTGGCCCACATGAAGATGAAAGGTGCTAGCTGCTGTGTCACTAAGTTTTGAGATGGCATCTTTATAAATAGCTGAAATATAATGTCAGTTCAAGTACACAACTATCAAACTTACACATGTATATATCAGAAAAGTTTGATCATTAACATTATTCATGATAGAAAAAAAACCTAGAACTCACAACTACTGTAACTTCAGCTCCAGAGACTCTGAACACCCACTCCTAGACTCTGTGCACACCTATACTCAGGCGCACACATGTGGCACACACATATACATATATAATCAAAACAAAATATAAAGTCAAAATGTTTTCCTAGTTGCAACAAGAGAAATAAGAGAGACAGGCTAAAGAAGAAAAGGTAACTATGAAGACGGTGCTCAACTCTGCAGCCACTGGGTAGGGTTCCAGTATCAACAGTAAGTTTCATAATTATGCAGAGTACACACATTCCACTCACGTGCCTGTTACATTTTAAACATACCTCAACCTATTAGCAATGTCTTAGGTTGTGATTCAGGCCCAATAGGCCTAATTAACATAACATAAATGATATAAATACTTTTTAAGTATTCCAAATGGTTCTATTTTAAAAAGAAACCCTTTGTATTGAGATTATTTATACTGGATCCTTTAAGGTTCAGTATACTACTTTGATGACCAAAATTAACTATCTTAAAGGGGTAGGTGAATGTCTCCCTTTTAATGAAGTGACTGACTCAATTTAACAATCATAAAGAGCTGGACTTTTTAAAGTCAGCTGTTCAAGCTCATGTCTTCTCCTCTGAGCATACGACTGGCCTCTAAACCATGTTAAGATGAGATACATTTCATGATCTTACATGGCTTCATCACCCTGCTCCCCTCCTTCAAATGTCAGCTGTGTAGCATGTTAAAATCAAAGTCTCTCTTGGATAAAGTCTAGAATAAACGTGGTGTAGAAACCGCATTATGCGCCCATGAACAGGTGTATTAGTTTTTTTAAGTCAGTGAATATACAATTTTGATTAATGTATTGAATAAATTCCACTCAAAACACGATTTTACTCTTGGTGTAAAATCCTCGGTCCTTTTGGTGTACCAGAGATTAAAATACATTGATGGATGAAGTTGTTTGTTTGTTTGTTTGTTTGAGTCAGTTTGGTTAAGTTAAAAAAAAAAAAATCCTGTGAGGTCAATTCCAGGTTTTCAGTTTGAGGACTCACAGGAATACTTAACGGACCAATCATTTCTATTAGACTTTAAATAGCAATTTTAAAAAGGATAAGGACCTCCTATTTTGGTTTATTTAACACTAATTCACTAATAGCTATTATCCAATGACCCACCTAATAATTAGGCACGAAGTTATTCCCACTGCAAAGACTCTTTCACAAGTACAGCAATTGATTTGTTCTAATGAGTATTTTTATTTAGTATCCTTTAATTTCTAAGTTTAAAAGGCCAAAACTCTGATGTTTTCTAAAGTGCTGCTGGATTTGCCTATCTTTTACCTTCTCACTGAGTTCAATCAAGAAAGAATGATGAATGGATCAATAATCTAAACCTACCTAAACTCACTGTCAACATGGATTCAAGACATACTAACTAGTGTTAAAGCATACAATAATTTCAGCTCTTATTATTCCTCAAACTCTAGCTTGTAAACTCATTTTTATTGAGATGGCATCTTTACCATTCATCTGAAAAATTAACAATGCAACTTTTGTAATTCAGGAAGCTTGTAGATATTAACTGTAGATATTTCTTGTCTGATTCAATGTTCCTTAACTAATGAGTTAAAACATGAAAAGGAACTCAAGAGTTATTTGTGCTTGTAAGAAACATGCATATAACTAAAGTTACACTTTCCCTTGATGTTCTTCCTAATGCATCCAGTCAGCCATTCACCATACTGCTAGTGGCCTGCGGTGATGCTCACAACTCTCCCTTCTGCAAGTAGTACCATCTCTTCTCCGTGAGACTAACAGAGCCGTGAAAGTGGCCTTACAATGCTCAGTGCATATGACTTTGCTGACACTACAGCCAAACCCAAGACACTTACTACATGACTGTCTCACCAAAACAAGATGCATAGCTTACTTAAGATGAAGTGAATGTTTAAGATATATAGTTAGAGACAGAAGGTTTTCAATAGTCACTGAGTATTCACCATGCCCCTAATACTGTGCAAAATACTGCAGGGAGAATACAAATGATGTTCTTACTGAAAGGAACTTTTTTCTCCTTTCTATGGTAACATTAAATCATCATTCACTACGGGGGCAAATGAGCGTCAAAATCCACATGACTACACCTTACAAATTCAGATAAAAAACAAAACAAAACAAAAACCCATATCCACAGAGACCTAGTCTCTTGAACTATTTTTACTTTTTAGATGTAAAACTTCAAAAAAATGGCTTCAGTCTGTTCATTCAACTGCGCAGTCCTCAGTAAAGTTTAGCAAAAGACAGTTTTATAATGTTATTAATAGAGCCTATACTAACCTTCAGGTATTTTCCTGAAAAGAGTGTACCTGGCATGGTTCACAACTGTTAAGATACTTAGGATGGTATCTCCACTTTGAAATTCATACAAGAGGAATCTCAGGAGCAATAAAAAGGGCTTCTATCCTTACACTGACCATTACCCAAGCGGAGCTGAACCTCAAGGCATTTGGATAACTCCCTGCATGAAGTTGAGGACGATGGGATACGTTAAACGTGTTTCTTAGGATACTTGGCTTAAGTTTTAAAGTTTATAAAATTCAAATGCTGGCTGACTCAACTGAGTTATAAGAAAGGCAGTTCCAGATTTAAGTTTTCTTCAGCAATAAATTATGTTTGACAACAGCCCATTATTTGTCACAAATAAATAATAAATAAACTGTTATCTGCTCAAATAGCATGGAGTTTTATACTAACAGCAGAAACCAACAACAAATCTGATCAAAATCATTCTAATCACCGAAGAGAAACACATGCAAGTTTTTTTTTATTTCATTTAAGTGCTAACTAATTATTAAAGGAAACCTTCCCAACTAGAGTCACTTTCCTGATATCAAAGCATTTGCTAACAGACACCCAACCCTCAGAGTCCACTAAAGTTCAGGTTCTTAACATGAAGGTCGATGACCTTTTATCATTCTTTGAATTAACTTTATCCTTGAAAAAGATTTTTGAGAAACTCTTTTGAATATGACTTTCTCAATATTCTGAAGTCTGACACAGCCAGTAAACAATCAAGAAAACAAACTGAAAAGGATACAGCTTGGTAACCATGGAAACACTAGAGCTGTGTTCTCCACCTCCTAATGCTGTTGGAGCCGTTTAATACAGTTCTTCATGTTATGGTGACCCCCAACCATAAGATTATTTCTGTTGCTACTTCATAACTGTCATTTTTGCTACTGTTAGGAGTCATAATATAAATGTGTTTTCTGATGGTCTTAGGTGACTCCTGTGAAAGGGTCATCTGTTGCTCCCTTCCCCCAAAAAGGGTCATGACCCAGAGGTTGAGAACCACTGCACTAGAAGAAAGCAACCTGGGAGAACTCAAAGAAGCTATTCAAGATTTCTTAGCTATACAAAAACACACATTCACCAACCAAATCTAGTAATATACAAAAACATATAGACACCAACCATAATTAGTAATTCCATGCACACGCATGAAACCCCCAACATAGCAAACAGTACATTCTTAGGACTTTCCTAAATTCTTTCAGCTCAGATGTCAACACCCTCTTTCTCAGAATTGTGGGTAAAGTATAAGGACTGGTATTCAGATCCCCAGCATCCTACTTTGTAATCCTACTTTGCTGGGAAATAGAGGCAAATAAGAATCCCTGAGCTGGCTGGCTAATTAGACTAGTTCAATCAGCAAACTCTGGGTTCAACTGAGAAAGTTTGGAGTATTGGCAGTGGGTATCCAAGGAAAACAAACCTTTAGTTTTTGTTCACACATGTGAGCATGCATACACATGCGTGTACACACAACACCATATACCAAACAAAAGAAACAAAGCAAGTAATTACTGCTAGGCATGGGTGCAGCACTTGGGAGGTTTAGGGGTAGGAAGAGGAGTGCTGAAGCAGGATGGAGAATTCCAGGCCAGTCTGGGCTATCTCACAAGTTCTAGTCCCAGACTAAACTGCATAGTGAAATCCTATCTGAAAACACAAAAGAATCTCTTCTCTTCTCTTCTCTGCTCTGCTCTCTCTCTCTCTCTCATACACTCATACACACACACACACACACACACACACACACACACACACACACACACA
>JANHMN010000020.1:45613141-45638066 GCA_030674055.1 Rhabdomys pumilio | reverse complement strand
CACACACACACACACACACACACACACACACACACACACACACACACCTTATAGTGGGCAAAGAAGACACCTTGGTGTTGCTCTTTTTATATCAGCCAACAGTAGAGCAGATGGCAGTCCTTTTGTGTAACCTGGATTAATGGCCAAAGCTATCCTATGCCTAAAACTCATAAAAATCAAATCAAGTCCAGACAGCCCAGCATAGGAAGAGGAAGACAGACAGAGACCTGCCCTCTGCCCTCCAGTGTACAGTACAGGTTGGGGTGGGGGTTGGGAGGTGCATAGACATCCACTTGCCACCACGCCTGCAGCATGGATGGAGGATGTCACCCAGGGGCCAAGCAGTCACATGGCCAGCCTGCGGGAGGCAGGAGGGAACAAACAGGACACATCACCACATGAGTATGAGTATGTGGTGGTCAAATGGGAGAGAAAGAAGTAGAGCAGCTTTAGCATTACGAAGAGAGATGGAATTGTAGACTTGTCTGTTGTGGGGTGGCAGAGGTGATGCCCACCCCCTGCCCCTCACCACCTCCAGCAGTCGAGAAAATTGTCCACAGGGTCATGAGCTCAGGGGAGCTATCTTGCCCTTTACTTGGGAGAATAGGCCTTGCACCTCACCTGATCAGCTCAGTAATGCTGGCCCAGGTCAAGAGAGAGCAAGGGAGAGTGGAGGAGCCAGCTCTGAGGACAGAGCTAGGGAGAGCTGGCCCTGCCACCCTTCTACTGTAAAGTGGTAATGGGGGATGCCCTCTGACCCCTCACCCCTCGAAGCAGTCAGGAGAGCTGACTCGAAGGTCATGAGAGCAGGTGAGCTGGCCCCAGTGGAAGGGACGTGGATGAGCAAACCCCAAGGGAGAAGCAGGGCAGGCATACCAGGAGGTGGTGGGAGTGCAGCGTGTGTAGAGGTGGCCATCACTCTTGCACCTCTCAGTCTCTCAAAATAGCTAGGACTGCAGGCGTATAGCATGGCCAACACCACTGCAGCTCGTTACCCAAAGCCCAGTTCTTGAACAGTAACTTTTTTATTCCATTATCATTTATCTCTCAAATGATGTCCCCATGCCCTGCTTCCTACATCCTGTGTCTTCTGAAAGATCCAATCTTTCAAGGGTTATCTAGAGAAAAGGATGACTCCATCTAAAAGAGTTGGCTTTAAGATCATTTGTTATCTGGGGCTGGAGAGATGGCTCAGTGGTTAAGAGCACTGGCTGCTCTTTCAAAGGACCTAGGTTCAATCTCCAACACTTACATGGCAGTGCAAAATTGCAACTTTGGGCTTTTGTGGGCAAATCGTATGCAGACATACGTACATGCAAATAAAACACATAAAATAATAAATTAAAAAAATTCTTTACAAGATCATTTGACACCTTGTTATCTTTCCCCTTCTTTTTTTTACAGGTACTTCCTGCTATAAAGAGAACAGGCAGAACCTTAGGTGCTGGACTGAACCTTACTTATTGCCCAAATGTTCTGACTCCGAACCAAAAAAGATGAGCAACAGGAGCAGGAATTCTACAAAAGCTACAATTCCACTTACTAAGACAGGTTAACTAAGCTGTGACTGTAAGAATACAGAGACCTCACCACCTACGCCACAAGTCAGGACACAGACACTTAGGTTCCATTACAGTGTGGGAGACAGGAACTGGAGAAGCGGTGATGAAAATGGTCAGATGGGTCCTCATCCACTGTGTACTGAAGACCGAAAGACTTTTACCTATAATAAAAAGCCTCTGCAAATGCACCTTTTGCTCTTTTTAACATAGGCACATGAGATTTACTTTCAAAGACTATCTCAAATGTGCTGCTTTCTTTTGAATAATTCTACACTCACTGCTTTTACTGTGGACTACACAGGGTGAAATAATTTACTTTCATAAATAAACTTGTGGGCATGAGTTTTTTCTTCCATGTCATTCAATTTGGCCTCATGCTTTTCTTCAGACAAATCTGATCTGCAACAAAAAAATGTAAGACATGCATCATGCACACTTCAGTAATAAGTTACTACGCATTTTAATTTTTGTAATATTGTAGACAATAATTCACCATTAGTATTACATTCAACATTAGTATTACAGGTGTGCGTGTGCGCGCGCACATACACACACACACACACACACACACACACACACACACACACACCATCAATTGCAACATTAGATACTGAGAAAAGGGGAGAACAAGAACCTGTCAATACTTTAGCTGAAAAAAAAAAAACCCTGAAGTCTTGTTGAGAGGACTAGAAATAATTTTGAAAAGCCCATACTAGGGGGGAAAACTGTAACTGGGAAGGGTTATAAGTTTATAAAGCTTAGGAAACTCATCAACTAGATTATCAACTGATAATTTAGAATTTTACTAATATAAAATTTGACTCCTCTATCCAAGAACATTTCTTTTGATAAGCATGAGCACACAGTCATAAAAGAATAGTTTTAAACTTAATTTATGGCAGTGACAGGCAATTCACGCCCACAGCTTTTTTACATCACCAACTCCAAATTAAACTTTATACAAAAGTCCTCTTTCCACATCTGTGTGTGAACTATTATTATTTTCAACACCCTCAATTCAAAATGAATAGTAATATACAAAGAATGTCTTCTCATATTCTGAAGTTATAACTTAAAAAAACATGTCAATATGAAGAGGCCTCAACTCCTTTCAGGTAGTTATGCATGCTCCTCAGGCCCTTTGTCTCGGAAACAAGACAGTGATCACATATACTTTAAGAATCTATTCACCTCTAGAATTCTGAATCTACTCTAAGAGCATAGCTGTTCATTCAAAATCCTCATGTTGGGATGATGTAGTATCTCCAAACACAACATTATGAACTTTTTACAGACAAATCTTAGTGAGAATACTTAACTAGATTCAACCATCTTTTCTTCTCAATGGGCTACTTCTTAAAAGGCCCAAAATTTCTGAAAATTCATTCTCATCTTCAATAAAAAACAAAACTTAAATCAACTTTTCTTCTTCCCCTACATTAAAACAATCAAGATAACTAGCTATCATCTAACTAGCAAGCTTACTTCATTAGAGTGGGCTGTGACTAAGCATTTTGGTGGGCCAATGAGTAAAGACTTAGAAGAGATGACTAAGAAGTAAATTAAATTGGTGGTGCACACCTTTAATCCCAGCATTCAGGAACCAGAGGCAGGTGGATCTCTGAGTTTGAGGACACTCTGGTCTACAGATGGAGTTCCAGGACAGCCAGGGCTACACAGAGCAATCCAGTTTCAGGAAGAATTAAAAAAAAAAAAAAAGTAAAAAAAGCCTTTTTCTTTAAAACCTGCCTTACACCCCATTTCCTCAACTGAAAGGTAAGTTTTACAAAGTGAGACACTGTTGAACTTACACATATCACTTGAAAATTGTGTCAATGTTTCCTACAACATATTCCACAAAGGAAGGGTTACAGATGATATGGCTGATATGGCTAACTTAATTAGTGCAATTCACAGATTTGCTTATCTTAAATGATACAAATTTGAATGGACAATTGGTACAGATGTGAATAAACAGACATTTACTAATTTATGCTAAAAAGTATATTCCAAAATGTTTTGATGTCTCAGACTAAGAAAGCATTTTTTCCAAACATTTAAACTATAAAAAGTGGTTTGATATTTTGGCCAGCCAACAACACCAGCAAACAAATTTACTCTAAGTTCCAGTAGCTTCTAGAACAAGTGCCCCAACTCTCCCTACACTTGCTCCCAATAGACCCGGAGCTCTTTTCTTTACTCCATGTCCTGTCATTTCTATTCATTTCTAAGTTTTAGAAAATTACTCATGGCAGAAGAAGGTGAAGTGAGAAGCAGGACACACTGTTAACCCCACCTGCCAGCCTGGACTTCATAGCAAGCTCCAGGGAGAGAGGGATGAGAGAAGGTTGGTTCACACTGAGAAGTAACTCAGTCAGAATCAGCAGGGCGGTCCCTATCGTGCCCCTTTAATTTAAGTGTATATGTTTCCAGGCTCTGTATTGTTTGGATGAAACATGGTAGTGACAACAGGCGAAATAATAAGACAATTCAAGACTTTACAAGTTCTTCATAAGTGAAATAGAATAAAACCCAAAAATCAATCACTTCAGATTTTTCTTTCCAGACAACAAAACCATTTAACAAACTGGCTTACAGTGTACTCAGGTAAAATTACTGATCAAAACCTGAAAGGGATGGAATCTGATCCTGGCCTGCAATCCAAGCGAAGATACAAAAAGAGTTATTTGTACTTGCTGGGCTCCGGTTTTACAGAAAACAAATGCGGTCCAGAAAGTTATCCTTTATCATGGAGTAGAGGAAGCAAGGTAGCATCCTGTATCACAGGACAATGCACCAGTAGTCTCTCTAGACTTTAGAGTCTAGAAGAAGCATGTAAGCACAGCCATAGACATTGAAGAGTTAAGAAAAATATATCCATCAGAGACACAAGCAGTAGTGATGTGAACGGTCACTCTAAAACTCAACTTTCCTGTATGTTGAAAACTTATAGCACATTCACTTAGTAAAAAGAAGGCAGATCTACTGAAATGCAGAGGCTTTTAAGTCAAAGCAGCTGCACTACTGTGGTGTCCTATGATGTCACTTTAGAAAACACCAACTTCAGTATTAGTTACTTCTGAAAACACTGATGTACTGGTAAATATTAAGATAGTACAATGAAGACTATCTTATATTTTTTCTATACATTCAACACTTTTAAGAGCATGAAGACTGGAGGTCAGGAACACACAGGCTGCTAAGACACTTCTACATCCATAGGCTCAGAGGCAGAGAAGGGAAACTTTAGTTTCTAATGCTTGGTTGACAATGGACTGTCTTCATGCAAACCACTTATAATTTGGAAGTATATAGCTCTGCCTAGTCTGGCCCAAAAGCAATGAAAATTCTCAAGGAAAAGCAAAGATTCCAAGGACTTTAATGGCAGATCGTATCTGCTTCAGGATTTATCTTGTTTCATGAAAGCCACAATGCCTACCAGAAGGGAACAGTGACTACAAGTGCGCACAGATTCCAAGCCATCATCAAACGCAGCCACTCAAGCACTTCCTATTACATGTACTTCTAACTCAAGGATCACAGAAGCTCCGGCCAGAGAGTGTAGATTACAATGAAATCAGTGGTGGTGTCATCCCACCAGGAAGTGCTGCCAGACTGCTACCGCTAATGATCCCAGCCACAGGGGCTTTAAAAGATCTGGGAAACTTTCTGTTCTAAACTGCTTGCTTTTGCTAACCAGTCTGTCTTCTTCAGAAATGAGGTCAACAGGTTTTTGTTTTATTTTTTTTTTTGGTGTCATCTGTAAAGTGAAGAAAAACATGGGAGACCTCAAAAAGACAGGAAGCAGTCCCCAACTCCTTACTTACACTTACTTTCCAAGGCTTATCACTCCTTTGAAAAAATGTTTGCACTAATTAACCTATTTATACCATAGTTTCAGCTAAAGCCTAAAGCTTTAAATTCTAAATTCCCAAATTCTCTCCAGAGAGAAGCCCCTAAAAAACTGTGCCACAAGAACAAGGACATCTCCAAGTAGTGCTAAGGGGTGAAGCTCCCACAACCTGTCAGAAGCTAACAGGAAAGGGCTGGCTAATGTAACATGCAAGTGTTTATAATCACAGCAAAACTATCCAAGGACTACATACAATGTCAGATAAAAGGATAAAGTTAGACGCATGTCCATTAAACTAGTTGGTCAACCAAATGTCTGGCACACACAGAACAGTCTCAACTGCTGCCCCGAATCTCATCAACTCAACTGAGAAGGGAAAAAATAACTGGCACAAAAGGTGAGATTATACCCTCAAAGTGTTGCTAAGTTATCAAAATAAAAAGTACTCAAGTCAATAACCTCATATCCTACCTCTTACAGCAGTTGGTAAGATATATAACTTAGGGGAAAAATTTAAAAACAGGTATAACTTGGTGAAAACTGACTTCTGGCAGCTATCTGAAGTCTCACAACTCAAGAGATACTGTAAAATTTATAGAAACAACTCACCAATCCTTTCACGAAAAGGATTCAGAAATGGGGAGGGGATGGCTGAAGGAGGTGTGGGCAGGCCAGATTTGGTTTGTAGAAAAAGGCAGCGAGAACATTTAAATATTACTAAAGGTTCCAGTCATTGCTGCATGGTAGTAATCTGAGCCACTTCCAAGCTAGTGTGTGCGACTGCTGTTATTTATTAGCTTTGGAGAAAACTGTTTTCAGAGTCAAAAGTAATGACAGGCAACAGGCAAGCTACACGAGCTCCCTTGTAAAAAATTTTCAAGAATGATTATGAGATGGAAGAATGAATGGCATGCCTATTAGTAAGAGCTAGGAAGAGAAAAACTAAAGTGAGCACAGTATTCTTTTTGTTTGAACTTGATTTCTCTCATTAGGTCTCTTGAATTAGGCATTCCACGAGATTCACACACACACAAGTGGCCATGCACGTGAGGTGCAGGGACAATCCCTTTACTACACCTACCTGCTAATTAGAATGTTTTAACATTCCAAGCATCAACATTTCATCAAGAATAAACAAACATTTAACATTACCACTGATAGATGGAATAGCTAAGTAAGTAGGCCTTAGCTGTGTGCAGATCAGTATATGTGAATTAAAATTTAAGTGGAGCAGACAAAGATCAAAGACAAATATATCTGAACTGTGTTTCCAGACACAGTAGAATAGAAACAAGATAGATTTCCATGGATTAAAAAGAAAAAAAGTTATGCTCCTCAATTCCTAAATCCACCTAAGCCTTCTCAGTACTCAGCTTTACTATGGGGAAAATGACAAAACTTTAAAATCGCCTCATCATTTATTTGTGCATTTATCTGTAATCATTCATTTCAGCTTCTGAGTGAACTCTTAGCAGTTAACAGCCTTCCATTTGTTAAAAAAAAAAAAAAAAAATGTTACTTTAAGGAAATATCTGTAAAATTACTCTGGAAATATTTCCAGTTTTTGTTACACCCCGTGCTATCTTCATCTGAAAAAACACAACTTTCCCTTTCCATGTTGTTCAGTAAATTCTAGCGGCTTTCATTTCTGGTCAATTTCAGTTTTAATCTAATTGACTGTTTCAAAAGAACACTCTATCCAGTTCCTAAGACTTCACAAATATTCGTAGGTTTACTATGTACGTGTGTAAACTCCGCCAACATCATCTTCTCTGGTTCCAAATAACATAACGGTCATTTATAAAGCAAATCTAATGTTAGAAAAAAAATCGAAACCTCTAAAATAGAACGAAAACTCCGCACAGGAGGCTACTGTAGCTCACTGCTTCTCAATGGTTTTCCTTGAGTAGGCCCCTCTGGGGTTCAATAGATACTGCAGCATAAATATTTTTCTTAAAGTACAACTGAAATCCGATACTTAACATCTAAGTCCCCCCGCATTTATAACCTACATATTTACTAACTCTTAAGAAGATTCTCTGTGCATTTCAAATGGTAAGACACATACCCTACCGTTTAATTAGGTCTAATTACGAGTAAGATTAATTCAAGGTTGATAGGGCAGCCAGAGAAATAAACTAGTTTAAAGAGGCGCGCTCGCGTTCTCTCTCAATCTCTCTCTGAAGAGAAACTAAATAAAAAAAAACTCAGGTTGGGCCAGTAGGGAGAAAGTTAAAAGCAATCTTCCCATCTCTGTGTTCAGAGTTGGGTTAAGTCCCTAAAACCTTCAGGTCAGTGAGTGCCATGCAGCGTGTGCAACTTCGGCACCACAATCTAGATTCCCAGCACTGTGGTACGGTTTGTTCTTTTCTCCACAGACCTTCCTGCAGAGACCAATAAAAGAACTCATGCAACGCTGTCGGATATTGTGGTAACAACGAGGGTGAGAGTTCGGCTAACAGAATAACGATCTCGCTCTAAAAAGCAACGCAATACAACTGTGAAAATAGCATGGGGGGCTGAGAGCGCTTAAGGGCCTGGGGGGGGGGGGGGGGAGACACTTCTGAAAATACTTGGTGCTGGAAAAACACGAGGAGGCTACCACTGCGTTCGCTTTCGGGATAATTTTTTCCCCCTAAATTCTAACACTCCACTCTCCAAGAGAGGCAAAACACAAGGGGAAAGAAAGCATGAAACTGCGAGGCTGAGCGGACCAGAGGTTCCAGTCACCTCCAGCGGCCAGAAGGCAATCCCGGGGCTGCTCCGATGGCAGGAAGAAGAGAAATGAAATAAAATGCAACAAGGCGCAAAGCTGCGGCGGAGAGGGCGTGGGGAAGAGGCCCCCGGAGCAAGCCGGGGCGCGGCGAGGAAGAGGCGCCGCGCGGGGCCGGCTCACCCCGGCGGCCGAGGACCGAGGCTCCGCTCCCGGGCAAACTTCGCCAAGCGGGCAGGGGGCGCGCCTGGCCCGGCCCGGCGGAGACGGAGTGGGATCCGAGGAGCTCTGGACAAACGGGGACCACCGGCTGCCTGCGGGGGAAGGGCGGGTACACTCACCACGGGTCGAACTCGTGGATGATGCTCTCGAAGCGGATGACGGCGAAGAGGCGCGAGCTGAAGCCGGCCAGCCAGGCCAGGAAGAGGATGGTGAAGGAGAGCAACGATTGCCACCCGGCCGGCTGCGACAAGCCCCCGGACAGCCCCGCGGGGGGCCCCGGCTTCGGCGCCGCCGCCGCCCTGGACGCGCTCTGGGCTCCGGGCCCGTGGTGCCCGTGGCGGCTGTTCCCCAGAGCCATGAGGCCGCTCCACGGGGACGAGTTGAGGGACGACTTGTGCTTGCTCTCCGGGGCCGAGGGCTCCGCCATGTTGTGCCCCGGCGGCGGGTCTCGCTCGTCCTCCGCGGCCACCGCCGCCGCCTGGAGCGAGGGGTGCTGGGCGGAGACCCAGAGGAGGAGGAGGAGGAGGAGAGGAGGGCGACGGCGACGACAACGAGGAGGAGGAGGCGGAGGAAGAGCTGGGCGCGCTCCCGCCCTCAGCACCGCGAGGCCGGGACACTGGGGGTGGAGGCGGCGGCGGCGGCAGCGATCCGGAGTCTCCGCCTCAGCAGCGGCCGCGACCGCCGCGGTCTCAACCCAAAAGGCCCCTGCGCCCCACTAGCCATCCGTGTCCCCCGTGCGGCTGAGGAGGCGGCAGTGGCGGCGAGAGCCGACGGGACGAGGGCGCCAGAGGAGCGGTGGCTCGGAGCGGCAATGACATTCCCCCGCCCGCCCCGCCGCGAGGAGCACAAAGGGGGAGGAGCCCCCTGGAGTCCAGGCGGAGCTCAGGCAACCTTTAACTCCGCCTCCTCGCCCAACAGGAACTGGCCCCTCCGCCTGTCACAGAGCGACAGGTCCGTTAAGGGGCGTGGCCGGAATGGCAGCGTGTGCCAATAGGAGCGCGAGCGGGTCCTTGGGCGGGGCTTCGGCTGAATGGCCCGTCCCCCTCCCCCTCCGCCTCGCGGCCTCGCGCCTATTCGCCGCCAGCCGCAGCTACGATTTCATTGTCAGTTGAAAGACGCGGTTTAGCGCGCGGGCCTGTTCGGGGCCCTAGGGAAGGGCACCAGGAGGTTCGGCTCGCTTCCCCGTGTGGATCCCGACTCGAGGAGCAGAAAGCACCACGTCCCAGTTGGCTGAAAGGACGCAGAGAGCACGGCCCGGCTGGGTGCTCGGCGGCCGTGACTTTTAACCCGCTCAGCGCGGAGCGCCCGCCACGTGACTGGGCGCGCAGGCGCGGTGCGGGGCCCTGGGCGCGTGGGTCTAGCCTCTGGGTTGAGAGTGCCGAGTGGCCAGGTCGTCTCTGTCCCCGCTGTGCTGCCCTGAAAACTTGGGGAGGGCAGATGTCCGAGCTGCAGCCACGCGGACACACACACACACTCACACAGAGAATGTCACCTTTTTCCTGTGTTTTCCAATTGCCAGGACTTTTTTTTTTTTTTTTTTTTGCAGCTCAATCTTTGCAAGAATTCATTATTTACACCTACCTACGTTCGGTCACCAAATTAACTTTTCCTAGACTGTATTAGCTATTGCCCAATTCTCACTTCGGCAAAGTAGCCGAGGGAAAATCCCTGTGTAGAAACTTTTCCTTGTCTGGGGCAGTGCTTATACCTTTTCCTTCTACAACTAGCTCCGCCCATCCCCAAAAGGACAAAAGTCAGAGCTAAAGATCAGCAGGATCATTGAGAGACTGCAATTACTGCGATAGAAGGCCCCCTGGCAGGTACAGAGGTTATTGTAGAGACAAGGGCCAGTTATATTTTATTGATTTCTCATGTACATTCACAACTATCCATCTTGTTAGGCAACACCGGAATTTTAAAAAACGTGTGTACAGAAGATTTAAGTCCTGTAAATTTGCAAAATAAAATTGTATTTCGTTTCTCATTGTCAAAAGTTAGGCAAATGAACAAAATGTACCTAATAGGTTCAGCCACTCCCAACCTTGTGATTAATTTCGATGGTTTCCTTATAAAAATAAAAGATTCTCATCAGAGAAAATGAAAAGCTTCCCAGATATAGACCTCCTCACCACCAATTTAATAGCCAACATTTATTAAACATGTAAATTTTAATGAGACTCATGGTAGAATATTAACTAGTCCCTTTGAACAAAGAGAGGTGATATGCCCTTTCTCAGAAAAGTGCACGTTAAAATGGCACTTACTGTTACCCATGTTTCATGAACCAATGTCCTATCAATCTGAAATAACAGAATTTATCTGGTGACTCCTGGCTGTTTAATGGCGGGAGGCCACGTCTGAAAGAGAGTAGAAACAATTAAAATAAATTATAAAACACAGTCACCTGTGTGGGACCATCCTTTCACCTTTGTGTGTGAGAGTGAGATGGAGGTCAAATTACATGCTCAGATGTTGCTCCTTTTGGTACACCAGGTTAGCCCCCTGTCTTACCGTAAAGCAAATGTTTCTCAACCTGTGGGTCTCAATCCCTCTGCCAAACCTCTGTCTCCAAAACTATTTCCATTGTGACTCACGACAGTAGAAAAATGACAGTTATGATGTAGCAACGGAAATAATTTTATGACCGGGGGGTCACTACACCATGAGGAAATGTATTAAAGGGTCACAGCGTTAGGAAGGTTGAGAAGCGCTGTCATAGGGCATTGGGATTATAGGCACCTGCTGTCGTATCCAGCCTTTTATGGGTTCTGGGAAATCAAACTGAAGTCCTCATACTTGTGTGGCTCGTTAAGATAAAATGAGCTTCTCTGAGAACACTATGGGACATTGTTCAGAAACATAAGGAGGAAACGCAGGATCATGATGTGGACAAGGATCAATGAGATCCTGGAAAAGCCTGAGGACCCACGCTAGCAGGAAACCCCGAGAGACGTGGCTCCTGTCCTCACAACCACATCAGTCAGCCCCAGGAAAGCCTGTCCTGTAAACCGTGGCAAACACTAGAGGAACAGTTCAGGGAAGGCTGACGAACAAGAGGATGGGAGCCTTACCTGAGGAAGCAGAACTACAGAGAAGGATGGATCAGAGGAAGAAAGGAAAGAGAAGCAAAGGCCCTGTGGTGCTGGAGAGGGGAATGTGAGGAGCTCAAGAGAAAGCTGGTATAGCTGCCGCACAGATGGGAGAGTGGGATGGGATAGGTCACACTGAGGGACACTGTACATTGTTTTAACTTGAGAGTGTTGGGAGGGTTTGAAGTTGGATGTGGAGTGTGTTTAAGATGAGTCAGGTGATCCAGTGTGTGCGTCAAGAAGACTCCAGGGGCTGTAATACAGAAAGTGCTTTCAGAGGGGATCAGTAAAAGCACATTTGTAGATAGATGATCTGAGAGTCCACAAGCTTATTATTCCCAGACCTTAGAAACGGTCAGATATTGCATGCTCTGGATTTACAGCCATTCCATGTAGAAAAAAATGATTTCCAGTCTGTTCAGGATACGTCTGTGTGTGAGCCACTGTACACATGAACTCCCTGGTTCTCGGGTGCCTGTGTGGCCTTGTTGAAGCTGAAAAGTGAAGCTTTGTCTTAGTGACCAGAGTTTCACCAGTTTCCTTTAGCAAGTTTAGTGGTTGGGTTGGATAGCATCACTCACACAGCCGGAAGGAGACACCATAGACTACTTTCCAGAAATCTGGCACCAAAAGTACAGAGGACCAAGTCAGATCAGGAAAAAAAAGTGTCAGGGGCTGGAGAGGGTGAAGCAGAGTGGGCAAAACCAAATCATGAGTTTGCACCAGCTTAAATCTCCTGCTAAGAGACCATGGTATGAGATGGATCTGAAGACGCCACCAGCCACCACCCTAAATCCGTTCTCCTCTGGTCCATTTGGTGAGTTGCTTCACCTCCATGCCTCAGTGTTTATGGACTGTCCCTTCCTAGAAAGGTTCTGTCCAGAAGGAAAGAATGAGGACACAAAAAGAACTTGACCCAGTGCTTAGTGTGAAGGGGAACAATCGCTCTGTGTTTGTTATTAGTAGTGTCAGTAGGATTGTTGCCTTATGCAGGCAGATGGTAAGGCGGCTCAACTTCCCTAGGATCAGGAAAAGAATCTCCCATGACTCAAGCCTGTCTGAATGTTTCTATGTTTCCTCTGCCCAGGGAGCACTTGCATCAAATAAAACCTGCATTTCCCCAAACACCTGTACATACACATATGCACAAGAAACACCATGTGAAAAGAGACCATTGTCTCCAGCCAGCAGCTCATGGGATCTGAGGCCAGCCAACAGCCACAGTAGTGAGCCAGAAAGCAGGTACTTTCACTTTCAATCATGAAATGAGTACAGTCCTGAGAAACACAGAATCATGGGCCTTCCATAGTAGCACAAGGATTTCTAATTGTACGAAGTACAAAATAATAGTTATAGTCTTAAGCTTTTAAGACTGGGGGATAATTGTTACACAGCTGTGGCTAACAGTTACAGTGAGATTAAAAAATGACAAAGCCTACCAGTTACCTTTCTCTCATGCTCCTCAAAACAGTCTGAATAACCAGCAAGTATTAAACAACCCAACCATTCCTCTGTCAGTTAAAGAATGTCCTGTGGGGCACTCGTTAGTTGGAAGAGTAGAGCTCTTGGGAAACCAAATCTACACGCTTTATGGGCCCTTTTTGTGGTCAAACAACGTGGTTCTAAAAGTAGGCCATAGCGTTAAATGGATGATTCTTAAAGAGAAAGCATGCACACGGTTAATAGGTGTATGAGAATATTCAGGGTCACTAACCACCAGAGAAATGTAAATCAAAGCCCTATATCACTTCACCTCAGTAAGGATGTCTGTCAGGAGAAAGACAGGAAAGGATGGTGAGGGTATAGACCAGAGGAGGGACTCCCAGGACAATATATTGATAGTAATCTTGTATGAGATGGAAGTGGGCACCTTAGCTTCAGTCCTCAGATGTGAAAGGGCTGTGAGAGCCAGGACTCAAGAGCTGAATTCCAAGGTAGGCTTTACTAACAGGTCAAGTGACTTGGGGGAAATCATTGAAGCCTCCTGTGTGCACAGGAAAACTAAACAGAGCTATGTTAGCCTAAGTTCCCCAGGCCTCTGCAGATCTGTGGGAGTGTTCCATGCTTCTTTATGACAGGAATCTAGAATGTGGGACAGGGACCTTCATTGTCTGGTCTCACACAGAATTAGTCAGTTTCCATCTTTGTGTTGAGATACCTAAGGAAATTGACTTAGAGGAGGAAGGATATCTCTTGGATCATGGCTTCAAAGGTGTTAATCTATCTAAGATCAACTGTCTCTGTTGCCTTTAGGCTATAGCAAAGCAGCAAGGTAGACAGACATGGCAAAAGAAAGCAACTTCCTTCATAGCAGCCAGGAAGCAGAGGTGAGTGCAAGAGAGGAAGGAGAGATAGGAGGTGCCTGAGACAAGACACGCCCTTCAGAGATACATCCAATGAGCTACTTCTACCAACTAGGCCCCGCCTTCCAATCATCCATTTAATGAACTCATTATAGAAGTTAGTACTTCTGTGATTCAGTGTCATTCAGTCACTTGTCCATAGTGCCACCAGCTGGAGGCCAAGCCTTGAATGCATGCTTTTGTGGGGCTACTTCCGGTCTAAAGGCCCTAGCCCTGGGCTTAGTGCATAACAATTGATATTTCCTGAATGAACTTCTTCCTACTTTGGGTGACACAAACACAACGAATAAAGTGACAAGGTAAAGTCAGTCAGTCCTTCTCCTCAATCTCTTGGGTTCCCATGAGGGGACATTTCTAAAACTTTAATGGAAAGTTACAGCCCGGGGGTGGGGGTGGGGGTGGGAAGTGGAAGGTGGTGACTCACACCACAAAGGCATTATCTAAGCACTGTAGGGAATATTAAAACGAATAATACTAATTTACAATCTGATAGAATTGGGGTGGGAAGCTGTCTTAGTTAGGGTTTTACTGCTATGAACAGACACCATGACCAGGGCAAGTCTTATAAAGGACATTTAATTGGGGCTGGCTTATGGGTTCAGAGATTCAGTCCAGTATCAAGGCAGGAACATGGCAGCATGCAGACAGGCATGGTGCAGGAGGAGCTGAGAGTTCTACATCTTCATCTGAAGACTGCTAGCAGAATACTCGCTTCCAGGCAGCTAGGACGAGGGTCTTAAAGCCCACACCCACAGTGCCACGCCTACTCTAAAAGGCCACATCCATTCCAACAGGGCCACACCTTCTAATAGTGCCGCTCCCTGAGCTGACCATATACAAACCATCACAGAAGCTTTTCCTGTGAAGGCCCACAGAGGAAATGCTGTCAGCCAGGTGGGTATTGTTGTTACTGCATGCTTCAGATCAACTCTGCCGCCCTAGCAAGAAAACATCCACAGACAGCAAGCAAGGGGATGAGCCTGCCTCCTTCCCAATCAACACAGCCACTCATGCAGGCCAGTGTGCTCAGCCTTGTGGCAGAAGAATGAAGAAATTACTGGGATCCAGTCTTGCTCAAAATCCAGTACGAAGGTAAAGATGTCTCGGGGAGGGAGTAAGCAATTACGTTAAAGAGCTCACCAAAGACATTTTCATGAAGCAACTGGTTTAGCCTTGAAGAATAAAGACAAGTGATATCTGCAAAATCGAGGGGTGCGTGCAGAAGCCCCATGGGAAGTATTCACGAATGAGATGGTAATCTAGAGTTCAGCATTGTCTCTGCTCTAGCTTCATTGCTCTCGCTGTGGTAAAATAACAAGCAACTGAGAGGAGAAAAAAGTTTGGTTTAGCTCACGACTCCCAGGTTGTTGCTGTAAACAAGCCATAGTGGCAGGAGCTTGGAGCAGCCTGTCACCTCATATCCTTAGTCAGGAGGAACAGAGGAAGAGAGATGCATGCATGCTCAGTGCTTGGCTAGTACTGTCTAGGGTTTCGATAATATCCATAGTTACAGACAGAGAGAGAAAAAAATGCAAGCTCTATGTTCAGCTAGAACTCTCTATGGCCCCAAATAAGAGAATGGTACTGCATAGTCAGGTTTGTTTGATTCTGACAATCAAGACAATCTCTCACAGGCATGCCCACAGGCTAACCATCCTTTATGGAGATTCTCTTCCCAGGGATCCTAGGAGATACCAAATTGACAAACGAGCCACCACAAGCATATTGTATCATTCTTTGTTACCACTGAATCAAGGGTACTGTTCAGTTTTAGACTTCAGGACCTAAGGCCAAGCAGTTTTGTATTTTCTTCTGGAAGTTCACACTTCTGGGCCCGCAACCTTGTGGCTTCCAAAGAAAGAAGGCGTATCAATTAGGCAAGCATTTGGCTAAATGTAACAGCTGGGAGGTAGTGGCTCAAACCACAGCCTCTTAAATGGTAGATTGTGATACGGGTTGGTAACTGACTATGGGGCCTCTGAAAAACTTGGCAACCATAAAAAGCTTCCTGAGCATGCAACAACATATAATTAATTCAAAATGAAGCCCATAATGAATCTGAGACATTTCTGGCTGCAGTTGCAAAAGTTGAGTCACGTGAATCTGCTGCAAGCTTGGTTCTGAGCACACAAGCATGGACCCTGTGCCATGAAGGCTGTTGTGACACACAAGGCCAGTGACCACCACCTGAAGCATCTTGCCTCAGATTCAGGATGGCTCCATGACAGGCTTTACCATGTGCTTCTGTTCTTATAAGAACATGATAGTTTATTCTAGAAAACAAAGCCTTTTCACAGTGCGCTCATTCTTTGTCATGTTGGATCAAGTTAGGAGGAGGTCTTTGGATTGTATTAGAATGTTTGATTTTAATATTTTTTTTATGTATGTGAGTACACTGTCACTGTCTTTAGACACACCAGAAGAGGGCATTGGATCCCATTACAGATGGTCGTGAGCCACCATCAGGTTGCTAAAAATTGAACTCAGGACCTCTGGAAGAGCAGTCAGTGTTCTTAACTGCTGAGCCGTCTCTCTAACCCTCTAGAATGTCTGATTTTACAGCTTGCTGTTTGGGTTGCTGACTTGAGTTTCACTTAACAAAAAATCATTAAATAAATTCTGGCTTGAGATTAGGACTGAATTTCCAGTAATTTAAGAAGCGGCCCTAAACATGGTCTGTCATAGATTTATGTAAAGTGGCATTATCAGCATTGTTGACGCTAAAATCCAAATTTTAATCAACACTCAAAAATACTAAAGATGATCTATGTTGTGCCTTATGACACACTCAGCTGAGAGTGATTCCTTATGTGACTATGATAGAGTACTTCCATCTCGATAGTATGTAAACTTGCTTTAGTTTTTAAAGCTTTACATTTTACTTTATATCCATGAGTATTTTGCTTGCCTGTTAAACCTACCATGTGGATACAGCACCTGTGGAAGCCAGAGGAAGTGATCAAGTTCTCTGGAACTGAAGTTAGAGGAGAGTGTGAGCCTCTGAGTAGGAGCCGGGCGTAGAATGTGGGCCCTCTGTGAGAACAGCAAAAGTATTTTTAATAATGGAACCATCCCTCTACCCCTATTTTTTTTAAAAAATATATATTTGCTATGGGTGTGTGTCTGTGTATAGTATGTGCACGTGAGTACAGGTACACAAGGAGGCCAGAAGAGGGAACTGCATCCCCAGGAGTTAGAGTTACGAGGTCCTGTGAGCCACCCAAAGTGGGTACTGGGATCAGAACTTGAATCTTATTTACCACGGAACCAAATTTCCAGTTCCTGCTTTACTCTTTATTACAAGGTTAAGAGTGAATAGAGGCCGGGCGTGGTGGCACACACCTTTAATCCCAGCACTTGGGAGGCAGAGGCAGGTGGATTTCTGAGTTCGAGGCCAGCCTGGTCTACAGAGTGAGTTCCAGGACAGCCAAGGCTATACAGAGAAACCCTGTCTCGAAAAACCAAAAAAAAAAAAAAGAGTGAATAGAGATGGAGAGATGATGATGGAGAGATGGAGAGATGGAGATGGAGATGGAGATGGAGGAATTGGAGTTGGAGTTGGAGTTGGAGACGGAGACAGAGATAGATTGTATATACATATATATAATCTATATATTATTGTTTTTAGAGTACATTTTTATAATTTATTATCAGTAAACATTTGACTTGTATACCTACTTTATAAACATATTGAATTGGTTACTTTTTCACTGCTGTGACAAAATACCAGAGAAGCAACTTAAGAAAAGTAGGGACTATTTGAATTCACAGTTCAAGGTCCAGTCCATCGTGGCAGGGAAAGTATGAGGACAGAAACATCAGGCAGCTGTCACACTGCATTTAGTCGGGGAAAAGAGACTGCCAGATGCTCATGTGCTTTCTTCTTTCCTTTCAGTCTGGGACTCTGCCTACAGAGTGGTACCACTGCCTACATTTAAGGTGTGTCCTCCTGCCTCCCTCATAGACACCAGACATGTGTTTCTTACCTAATCCTAGTCCTAGATCCTGGTGTGTGTGTGTGTGTACATTCATCACTTAAAACTTTTTAGGACAAAAGAGGTGTGAGTAGGAAAAGTGTAAGAAGTCTTTACTTTACTTAAAACAAGCTGGAACCTCCTCTTCCATAATGCGAACCCGTGCGGCTGGTGTTTGCTGGTACTGATGTGGTTGCCCAGTGATGCCCTGGAGGCTTTTTACCTTTGCCATGTGTGCTGGATTGCACATCTCTAACTCATCATCAGTGCCCCCCACAGTCTCCTCTTCCCTGTGCAGGAGAAAGCTGAGACCTTCTCCTCCTGGGTCCTAGAAAACACAAAAGACAAAGAGGAGGTGTCAAAGACACGGGGAAGAGCAGGCCAGTTAAGATACACAGGGTATTTGGGGCTGGCTGGAAAACCAGTGCTGCAGACTAGAAGTCTAGGGGAGCTTCTGGAGATGGTTGGCAATTGAGCAGTTTCCAGAGAACACTTAAGAACCACCCCCTTCGGGCTACAGTGTTCGGTCTCTTTCCCTAACCCTGAACTCCAGGCAGCAATTCCCTGATCTTTGTTCCCTGGGGTCTTCTGACATTCACGTCAGTAATCATTCCTGCATTAAAGCCTTTATTTCTGAAACACCCAGAATAGCTCTGTTTTCCCAAGCGAACACAGTAATACATACTTAACTCCCTAATGCACTGGTATTGTAAGAGAGCTACTGCTGAGGACGTGAAATTACCATTTGAGGCAAAAGATTAGCAGTGGGATGGGGGCAGGACTATCACATATGTCCCCTTTGTGTGTGTGTGTGTGTGTGTGTGTGTGTGTGTGTGTGTGTGTGTGTGTTTAAAGGAAAACACGTTTTCCAAAATTATTTTAGCAGACTTTCTCTTAGGTCTCACAGGCACTACCATTTCCCAGAGTGTGTGCTGACTCTGTATGCTCCAGGCTAGAGCTCTGTCTCTTCAGGCATGCCTGGCCTTGCTGACAAGGCAGCTGTGTTTCTGTAGCTCTGATTGGCCCAACTCAGATCCTGTAGCAACTCCTGACCAAGGACCAGCTGAGAAACAGTCATTGGCTTGAGTCACTCTGGATGCTGATTTGATTCTAGTTGTGAGAAACCTGAAGATCTCTGTTAGATATAAAATTTCAGGAACGTGTATTTCTTCTTCTTCTTTTTTTTTTTTCTTTTTTTCTTTTTTTTCTTTTTTGGTTTTTCCACACAGGGTTTCTCTGTATGGCCCTGGCTGTCCTGGAACTCACTCTGTAGACCAGGCTGGCCTCGAACTCAGAAATCTGCCTGCCTCTGCCTCCCAAGTGCTGGGACTAAAGGTGTGCGCCACCACCGCCCGGCTAGGAATGTGTATTTCAAGATGTGCATGCGTACAACTTTCCTTATTCGCTTATGCCCTTTTTCAGACTTGACATGAGCCCAGGCAGAGGTTGACAAAGTACTTTTATAAAAGGTACTGGTGCTTTTTGCCCAAGCTCCGCCCCACAGTTACCTGCCTAACTCACTATAAAAGGGACTGCTTGCCCCCTCCTCTCTCTCTTGTTCTTGCCTTCCTGCTCCCGATCGGTCCTCTTGTCCCTTCCCCCTCTCTTCCCATTCCCTTCCCCCCTGCCCCACGTGCTCATGGCTGGCCTCTACTTCTCTCTTCTCCTCTCCTCTTTCTTTGTCTCTATTCTCTCTCTGTGTCTCTGTCTCTACTACCCTCTTAACTCCTCCCCATGCCCTGAATAAACTCTATTCTGGTCCCTCAGGGGGAAGGGATGCCTCAGCATGGGCCCACAGAGGCACCCCCTTCCCCCAAACCTGACTACACCTCCACCAAAACATATTCCTTCTCTCCTTTATCTTTTTATGAAACACAACAGTGACTTTTTAGGTCTTGTCAGCTCTATGGTTCAACCGCTCAAGGTTGATACCCCGATACTACACCAGCCATAGATGATACATAGGGAATGATTGGCTGTGTTCCATTAAACCTGGTTTGTTGTTAACGGTTGGATAAGGACCGTCCCCTGTAGGTTCACGGGATGAAATCTTGGTCCCCAGCTGTGGGACTTGTTTCTGAAGGTTGGGGGAACTGGAGTTGATGAAGCCTGGTTGGCAAGTCAGAGGGTATCTTTGTGGGCTCCCTTAAGAAAGACAGGTTAGTTCAAGGGGATCATATTTCATCGAGGAGGCGGCAGCATGGGAGAGAAGTGGGAATCTGACTTCAGGAAGCAGAGAGTGAACAGGAAGAGGAATCTGGTTATAAAACCTTAAAACTCACCTTTCAGTGACCTCCAGCAAGGCTTCTAAAGAGTTCACAACCTCCCCAAAACAGCGCCACCATGTGGCAAGGAGGTATGCAAGCACGCGCTTATGAGTGACATTTCACATTCAGACCTCAACTGGCCTCCTTGACCACCAAGCTCCTGCCACCTAGATATTCAGTCTGGTGGGGAGTCCAAAGCCAGGGAGCCAGCCAATTAGAGACTGACACCTCTGCAGCTGTGAGTCAAAAGAAGTAACTCCTCTGTTTTTGATTTGGTCGTAGCTACAGGAAGCCAATGGCATACTCCTAAAGCAGGCAGCAAGCCGAAGCTGGCATGAAGGTGTTCACCAACCCTTGAATTATAGCATGATTACTCTGAAGTGATGTCAACTTGGGAAAGGAGCCTTTTTGACCCTTTTTTGGTATTGCCTTTCTTGTCAGTTATTATGTCATTTTACTTATTTCTCAGAAGACATATGTTCATAGTAAAGGCTCTCCTCCCATATTGAAGGCTGACTCCCCAACTCTCCTCATCCTGATAAGTGATTGCTTTCATATTTTCTCTTTTAATTTTTTTAAATATTTATGTATGACTGAAGATATTCTCCGATTTTTCAATTCTTTCTTCACACTCTAAACCTCTTTACTCACCTTAATTTCTCAACATTTCTTCTCAAGAACTTCCCACAGCAACCCCCCACAAACCCCCATTTTTATGTTCACATATAACCACAGTGTTGTGCTGGTTAACTTTATAACAGCTTGACATGGGCAAGAGTCATTTGAGAGATGGGAACCTCAACTGAGAAAATGCCTCCATAAGATCAGACAATGGACAAGTCTGCAGGGCATTTTCTTAACTAGAGATTGATGGTGGACAGCCCAGCCATTGTACATGGTGCTATCCTTGGGCTGCTGGTCCTGGGTTCTATAAGAAAGCAGACTAAGAACGCCATGAGGAGCAAGTTAGTAAGCAGCATCCCTCCACGGCCTCTGCATCAGCTCCTGCCTCCAGGTTCCAGTCCTGTGTGAGTTCCTGTCTTGACTTCCTTCAGGGATGGACTATGATGTGGAAGTGTAACCAAAGAAACTTTTTCCTCCCCGATTTGCTTTTCGTCATGGTGACTCAAAGCAACAGCCGTAACCATGACTATGTACTAACCATGACAGTGTTCCAGAGGACACACTATAGTTAATCAAATAACTCACTCTTCGGTGAACGTTGCCTATTTCCAGTTTTGCGTGATTACAAACAAGGGTGTATTTATTAAACACTGGCAGAAATAATTTCGACCATGAGTGAAATTCGGTACAAGTATGTCCATCTGTAATTTCTGCAGATAGAATCTCCTCCATATGAGCTTGTAATTACTGAATTTCCAAAATGTGTGAGAAGCCCACTTCCCAGGGTTCACTCAGAGTGTGCTAACAGACTGTTGGCTCTCTGCCAACAGATGACATGGAAACTAGTAGTTTTAATTTGCATTTCCTCTCAGAGTGAGGCCGAGGGTAGTTATTTAACATTTAAGGCGGCGGTCTTTACACTCTCAATGAGGCAGAATTATCGTCACTGATTGTGTATTCTTTAGCATAATTATTGGAATAGTATGCGCCAATGTTATGGAAACTGTTAACACGTATGGTTTTGTTTGCTAGTTGCTCAGCAACTGAGGTCATCTATATTAAGTTCATTCAAATCTGTTTCTTTTGGAAAAACGTAGCTCTTCTGTTCAATTTAGCACATCCGTTAGACTATCTACCCTAGATCATGTAGTTCGTAAAATTACCTTTGAAGTCATGAGGGGATTTTCTTTATGGTGCATTAGAGAGTCAGATGGGTATCTTCTGAGGATAACATCACTGTTGGGCAACAGCCCTTCTGGTAAGCCCCAGCACTGTTTTAATAGGACGGACATTTGTGCCTTCCTGATGTCCAGCTGAACTCTGTCCCTTTTGCTGAGAGTTTTATAAGAAAGTACATGCCAACTGGAATGGGGGCTATCCTAAAAGCTGCTGCCTGTACATGGAGTATGTTCTGGCTTGTCTGGTCTTAGTGGGAGAGAATGTCCCTAGCCTCACAGAGATTTGATGTGCCATGGTGTGTGTGGGGGGAACCTCGAATGCTCAGAAGAGGAGGGGAGAGGGAAGAAGGATTGACTGGCATGGGGACAGTGAGTGGGATGTAAACTGAATAAGTAAAAAATTATTAATAATAAGTAAGTAATAAAAAAAACTCAACAACAACACAAGAACTGAAATTTCATGGGTGAACAGTATAAATGTTAAATAAACACATTTTACCAAAAAGAAAGAAAGAAAAAACTTCCAAAATTCTCCTTCCTATTTTTAATTTCCCTTCTCTCCTTGCCTTCATGTTGTGCATGTGATATCATATGTGTAAAGGCCAGGACCTCATGTGGTCATGTGCATGTGATACCATGTATGTGAAAGACAGAGCTTTCTCTCCCTGTGTTCATGTGGTTATGTGCAAATGACAGCATGTGTGTGAAGGCCAGGGCCTTCTCTCCCTCTGTCCACATGGTCACGTGCTTATAACATCATGTATGTGAAGGCCTCAGACTGAGTCCTCTTTCATCTTCATGCAAACAGATGTCTTCCTGTTTGCCATGGGGTATGTCCATCAGACTAGCTGACTCCCACGCTTCCAGAGACTCTTCTGTCTCCCCTTCCCATTTCCCTTTAAGAGTGCAGCATTGCAGACACACACTACTGAACTTGGCTTGATGTGCATGAGTCCTGAGAATCCAAACGCAGGTCCTCATCCTTATGAGTATCGCTTTACCAGCTGAGCCTTCTCGTACGCCGTACTCTCTTCTGCAAGCCTTTCTACTGTAGTTAAAGCGCTCACGATGCCATCTGACCCTGGAGCCTCTTCTACCTTTGTTTTGTCTTTTTGTACCAGTCCAAGCAATCCTGGAAGGAGTAAGTGCATTCAGTCTATAACAAAATTGATTGACTTATGTTCTTCCGTGGCGGACCATGACACAAACCAGAGTGATCTTAAACCAGAGTGATCTTCTGAGCAGAATTTTATAAAATGTGAAATACAGAGTATGATGATGGCACCCCACAGGTCTTGGAAAAACGAGAAGTCTCTCCAGCTTAATGAGACTGTTTAATAGATTCAAAGCCACAACATCACACATTTAAAAAAAAACTTCCTGCCTTTCCTACTTCCTATTATAAGTTGTTATCACAAATGTTTAATTTTAAATTTAGGCACAATAAATATTATACTGAAGAAATGTATTCCATTTAATAATTACACAGAACAAATTCATTTACTAAGGAATTAGAAGGGATTTTGTTGGTTATTAAATTAGTGACACGATGAAGAATGGGAGGCCACATTAACTAGAAGTTATAAAATAGAAAACTACATTACAATTTTGATAATAAAAACAAAATTAAAAGGAGCTGAAGGGACTTATTAATTTTAAAAAGTCGGAACTATCCCAAGCACCGTAATCGTTCTTTCAATTTGGGTGTTACTGGGACTCTTGGGGGGTTATGTGGGACTCTCGAGCTCCTTAGCTTTCCAAATAACAGAGTTGCTGGGGAGTGGAATTATGGGAATGATGCACAGAGGAGTTAAAGGTACACAGAGCTATCTCTGCAGCTGCGCGGCCAGACTGTGCGGGAGACAGGAAGTTATCCCAGGACATAGCAGCAGCTCGGGAGGCTCAGCAGAACTCTGTAGCAGGATCAGTCTGCCCCTGTGTGCAGCTTCCTGCACTGTGGTCCTTAGGTTGGTGAGTCTGCTTTTTGCTGTGGCCACTCCTCCTACCTTCTCCCTATCTGCTATTATTATTATTATTATTATTATTATTATTATTATTATTTATTATTATTATTTATTATTATTTATTATTATTTATTTTATTATTGCTGGAGAGCACTGTGTACCTTGGCACACGTGGAGGTCAGAAAACAGCTTCCAGGAATGTTTTTTTTTTTTTAACCGTGGGCTCCGGGATGGAAGTCAGGTTGCCAGGCTCACAAGACAAGCACTGTACCCATTTAGCCGTCTCTGTGGCTTTCTCCCGGTTTCTTTGCTGATGTGCCTTCAGTTTTTGTCGCTGTGTGGCTTCTGTTTACTGAAAGCCTCTCTTGAACATCTGTTTGCTTCTCATGAAAAATTTGAGCATCTGTCTTATATCAGTTTCCTTAGATGTAACCCTTCAGTTTGAAGGGACTTTATTTAGGAGATTAATGAAGAAAATGGTCTCAGTCTCAGAAAGACAATGCCAAGAACAAAGTCATGATGTAGTCTCATCACAGACATGCAGAACCCTTTACCTCAATCTCTCAGATGCAGAAAGTGGACCCAGGAGCTGGGGCATTCCTCCTCACACAACAGCCAGCCATTGGTTAAATGACTGGGCATGCAGTAGCTTCTGGGTCCTTTTAGTACTCTGGTTGCTGGCAGGAAAAGGTCTAGGGAAGGAAATGAACAAACAACAGAGAGACACCAGAGGATTTTGGATACAGGTGATGTAGTGGGTGAGCACACCCTTCCAAGTCAAATATCATGTAGACTGCAGCTCTCTAGGACAGGTCTGAGGTGGTCACAAAGTTCTGTGTAAGATACTTCCAAATGACTGGCCTGACCAAAACAAAACAAATAAAAAAACCCTAAACCCCTTGGAATATGTAAATAGATATTCAAGTGCAGCATTTGGTAGACTGTGTGCCACTTGAGCTCTGTGAACAGCAGCAGGAGGACCGGGACTAGGAGGGGCAGGAAGAGGAGGAGCAGGAGGAGGAAGAGGAGGAGCAGGAGGTAAAAAAATAGGAGGAGCAGGAGGAGCAGCAGAAGGAGGAAAAGGAGGAGGAGGAGGAGGAGGAGGAGGAGGAGGAG
>JANHMN010000020.1:45602740-45613041 GCA_030674055.1 Rhabdomys pumilio | reverse complement strand
GGAGGAGGAGGAGGAGGAGGAGGAGGAGGAGAAGAAGAAGAAGGAGGTAGTAGTAGTAGCTGCAGCAGGTGGTGCCCGTCAGTATTCCAGTTCCTAGGAAGGCCTTGGGTATTCAAACTCCCAGCTTGAGGGAGTTAAAAAGAGGTCAGTGAGTCCTTGGCTCTTAACCGCAGCTGGTATTTGGGATCCTGGCAGGCTTGGATATCCGGATTCTTCATTCCAGGCTTACAGCTTGTGCCTTTGGAGTGTCCGAGACTCTTTCCCAAAAAGGATCGACGCAATCTGGACTTTGTCTTGGTTCCTGACAGCCTGTGATTCTTCTTCAGCCTTTATGGTGTCTTTTTTACTCTCACCTCGCCCTCATCTTTACCCTGGCTGTTCCCTCTGACTGTTCGGCTGACTTTTCTTTCATTTCCAGGCAGCCTCACCACATCTGTAGCCTGGTTACCTGACCCACTCAGCCTCGCCTGCCTGGCAGTCTCCAGGCGGTTGTCTGTCTTGCTGGGTTTGCAGCTCAGCCTGAGGACTGTACAACTTTTACTGGACAGCTGATCCTGTTACCAGCTCGTCTCATACCACTGAAAGTGGCCATGAAAAGACCACTTGAGGCCCAGTTTTCCTGGGCCTAAAGCATAAGTATTTCCCAGAAAGCCTGAGTAGCCTCCATCTGTATCCAGGAGGAGGAGTATTTGGACCAATCACAGCACACCTCATATGCAAATGAGGATTTGTGTCTGGATCAATCACAGCCTTGGCTCTTTAGCATCAATTGCTCTGGTAGGCCAGCAGGGAAAGCGTTCCTCCTACGGCCTAGATGGAAATGGTTGCTGAGAACCCAGGTCCTCACGTTTGTGCAACAAGCACTCTCAGACACTGAGCCTTTTCTGCAGAGCCTCTGTTGATTTCTTGATCTTGAGTCCCTAACCGTTAGCAAGTAGATTTCTGCACTTCATTTGTTAGATCCTGCTGTGGCCTACCGCCTGGGCTGAGCACACCCCATGCGGCGAATGCATTTTTTAAAATGTGACTTTCGCTAATGTATTCACATTTTTTTAAATATGAGGATTTTTTTTATAAGGTTCAATGAAACTAAATCTAAGACATTTACTGGCACATATATTTCATTTAGTTAAGAAATTTAGGAGCATGGAAGGGATATCGAGATTCTTACACTTTAGGTTCTTACGTATATAGAATATTAACAGTATATTTTATTCTTATGTGTATACTGTCCATGAGTTTGAAGATTGCAAGGATAGCAATTTTAGCTAGAGAGATCTAATTCAACCCTTTAAAATAAAGATGTTATTTTATTTTTAATTATGTGGATTTATGTGGGTGGGGTATGTGCATACAAGTGTAGGTACACACAGAGGCCAGAAGAGGGCATCAGATTTCCCTGGGAACCAAACTGGTCCTCTGGAAGCTCATCAAGTGCTCCTAACCACTGAGCTCTCTCTTTAGCTCTCATACCTATTTTAAGAATAACTGAGTGGTCTTTATTAGTCATGGTTTTCTAGAGTAACAGAACGTATAAAGTGACTCTCTCTCTCTCTCTCTCTCTCTCTCTCTCTCTCTCTCCTCTCTCTCTGTATATGTGTGATATTTATTAGAATGACTTACAGGCTGTGGTGCAGCTAATCCACTAACAGCTAGCTATGAATGGAAAGTATAAGAATCCAGTAGTTGCTCAGTCCATGAGGCTGGATGTCTCAGCTGGCCTTCAGTGCACACCAGAATCCTGAAGAAGTGGGCTCTAATGCCAGTGAAGGCATAGATGAACTAGCAAGGCAAAAGCAAGCAGGCAAGGAGCAAAAAACTTTCTTCTTTTATTACTTTAGATAAACTTTCCAGCAGAAGGTGTGGCCCAGATTAGATCTGGATTAAAGTTGTGTTTTTTACCTCAAGGATCTGGATTTGAAGTAGATTGTCCTAGTTTGAGTTAAGCAGAAATCCCTCACAGGTGTGTCCTCTTTTATTTTTTATTTTTTGTTAATTCTAGATATAGTCAAGTTGACAAGAATAGCCATCACGTGGTCCAAAAAGACCAAGTGACTCCCAAAAGATAACATTAGTTAGCAGCAAAACCACTAATAGGCCAGTTTTAGAAATATATATATGTATATACATATACATATATATATATGTATATATGTGTGTGTGTATATATATATATGTATATATATATAAAATAACATACTATGATAGGCACTACATTATAGTATTGTTACTTTCCCATTGCTATGACCACGAGCATGAACCTAGCTATGATCAGGGCAACCCATAGAGGGAAAAGTTTATTTGGCAGCATGTGAGTAGCCAAAGGCTCACATCTTGAATGGCAAGCAGGAATACTGAACTTGAAAAGATGCAAGACTTTAAATTTTCAAAACCTACTCCCAACTTGTTCTAACAAGGCTAGCCCTACAAATCTCCCAAATAGTGCCGTCAGTTGGGAACTAAGTGTTCAGCTACCCCAGACTATGGTGTGTGTGTGTGTGATGTGTGGTGTGTGTGTTTGTGTGTGTTTGTGTGCCAGTGATGATTATGAAATAGCCTTTAGATCCTCGTGGTCATATGAATCACCAAAACCAAAATTTTCCATACATCAAATAGATAACACTTATTTTTGCATTTCCTTCTAACAACAGTGCATTAATCCGTTACTGATACAACAGTGCTGCATAAGAAACGACTCCAAAACTTAATGACTTATCACAGCAAGCATTTCTTGTTTTCTCTCATGGTATGGTGGGATGAGTAGTCTGTGCTTCTTTAGAGCTCTGCTGCTATCACCTGGACTCAGCTTTAAGAGTGGAAAAGACTCAGGTATTTTTCAAATGTCTCCTCTGTTTCCTTGAAGCCTTTTGCTACTTGGATATGTGTTTTTCAGAACAGATGATAGCCCAAGATCCAAACTGAACCCTATAGACAGGTCCATTTATTTGTTTGTGTGTGTGCTTGTGTTAACCTGTATGCAGCAGGTGCATACAGTACCTGCAGAGGCCAGATGTGGGCGTCAGTTCCCCAGGAGCTGTAGTTACAGATGGTTGTGAGTGGCCCTGTGTGTGCTGGGAACTGAATCTAGATCCTTTGCAAGGATAGCAGTGTTCTTAGCCACTAAGCCATTACCTCAGCCCCTACAAACAGATCCTTTGTTTGTACAAACAGAAATCCATTCTTTGTGCAAAGTAGTGAGAATTGTGGAATTTTTGGTTTCTTTAAAAAAACAAACAAGCCAGAGATGTTATAAGAATATGTTTTTGTTTTAATCCCAGGTGTGGGGATAAGGGGATGTTTTGAACTGGCTGCAGCAGGTGACTATGCTTTGCCTCGTGCACTACCAGAGGTGTATTTTTGCCAGCTGCAGATGGTTTCTATAATTCTATGACGTTTGGGATTCTGAAAACTTTTCAGAGGGGACATAAATGCTAGGACCCCAAGAGGTAGGGTGAGGAGTGGTGGTTGGTGGCCTGGGTTGGTTGTGGTAGCTGTGCTCAAGAAGAAACAAAAAGAAAGAAATTCTACTCAGATATCTTTGTTTCTCTATTTCTATCCTTCTTTCTCTCCTATCTAGTCATTGGGGGAGAAACTGAGAATATAAAGGGTAGGAAAAACTAGAACCCACAAAGTAGCAAAAACTAGCTACTATGCAATGTCTACCAATATTTTGCTAACCTAAACAACCCTATAACTAGGTCTAACACTAGTAAGGTGGAGCTTTGATTGAAGATTGTTCCAAAGACTCATGGAACTTGAGTGATAATCCCATTTCAGGAGAACAGTAAATTTAAGATAATTCAAACTGTGAGAAATATCACGCTCCCTGGTTATCACAATACAGTTAATAATGTGTAGTTTCTAAAATTCCATGCAACAAATTTATGAGCCAAAAGCAAGAATGAATTCTAATATGTTTTATATGTTCTTTTTCTTTAAGATAAGGAAACACTATTAATTAAGTTATATATTTATGGGCACAGTATGCCCCCCCCTTTACTTACTTAAATGAGAGAAAAGGAAATATATTCTGCTTGTAAACTTGTCATTTTGGAAAGATGTTAATTATATTAGGGCTTCGGTGATTGGGTGCATAAACCCACATTTATCTACCTCTCTAGGAATTCAGTTGCTAGGCAGAGAAGAGTTCTAAATTCAAGAATGTGGGCTTCAGAGTTAGCAAAGTCCTCAGCACAGGTTTCACACAGAAGGACTATAGAAGAGCTTCTGGGAGCTCGAGGAAAGGGGAGGAATCCCATCTAAATTTAGGCGAAACCTATTTTAACTCAGTCTAGTAAAACTTGGGCATGTTGCTTTTGACCAAATTTAATCCGAACCAAAATCTTATTTAACAAAGGTTTGAACAAGAAGAGAATCTGTTAGTTCACTGTAACAAAAATATCACTGTTTGAGTTTTAGAAGCAGCTTGATCAAAGGATCAAAACACATCAGCAGACTGTGTCTCCATCAAAACCACTCGTTTGGTAACATTTACTTCCTTGCTGGCTCTGTTCCCAGACAATGGCTACCATATCTGCAGCTGTTTCAACATCTCCCTTCAGATGAGGAAAGACGGAAGTCACCTGGCCTTTTCTTTTTCTTCTTCTTCTTCTTTTTTTCATTAAGGAGTCTCATCATCCTCCTTACGTTTGATTGGCTCTGAACAGACAGCACATCTATCCTTGAACCAATCCCTGTGGCCAAGAACACACAGTGTCATAATGGGCGTAGGTTCAACTCACATTCTCTATTTAGGACTACACTGGCACCCACTGGGAGCCTGTTGAGAATGGGGAGGGGATTTGAACCGATTAACATACAACAGTATGAATACTAGATTCCATAGCAAAAAGTATTTATAAAATGCACGTCAGTGTATATATAACCTCAAGTGTTGTATTCAAGATACCTTTAGCTATCTTTAGCTGAGGCTCTGCATCCTTAAGGCTACTCCCCCTGGATCAGGGACCTCAGTTATTCTGCCAGATGAAGACAGCAGCAAAGCCACACACTGCTGAATTTTACAGGCCGGTGCCCACTCTGTTCCCTAGACTCTTGGGCACACCAGTTGGCTCACCTTCCTTCCATTCCCAGCCCATGGCAAGATCAATCCTGTGACCTCTACGGTCATCCAGTAGCAACAGCACCTCTGTCACGAAGGCCGTCTCACAGCCATCAAATACGAGTTCTGTGCATTAGACTAGATTTCTTCTTTCCCCTCTTTTTGTGGAGAAGGGGAGGGGGCTCCAGTTACATTTTATTTCTCTTTTTTAAAAGCAAAGTTTTTTTCCAAAAATTTTATCACATGTTTATTTAGTGTGATGTGGTGTGTGTGTTAGTGAGTGCTGTGAGCATGCTTAGCCTCCACTCCTGTTCACATGTGTATGGTCGTTAGAGGACATTTGTAGTTGATTCTCTCTATCGCATGGGTTTAAAGGATCAGGCACCTTTGCCTGCCAAGCTGTCACACCATCCCCCAAAGCAAAACTTCTTAAACTGTAGGTCACAGTCTCATGCTGGGCCACATGACATGGATATGAAGTCACACACAAAAATAGAGGAATACACACCAGCCACAAAGTAGTTCAAAATCGAATGCACAATGACTGTGAGCTGCCTCTGTTAATAGGCAGCCATGTTGTGTCACATGACTCCTGCAGCCTTGGTGATAACTTGTGACAGGTGCACTCAACTCTACATATGTTGTCATGACACTCAATACTGAGCAAGTCTGCACCGAATGTTCTAGAATGTCCTGCCCTAGGGGTTCAGCTCACCTCAGTGCAGATCTGAGACAGCCCTGTGTTATGAATCACAGTGTTCCCTGTAATTTTACAAAGCTCTCGGTTTTTATAGAAATAGAATTATTTGATTATGGGAAATGAAGACTTTCAATGTTTTCCGACCATTGTTCCTCAGCATTTGGGCACAATATTAGTGTATCTTTGGACTGTGTTGTATTAGAATGTTGCATTAAAAAACATTTCTGGAGCTGTTCACTTCAGTTTTATTTATTTATTTTTTTTAAAAAAAGTGTTAAATGAATTTCAGCTTAGGCTTTTAGGGCAGGAATTCCGATAATTTTTTTAAAAAAGCATCTGCTGTTTTGTAGGCCTGCGTGTGCAGACTGGCACTCTCAGCATTGATAGTTATGAAATCAAAATGTCGATCAAGTCTGAAAGACTTTCATCAGTCCAACCACACCAAGTATTCAGCCAAGATTTAATTCTCATGGAAAAATAAGCAAGGACATCTTTCTCATTACTATGCAGATTCGCCTTATTCTTTAATAAGTGATAACATTATCTATATGGGGGAACTGTTTTAGAAAGTATCTCTTTATGATTTGTTATCAGTAAATGCTCAATTATCCATGTTATAGTAGCTAGGTTGGTAAAATTTTCTCTGACCAAGAGGGGTCAAAAGTGGACTAAGTTTAAGAAGATTTAAAATTAAAAAAAAAAAAAAAACTACTCCCTACCCTTCTAACTGATCAAAGGATCAGCAGAGATCAAGTAAAGAAGCTTTGCTTTATTAACTAACTTATTTTAATTTTATTTTATGTATGTGTGTGATTTACCTGCATGTAAGTCTATGCACCTAGTTGCATGCATGTTGCCTTCAGAATCCAGAAGAGGGTTTTTGATCCCTCAAAAAGAAGCCGCTGTTCTTAACCAATGAACTGTCCCTCCGGCCCTGTTTTAAAGCACCAGTAGTTGGGGCTTGAGAAATGGCTCTGTGGTTAAGAACGCGTTACTGCTCCCCAAAGTTCAGCTCTCAGTGCCCAGATTGAGTGGCTTACAATCACTGTAACTCCTGCTCCAAGGGCTCCAATCTCTCTGCTTCAACAAGTACTGCATGCATGTGTACAGACCCAGACACCTACATGTAATTAAAAATAATGAAACATAAATTCTCTAAAGCATCTATAGCTAAGGATTTCGCTTATCTCTAGAAGCTAGGCAGTGCCTCGGGGCATGCTGTGAAAACCAAACTGTGCATTTGTGTCTTCAACCTTTCTGCCTCTCGCTTGCCTGGGAGAAGCTACTTAAAATCCCCAGGCCTCTGGATTATCTGTTTAAAGCTGCCTTCATCATCGTCATTGTCATCATCATGTCTGTATCACGAATGCATTTTCTAGAATAGAGTCCAATACTCTGCTTAATACAATGAGCCCATGCACACTTTTTAAGGTTTCATCTTTATTTTTTTTTTATTATGTGTATGTGTGTATGCCTATGAGTAGGTATGCGCATGTGAGTGTAGGTACTTGTGGTGGCCAGTAGAGGGCATTCCAACCTCCTGGAACTGGAGTTGGAGGTGGTTATGAGCCACCAGCCATGAGAGCTGGGATCAAACCTTTGGGTCCTCTGTAAGAGCAGTTAGTGATCTTAACCACAGTGCCATGTTTCCAACACCTTCAGAAAATCTCATTATGATCATTATAGAACCACTTAGCTATTCCCTGAGAAAAACTGTGTGACCTGCACAATCGTCTCGCCGGCAAGAACGCACGTGGGCACACAGGATCCTTCTGCAGCACGTGTTTATTCCCATGTGTGGAGGAGGAGAGACCAGATCTAACATGGTGCTGCTTTATATACACCCTAGGGTGGGGTGGACATATCTGATTGGCTGCTTACTCAAATTCCCATGTGACATCCCGGGTTGGGCGGTAATTAGGCGGTCCTTTGCCATTGCACATGCGCTATTTTACTTGTTTACCCACGAGTGTCAGGTGCCAGCGTCATCGGCTCTCCACAAACTGTTTTTCAATTACAAAAATGTCATTTCAGTTGTAAAATTTGGACAGAGGAACCCTGGGTCACAAAAGCAGGAGGGAGCAGCAGTACAAATCTCAAACCACTATATAAGTGGTAAGTCCTTGAAAGTGGCTTAGCTTGGGTGGGGCGTCTTTCCTGGCCAATGGAATGTGTGTGCACATATATGTGCGTGTTTGTATGAGAGAGAGAAAGTGTGTGTGTGTGTGTGTGTGTGTGACACACACTGGTTATTATACGAAAAGCAGCAATGCATTTGGAAAGTTAAATGCAAATTCAATATCTATAATGTCTCTTTAGGAACATGCACATAATAGGGTGTTCTAAGACACAGACTTGTGTTTTCACCAATCAAGAGAGACAGGCAAAGGGCTGGTGAGATGGCTCAGTGGGTAGAATACCCTGCACCAAGCTGGAAGACCTGAGTTTGATTCCCAGGACTCATTCGGTAGAAGGAGAGAATCCACCCTTCAAAGTTGTCCTCTGAACTACGTATTTGTCCCGTGGTACCCTGCGTACATAAAACAAAATAAAGAATAGAATATTTTTTCTTTTTTGTCTTTTTGTTTTGTTTTTTTTTTGAGACAAAGTTTCTCTGTGTAATAGCCCTGGGTCCTGAAACTCCCTTTGTAGACCAGGCTGACCTCAAACTTACAGAGATCCACCTACTTCTGCCTCCCGATTGCTGGCAAGAAAGACATGTGCTACCACTGCCAGGAGCATTAAAAATTTTTAAGGAGGTAAAACTAAGACTAAGAATGTAGATTTCATCTAATATGCTATTGTTTGTTGTTTCCTAATATGGAGGAACTACGTTCCAGGATCTATCCTGGAACTCTCCACCCTCCCTGGGATAGGGAGTGTTCCCTTGTGGAGGCTCCTGGAAATAAAAGAAACTCACTACCCCTTCATCTCCTTCAGCTGAATAGGCCCGGAAACAACCAGCCAGCATCTGGTCCAACTTGAATAGGATCTGGCACTCTGCTGGGAAATAGTCCTGCAAGTGGACTCTATTCCATTTCAACACGAGAACCTCACCAAACGAAATACCATCTTATTTAGATGCGCCAACACACCTGAAAAGGAGCCTTAATATTAAACTCATCTTCCCTTGGATTTCAAGTTTGGATTTCTCGAAGTGAGAACGTTCGTTTAATCCAGGTGTCCAACCACCTTAGGGTGCTACAAGCGCGAGAAAGCCCCTCCAACTCCCAATACATGCCAAGAGTCCCGTTTGCACACTATGTAACTTTAATATAAGAAATTCGAAGTTCTGCCAGGTGAAGCAGCTCATGCTTGTAATTCCATCGAGTGGGAGACTGAGGCAAGGCCTTGAGTTCAAGACCAGCCTAGGATGCATACTGGGTTCCACGGCAACCTGAACTTACAGAGTGAAAACGTGCCTCAGAAGGAAGAGGGGAAAGAAGAAAAAGAAGATGAGGAAAAAGAAGGAGAAGAGGAGTAGGAATAATAATAATAATAATAATAATAATAATAATATAATGGATGATGGTGGTGGTGGTGGTGATGATGGTGATGATGATAAACAATAAAGGGTTAACTAGTTCTATGAGCATAAAAGAGTCCTTAATATGGTTCCTTTCTAGTCCCTTTATATTAAAGGTTTCTACTTATGTTCTGCATCCTCTCTAGCAGTGGGAGATAACTTGCTGCATCTCTCCTTCGAAAGACAGATTTATAATTTGAGAACTAGGTCAGTGTATCAGTTCCTTGTCTGGATGCTGCAACAAAACACAGACAAAACCGACTTACGTGTTGTTTATCTTGGCTCACGGTTTTTAGTCTACAGCCCATCTCAGCAAGGATCGCACAGTGGCTGGAATTCGAGGTGGCTGGTCACATTGCACACACTACAGTCAGGAAGACCCAGAGTCTAGGCAGAGCTGCAGACAGGATCAATGGAATGCCTCCTGGGACTTCTGAGAAAGGCAGACAGGAGGCAGAAGGGTTTTATTCCACAGGGAGCAAGCCTGGCACTGCAGTAAGCATTTTGCCAAGTGTGTTCATTAAGATGAGGTTTTGATTTTATTAGAATAGCCCAAATACGGTAATTAGGACAGAATGTGTGTGTGTGTGTGTGTGTGTGTGTGTGTGTGTGTGTGTTATATGCACATGCCCATATTTGTGTGTATCACACATGCCTGTGTGGGTTGAAGACAGGTGTTTTCCTTTACTGATCGTCACATTACTTTTAAGACAGGGTCTCTCACTGAGCCAGGAGCACAACAATTTGGCAGACTTACGGGCCAGCAAGCTGCAGGGATCCTCCTGTCTCTACCTTTCCGGTACTAGGATTGTAGGCAGCTGCCACTATGCCTGGCTCTGGGATCTGAACTCAGGTCCTCACATTTGTGTGACGAATGCTTACTTTGCCTGCTGAGTCATTTCTCCAGTCTCTTGAAATGGCTTGTCTCTTATATAAGTGAGGGAGGGCTGGCTAGTGCTCTGTATCGAGAGAGAGAGAGAGAGAGAGAGAGAGAGAGAGAGAGAGAGAGAGAG